>RQTK01000047.1:712084-802374 GCA_003991915.1 Elysia chlorotica | reverse complement strand
CTGTCTGTCTGTCTGTCTGTCTGTCTGTCTGTCTGTCTGTCTGTCTGTCTGTCTGTCTGTCTGTCTGTCTGTCTGTCTGTCTGTCTGTCATAAATAGATTTTAAAAATACTGACAATATTTAGAGTTGACGGGGAAAGACAATTTTTAAATATTTCAACATGCTTTTTATCACTTTGTTTCTACTGTTATCTATTTTTGTTGTTGTTGTTAAACATTTTATTTTGGAGCCAACAAATGTCATGTACATCAAGTTGAGTTAACTGGACTTGTGACAGCTCCATTTTCAAAGAAAATACATAGATTCTCGCTTGGAGAGAGAATGGAATCCAAGCAATTTACCTGAGGTTTACTAAATGGAACACACCAAGACACCAAAACACACAACACCAGCAGACATAAAGTAATAATAATGATAATAATAGTAATAATAATAGTAGTAATAGTAGTAGTAGTAGTAGTAGTAGTAGTAGTAGTAGTAGTAGGTGAAAATGGTCGAACAATAATTGCACTTTGTGGGATTAGAACCCATTATTACTATTATTATCATTATTATTACTTTATGTCTGCTGGTGTTGTGTGTTTTGGTGTCTTGGTGTGTTCCATTTAGTAAACCTCAGGTAAATTGCTTGGATTCCATTCTCTCTCCAAGCGAGAATCTATGTATTTTCTTTGAAAATGGAGCTGTCACAAGTCCAGTTAACTCAACTTGATGTACATGACATTTGTTGGCTCCAAAATAAAATGTTTAACAACAACAACAAAAATAGATAACAGTAGAAACAAAGTGATAAAAAGCATGTTGAAATATTTAAAAATTGTCTTTCCCCGTCAACTCTAAATATTGTCAGTATTTTTAAAATCTATTTATGACAGACAGACAGACAGACAGACAGACAGACAGACAGACAGACAGACAGACAGACAGACAGACAGACAGACAGACAGACAGACAGACAGACACTGCATACTTTAAAAAGTTTGAATTACATTCGGTTATAATTATTATAAATCACTAAAAAAAATATATGATTGTTTCATTCATGAGTTGATAATTTGGGTTTTATGCTTTTTGTTAGTATTTACGTCTAGACTCGGGTGTTATCCTACAATATTTTTAGATTATAAAAAATAACCATACACGTAGCTTATAAACTGCCGTACATGATATAACATTTACAACTATAAAGTAAAGGTTTGAACATTTCCCTTTCAATTGCACTTCATCAGTACACTACAGTAACTAGACTAGTGATGTGCTGTTGATTCTACATTGGATAATTTACTAGCTGCCTTTAGGAATCTAGATCTAGACCAATGATATGCTTTTTTCAAGGAGGAGCGTCAAACTGATGCTTTCTTAACAAAGATAAAACTGTGTGGCAGCTGAAGAGAGGAAGCTTGGCTGATTTTTCGTTTTTAAACAAAAGATTGATAGTATCAAGTCAATATGACTGGGTGGTAATTCACAAAAAAATTATTACATATAATTATTTTCATTATTTCTACACACTAGTTATGATGCGGAATGGCTATATTTGTCTGACATCCTGATGGGTTTGAAACAGATATAACATTTTTAATTAGGAATCTTTCAATTTAAAAGTAAAACTGCTCTTCTTCGAACCATTTCAAAGAGCTCTAAAATTAAATCTCTATACATTTGAAAATCAACTCCTATTTTTTTTTCATGATGTTAAATGTGACTATGATATCAGTATTTACATTTTATAGGACACAGGTTTTTTCTTTTATTTATGGGGATAAAAAAATTGTCAGCAGCACCAATAAAGAAAAAAGGAAAGAACATGGGAGTAAACAATGTGGGGGTTTATTTCCCAAATGCAAAATATTTATAACAACATTTGACCTTTTAAAGTAAACCAACAACGTAAAAAAAATAAGTGGAACTAATACATTGAAGTACTTAACCAGTAATGCAAAAGAAAAGCCTGAAGAAGAATGCACTAAAATGTTGTTAATCAAGTTCTGGTGAAAAATATCTCTCTCTTTTCACCCATGGCGAATCAAATTATTCAATATGACATTTGATAACATACTGTAGTGTACTTGAAGAGTACTGTTAGAGGCAAAAAAAATATTTGTGATATTGCTAACAAGAACCTTCATTTGTATTAAGCATATCCAATATTCAAAGATAATAACGAAATCTTCATAGAGCAGCAATTAAAAAAAAAGAACCTGCAACTTATTGGCATTCTTGTAAGACCTTAGAACCCAATTAACAATACAAAGCAAACATTTTTACCAACAAAATGACCGTGTTATCTCAATACAAAGCGACAACTGACTAACAGCACTATTCTTCACATATATTGGTATATCCAATATTTTTATATTTCAAAAGGTGGTGATTGCTTGGTCATAAATCTGTTACTAATGTTTAAAAATAAAATATGACCTATCAATAGTGAATATGACACAGAGCTTAACTGAACTTTTGCCCCCACAAAATAAAATACAAACATTCCTCAAAACAACTTATTCTCCAATATTCTCTGAGGCATATTACATGATTGTCACCAAAATATGAAATTAGCTTCGCAATATATTTCATTTTACTTCAAAATGACTTCCTGTGAAGTGCCAATGAAAATATAGAGGAAGGCTGGTCACAGTGAATAAGAATATAGCATAAACAATAAAACATTGCATTGAAACAATCCAACCCCTGCTGAGCCATTAGCATCTGCAGTTAGCATTCAAATCATCAAAAACCTGTGTGGTAAATGTGTAGCTATCTCTATTCCAGTGTTGAACAACAACCGTACCTAACCAGCTTTTACATTGGCTATCATATGGTCTCTCTTAGCAGTATCAAATAGGGGGGTTGTACTTGAACAGCACTGCACTAATCTGTAACTTACAGCACAACAAAGCAAAATCAGTTTGCCACAGCATTTATCAATACACATTTTAATAAGGGAGGCCAGAAAGCAAAATATAATGTAACATACATCCACCGGTTAGAAAGGTGCCAGCAAGAAAGAAAAAAATTGTTGGGTTGACATTTGGTCTAGAAAAAAACATCAGCCACCTAAAGCAAAAAAACAGCAACAAAAACATCCAAGGGATAAACGCTCATGTCACATTTGACGACAAATCCTGGGCACATCACTCCTAATAGCAAAGAACACACAGCATTAAATGTCTCTTGAACTCTAATCTGGTGAAGCAGTTGGCAACTAAGGGATTCATTGCAGTGATTTTGTTTGAATCACGATCACTTACAGCAAAGAGGGTGCAGCGGTGAAGAAATGATAATAAAAAGTACTGAGTTGCAAAGGTTCTGAAGTTCAGACAATGATCAACAGTTAGCATTTTTAAATCATATTTTATGAGCATGCATATCAAAATACAAAACAAAATTATACCATAATGTTTTCCAATCATTAAACAATAAAAGTCAATACTTGAGTAAAAAAGCATACCATCATTTGCACTTTACACATATTTAAACATATATATATTCCCACAAATGATCTGTTCAATTAAATAAAAAATAAAATTTAATTAAATAAATTAAATAGAAACTGGTAAGAAAATGGACAACAAGAGCACAAGTAAATCTCTTTAAAGTATTATAATCTCCCTTAATTTTCGTTAACATTTAAGAACTTACAAGTACAACATTGCAACACATCCCAAGAAAGATATCAAATATAGTATGAATAAAGAGAGGGAGAGATTTTAAAAAAAAACATTTCAATACATTTTATCAAATGAATGAACACAATCAAATACAAAAAAAGTATCTCTGCACCATTCAATACTCTTTATGGCAATACTTTGTTCAACCCTCTGAATGTGGAAAATAGATCACAGGATTATTACATGTGCAATCAACAATATTATTGTTTAAAGTAATAGTAAAAAAGTTAAAAGGCATGCGTATAATACAAATACAAAATAGTGACTAGGTTTGAAAGGGAAAGAATAATTACAGACATGTATGTATAGAATATTTACATATATATATGTAAGTATTCTTTCCCCTTTAAACCTAGTCGCTATTTTTTATGTGTATTATACATACGCCTTTTAACTGGAGTTCGATATTTTCTCTTATAAGGCTCAGCTAGGAATTTTATATATGGAAATGTAGTTATACTTTTGCTTATCCTTTATCACTGAAAAGACATATTTATAAATATACAATTATATTAATAGCTTAATTTTAAAAATTACTACACACTCAGTTCCTAAATGGTATCTCTGAACCTGCATTCAGTTAGAATTTGAGTATACTAATCCTGTAAGGAAAGGAAAAGATTGAAAAAATTGAAAAAATAGTTTTCATAGAAGAGTGGGCTAAATTCATACGTTGAACCATAATAAGGTTGAAAGTTTCACAAATTTAACATGAGTCTGGGAGTCTTATTTCAGCTGGGTTTATCTCACTTTAATACTTTTGCTGAGCCTAAAGGTGAAAAGAACATGTTTCAAAAAATTGAGAGGACAGGGGAGCTGCCTCGCATACACTGCATACCTTATCTTTGTTTGTCTAATACTCTGAGTACATGTTATAGCCTGATACATGAAAAGCATTACCATAACACACTGCATCACTTTCCAGATATCAAAACCAAATACCCTTATGGATGAAAATTTACTCATTATCATCCAGGGCAGCTTCTGCATCATCAGTTGTATTTGGCGATGCTTCTGCAGTATCATCACTGCCTTTTCCATTTTCCTTGAGGCCAATGAAGTAGGCTCGTTGCTTACGTTCCTTTTCAGTGCTGGGCTTGAAAGAGACTTCAGGAGGTGCAGAGAATCCCAGAAGTTCTGGCAGCATGTCCAGTTTCAGCCACATTGCACACACGCTAGCTTCAAGCGAATATTTGCTCTTGCGGTGGAAGCTGAGGAGCCCATCCACCTGTGAAAAAAAGAAAAGAAAAGGAGACATATTTAATTATCTAACGTCCTCCCAAAGAGTGACACCTTGCCGTTGGTTGGGAAGCTTGCATGTCTCAATGACCTTTAGAGCTATACCTGATAGGGTCACCCAAACCAGACAAGTCGAAAGGCAGAGGCCAAACTAAGAGCACTCACTGGTCCTCCAGATTGGGAGTTGGGCATGGGGTTAACAACCCTGTTTCGTTTTTAAAAAATACTGTTACAGGAACCGCAACAAATATCCACAAGACCAGTCAAAGCCTTAGGAATGCTGGTGTGCCGACAACTCTTCTGACGATCAAGACCAAGACAAGGATAGGGACCTGGAACATAAGAAACTTGTATGAGACCGGAAGAACTGCACAAGTATGTGAAGAAATGAACAAGTACGGCTTGAAAATAGTGGGCCTCTGCGAGACCAGCTGGACTTGGACAGGAAGCAAACAAGACTAGCTGGTGGAAACACCATAATCCACTCTGGAAATGAAGAAGGTCAAGCACTAACACATGGAGTCACATTGCTTATGACACCTGAGGCAACACGGTCCTGAGAACTTGGATCATTGAGGATTCTCACTGCAAGATTTAACTTGAGGGGCAGAAAAGTCACCATCATCCAGTCCTATGCTCCCATAAATGTAGCAGAGATCGAGGATAAAGCGAGTTTCTATGAACACGCCCAGACTGTGATCGACAAAGTTCCAAGGAGAGACATGAGAATCTTGTTGGCAGACCGTAATGCTAAAGTAGGCAACGACAACACAAACATGGGGCACATCATGGGAATCCACAGCACCAGAAATCAAAATGAGAATGGAAAATTCTTTACAGAGTTTTGCTCCTTTCATGACCTGGTAATCAGAGCTACTCATAAAAGACCATTCATAAAACAACATGGATTTTCCCCAACTGCAAGCCCCAAAATCAAATAGACCACAGCACAATCGGTATTAAGTGGAAACGAAGCTTGCACAACGTTAGGGTGAAACGTGGCGCGGATGCAGCATCAGATCACCACCTGGTTCTTGCAGTACTTAAGACCAAGCTCAAGGCTTTCAACGACAGGGCAGGACGATCAGCACACAAGTTTAATGTACTGTGTCTTAGAGAGGAACAAAAAGCAGAGCAATTCAAAATAGAACTGAGGAACAAGTTCAGTGAGCTCTCCTTACTACTAGATGAGACAATTGAAGATCAGTGGCAAAGCCTGCGAGAGAACTGGAAGGCGACAGTTTAACAGTTTTGGGCAATAACACCAATGAACACAAGGAATCAATCTCAACCAGCAGTGGACACTCATCACTGAGAGGAAGAACACTAGATCAATCAGACCCAGGACATAGGGAATAAGCACCTACTACAAGCTCGATACTGGGAGAAAAATAGAGAGGTGAAGAAACGTGCCAGGAAAGACAAAAGAAATTATGTAGATGAGCTGACGAAAGAGGCAGAGGCTGCAGAAGTCCAAAGAAATATGAAGAACTGTAAGAGATCACCATGACTGTCTCGGGGAATAACAGAAATCCCAGCCGCCCCATCAAAGACAAACACGGAAACACCATAGAAAGAAAGAGCAGATGGCAAGATGGGCGAAACGCTTCAAGGAAACACTTAACAGACCTGCTCCACCAGCCCCACCAGAAATCCCACCCCCAACTGAGCTTTAATACCAGCCCTCCAAGCAGAGCAGAGATCTCCAAGGCCATTAAGTCTCTCAAGTCAGGCAAGGCAGCAGGTGCAGAAGACATACCACCTGAGGCTCTTACGGTCGACATACAGAACTCGACTGACATGCTGCACCCATGCAAGATATCTGTGAACGAGAGCAAGTTGGGACAGAGAACACCTTGTAAAGCCGTCCAAGAATGGGGACCTGTCATCCTGCAGTAACTGTAATGAAGAATCATGCTGCTATCAATACCGGGCAAAGTTTAACTAGAATCATGTTGGAGAGGCCAAAGACAACCCTGAACAAGAGATTACGTGATGAGCATGCAGGCTTCCGACAAAAGCGCTCATGCGAATCATCATCGAGCAGTCACTAGAGTGGCAACTCCCCAATGCAGTGTTTGTTGACTTTCAAAAGTCATTCGACAGTATTTGCCAAAATATCATCTGGAGATTAATGTACCGCTACGGCTTTCCACCAAAGTTTGTCACTATCATCCAACAACTCTACGAAGACGCCAATAGTCAAGTTATCTATGGCGGGATGCTAACAGAACTGTAAAACGTGCAAACTGGCGCCGGTCGGGGTTGCTTGCTCTCCCTAAAGATCTCCCTTATGGTGGTTGACTGGATTATGAGACAGTCTACAACTGGTCGAAGGACAGGTATCCAGTGGACCTTCATGAAGCAGCTGGAAGATCTTGACTTCGCAGATGACATCAGTCTTCTCTCCCAAAAGCAACAAAATGCACAAGAGAAGCTTAATTGTGTGGCAGAAGAAGTCCGGAAAACTGGACTCCATATAAACATCAGAAAGATTTAAGCCATGAGAATCAACAACACGCTAATGCATTGTTTGTCTATCTTGGCAGGAGGCACAAACGAAGACATCAGATGCTGAATCAACAAGTCCAGATACGCCTTCAAAACCCTCAAATCAATCTGGAGGTCTACAGCATTATCAGTCCGAATCAAGGAGGGGAGTTGCTGAAGCCCTATGTTCCACAAGGAATCAAGAATCTTAGACTAAACTAAACTTGTAAAGTCTTAGAATTTGTTTTTCCGACTGTTAGTGTTAAGAAGTAAATATGTTAGATGATAATTTCCTTAATGTTACATTTTAATCTTAAAAATTGCAGCAACAAAATTATTGAGGGGCAACATTAGACAAAGGCTGGAAAAAGATAAAAATTCATAGAGGACAGGAGTAGGCCTATGTTTTATAGAAATTAAAGAGAGAAATTCTTTTTGTGATGGCCTATGCTTAAGCAAACTATTATTTCCAATTCAACATTTAACAAACTAATGTGTGACTTTTTGCTTTATTCTGATCACACTTGGATTTGAAAGAAAACATCAATGGGAAAAAATTATAAGATCAGCGTGTTGCAAAATTAAATGATAAGAAAAACTAAAAGCTAAAAATGAAACAAAGAAATCATAGAGCGCTTCATAATACAAACTACTATAAGAAAATTATAAGACACAATACTGCCAGATAATGTATTTCTGAATGTGTACTTTTTGTGCATTACGATTTGATCTTTGACAAAATAAAAAGAATTCTTACCTTAAAGTCAACTTTGCTCAATGCATCTAACAGACTTGCTGAGTCACTTGGATACTTTGGAAGAATTTCAAGACCAAACTAAAATTTGAAAAGAAAAAGTTATAAATTAAGCATAGGCAGTAACATACTAATTTTCGACAAAAAAGACTACCTTTTAAGAGCCTCAGGGATGTTCAAATGCAAAATATATATTTTTACAGAGATACAAAATGCAAAATTAAGAAAAGAGTTCTACTAAAAAGTTGTTTTTTTTATTTGGAAAAAAAATGATGCAAGTCTCTTGCAGTTTTAGTTCAGCAATTGTTGAAGCTAGATCCAAGTTTGGATATTGATAATATTGTGATAAACTTTGACAACAAACAAACATGTTAAAACATTCTCAAACAACTGATAAAAACAACCCTAACCAACAAGGCCTTGCTCAAGTTGTGCAGTAAATGTCCATTATTTCAATATCTAATACCTCCTTGCGCTGAATAGTTAATTTTTTCTTGAATTTCAGTGCATTTTTTAGCTTTTTCAATTTTTGTTGTTTAGGTATTAATATGCAAATAGTTCCCAAGATCAGTGTACCTCTGTATGTTTTGTTTGTTTTTTTAATAACCCTTTAGATTTTTTTTTGTGTGCAAAGTTAATTGAGAAAAAGTGTAGAATTAAATGTTTTTCTCAGTAATTTTTATTTGGATGTAAAAAATGTATGTGGGTCAGTGGTTACTGAAGTATACTTAAGGGCAAACTGGCTCACGTGGAAGAGCATTGGTCTCTTAATCAAGAGTAAGGCTGTTTGAAAGCCATCATCGTCCAAAAATTTATTAATCCCATTTCGTCCCCTACTGGCTGGGTCGTCAGTATAATGTGACCGGCTGAGACAGGAAATCAGGCCTCTTCCCGCTAGCAAAACAAAATAGCCCATTTAATCTTGACTTTGGATATTAACTGACTCGACTCAACTCTACTAAAATACACTTACTTCTCTTTTTCCTGATTGCAGAGTGACTCCAGATATTTTATCAGAAAGCCAGAAGAAGCGTCCGTATCTCATACGCATAAAGTATTAGAATCAATGCTTGCCTTCTAAAAAAAAGCAATGATACATTATCACCACACTTAAACTTACAAAACTACTTCTGCTACAACTGCTAATGCTAAAATACTTCAGCTCAGAACACTGCTGCATGTGTATAAATATCAAAACCAAAATCTCAATTAGTACATGGGTTGCTGTTAATGCTGCTACAGATGGTACTTGAAATTAAATAAAGTGTCGATTCTTTATTTTTTCCTTTTCACTCTATGTGTTAGTAAAGAAAAATTTAAAAGCCTTCAAATTCATGTCATGATAAGAGACAATGTTATCTGCAAAAGTATTTCAAGCAAATCCTTATAATAGTCTATACATCAAACTAGTACAGTATACAAATCAGAGCTCGCCGTTTTTTTTTCTCCCATTAAAAGATACCCAAGCTTTAAGAAATTAGGGGGACATTACCTCAGCATCATAGAAAGGTTGTGAGCGCCAGTGCATCACATCAATGACTAAAAACTTCTGGACAGAGCCACACCACAAGCAATCCAGAACTGTCACCTCTGTAGAAAATAGAAACTATAGTCGTACTTTTATGGAAGAAGTGGATGCACTCTAAATTTTGCTCATGTATGAACATTGAGAGGAGCAGTTAGCAAAATGGTTAGGCAGTTGGGCCACCATTGTGGCTGAGCTGGGTTCAAGCCTCGGCGTGAACTAATTTTGGGGGACCACTTGTGTCAGCTCAACACAGAATAGGTAGCTGAGGCTCTTGAATAACAATAAAAGTAAAAGTGCGGCTGTGAAAGTATAAGACAACCTACTTCACAATGCCTTTGCCTATAAAATTCAGAATCCTCACTCTTGAATCTAAACACTTTGTTGAAGATAATGGAAAAAACATTACTTTATTCATTTTATCAATTAAATTCTTGAGATGTGCTGTTAAAGTACTTGTATTTTTTTATTGCCAGTGATCTGACACTTATTTCCTTCATAAAGTAGAATTTCTTTATTTGTAACTGTTACATAGGAATTGATGAAAAAATGCAAATGTGCCCACCCATGGTAAAAGCCTATTTTACAAAGGTTTGAGGATCTTGTTTTTCTTACAGATGGAAAAAATAAGCATTCTATCACATGTGTATTGAAAACTTAGCATTCTGCTGCCAAAGAAATCAGTTTACAAGATTTTCTTCTTTTTCCTATAAATACTTTTAAATATTACTGTGCCATAAACTCCCAGAAAACCCTGGTGGCCCTGGGGTAGTACATTGGCTTTCGACGCAAACGGTCAGTGGTTCGAGCCCTGACAATTTTGCTTCCTACTGGTTGGGTCGATGTCAGTTTAATGGGATCGGCTGAGACAGGAGTCATGGTATCCCTGCCTGGTCTTGTGTGTGGCAGCACATAAAATTGTCAGACGTCAGTCTTGGGGCCCGTCAACAATAAAGTCTATATAGTGCTGATGTTGGACGTTAAACCAACTCAACCCCCTCCATAAAACAACAATAAAGTATCAACCTAAGAGGAGCAACTCCATGACATAATCAGTACAGATCAAAATTGTGCCTTTTGTTTTATGTTTGTATTGTCGTTGAAAAAGTATGATTTAAAGAAAAATGAGCAAGCCTTTGAATGACACCAAATTGTGTGAGTATCTCATAATTATGTTACCATAAAAAGAACCATGAAGTGGGAAATGACAAAATTTTCAAATGAAAACCCAATGGGCTAGCACATACTTACCGTCATTAGCTTTTCCATGTGGATTTCCAGATCCATTAGGCAATGAAGATTTGTATGTTTCCACTAGCTTCCCAAACTTGTTGTAAAGACAAGTAGAACCCTTGAATACAATAGATTTCAGAATAAATGACAGGTCTTGCTTGCTGTCAATAAAGTTGAATATTATTCAAAAGAAAAGGTTATCCACAGAAATCTAGCAGTATTCCATACACACTATGTTGTGATTTTGGAAATCTCCTATAAAGCTCAACATACAAGGCCATAAATAAAAATAGGTAACCAAATTGGAAATTAAGAAACAAAGTTTACACAAAAAATTAAAAAAAAGAAAGCAGTAAAAAGAGAGAAAAAAAAGGGGGAAAGATAAAGTATTTGTTAAACAAAAGTGTCACATGCAAATTAAATATCACTAACATTTTTTTTTCATAAAGATAACATCTTGGGGGCATTTTAAGTCTCATTAACAATATGACAACTTTTTAGTTCTAAAAAAGATACTATGCCATTACTTACTTTGGCCGCTACTATAATCCTCCTTTTTGACAAAGGACAAATACAGGTAAGAAAGTTCTCTTCAAAATCCTCTGGTTTTTCCTCCATCCATTGCGATTTCATAACCTTCAAAAGGATAGATTTTAAAGCATGTTAAATTTTTTCTTGTCCTTTCTAAGGAAATCAAAATATAAGACATGAGTATATAATATCAAGAAAGAGAAGGAGAAGAAGACAACATTTAATAAAACACTGTAACACTAACACTGTAAATTAAAGTTACAGAGAACTTTCTGAAAGCAGATAGCAACTATAAAATAAACTGTGGGTTTTCTCCTAATTTAGAAAAAAATAAGAAAGAATAAATCCTGAACAAATAAAAAAAAAAGTTCCGGATGAACCATGTTCACTCACAGCATGTGGTTCATCCCAATTGCTCGATTTCACGCCATTCTTTCCTTGAGCTGAAGACTGAAATACAGAGAGAGAAAAAAAAACAATCTGGGAATTTAAAAAAAGTATGGGGAGAACATCTTTTACTTCTCTTGTCAAATAAAAGAAAACATTGCACAATTGATTATTCTTTACTCTCAGGGATAAGAGTTGGCGTAGTAATAATTTGTAAATGAAAGAAAAGCTTATTTGTTACCTAATTTTACCTTAACACAATTCAAATAGCCCAAAAGTTGACAGAAAACTGCCAGAACTTCTGTTTCAGCTGGTAACACTATTATAATTATAACTACCCATCCAGGAGGCCCATAAGGAGGCCCTTATCAGAATTTGAATAAAGAATTTGCGTTTACAATCAATTTGCAGTTTTACCAACCGATTTGGCTCCCATTTGATCTACTTTTATGACACATGAATACTATAAGTTTAAGGCATGTGATGTAGCAATTTCACACCTGTTGCTTTTTCTTCTTCTGCTGCTTTTTATAGAACTGCTGAGGTTGACGCCTCCCAAACCCCATTCGGTGGTAATAATTGTTCGAGTTGTTTCCATTGGTGTTGAAATTTCTCTGGTGAGATCTTCCTTGGGGCATCATGCCATAGTTTCCAAAGAGGTTCTGGCCAGCACTCTGTAAATTTAAATTCATCATCATTTCTGTTGGAAACAAAAAGAAATAAAAAATATAAATATGTTATAATCTGTAATGCATTTTTCTTACAGATATGTTTTGATACATATTCTATACATAGTTGAATTTGGAAAGAATTTAATCATTTTTATGTAACAGTACTTCAATTTTTTTTTCTTATGAGCAATTACATTTTGAGAGCATGCAACATGGACTTTATTTGAAAAAGTTTTCCTAACAAATTGTATTGTGCATGTTATTTAGGAGCACAAGAAACATCTTCATTATACCTCCCATTAAACCAATTGAAATTACAAACCATTATCCATATCTTTAACAATCTTTATTACTAAATTTGCCTAAAATTATCTGTCACTACAAGTTTTCAAAGCTGCCAACCTATTTCATCTGAAAAGTGCACAATCCAGTTTCCAGATATGTATTTTCAATTGAAAAGGTGTACTCTTGGCAGGTGAACTATTCAATAGACACAAGGCAAAAATCTAAATTTGATCTTATACAGAACAGCAGACCTGCCAACCTAAATTTTCTCTTGGAGTAATATCAGCTGCCACAGAGAGTAATTTTTGGAACTTGGTAGTAATAAAATGTCGCCGGAAACATGCACACGCAGTGTGAGACTCCTTGACCAACTTAAACGGTAAAACCTAAAAAGAAATTTTATACGCTGACGTAATACCACTGCTTTTTACGAGGATATAAAGGTAAAAAAATTAAATGTATTACGTCTTGATGTTTATAACTAGAGATAATCACATGTCTCCAAGCCCAAAGAGGTTTGGAGGAGTATAGATGAATTTAGTAAAATTAATTAAATAAAGGGCCACTAGTTAATTGCAAATTAAATATCGTTCATGGGTGCACAAATTGTGAAACTATTTTTAAAAACTAAAAGATTTAATTTTAATGTAGGAAAAAATACTAGATTTAATTAACCATGTAGATATGTATGTGTATGAAAGGAGACTTTCTTTTTACAAACCCTCTTACAATGGTATATGTCATTGAGAGCCAAAGATAAATACAGTTAACTGTTAGTGAGCCTTATCAATGTAAAAGAAAACACTGATTTGTACATCCAACTGTTCAGTAATTGAATCTAGAGTAAAAAATCGAGATCTAGATTATCTTGATAACAGATTATTTTCCTTTAGACAAACTGTGAATCATTAACCTGTCAGTGCTATATGGCAAAGCCTTGAGAATGTCTTGAAAGTTAATTCTCTATTAGATTCTAAAAAAGAAACAAAGTTCTTAGTATCTGTGTACTTGTTTCATGTGAACGACGTAATAGCCAACTTGGGCTTCATTTTGGTTAAACTGCTTTTTCCCTATTTCTTGTTACTAGATCTAGTGAACACTACACAGTACATGTACTTTCGGTTTTGTTTTCACCGTGATTTTTGACTGGTGCATTGAACATTCTGTTGATTCCAAGAAAATGGCCGCGAGGGTTATAAACAAAGCCAATATAATCTATTTAAAAAATTGAATAAAAAAATTATGATGGTGAGAAATGAATTTCTCCTCATAAGACCTTCAGTAAAATACAATGTACAATTTTCTCGGCTGCGTATCCCAGTTGCATGAAAATCTTTGGTTTAATAGGGAAAGGTTTAGATCTTACCGCCGACAACTAGGCTACGTTCATTACACAATGTATTATACGCGGACAGGGGCGTGTGGAGTCCAACCTGCCATGTGTCATCAAGCGATGGATAAACAAGAAAGGCAACCTTCGATGCAGATTGGTGGCTCCTGCATCCCACCTCAGATTATTGCGAGCAATAAAAGGGCCACACTCTAAAATCTGAGGCGGAGTCATCCTTTGCCAAAGGGAGGCGCTGAGTAAGATGTCTGGCGGAACTGTCTTCCTTGGGGAAACCCTGCTCCATTCTGACCAGATTGGTTGGATCCAACACCAATGCCATGTTGCCCAACAAAGCTGGCTCCTGGATACACTTGTGATATGATTGCTGGACTGACACCATGTCTACTCAGATAAAAGAATATGAAAGAAGGATAATTTTTTTTTTAACTCAGAAATAGTACAAAACAGATTATACTGGCAGCATTGTATAAATTAAATACCTTAAATTTTCTTTTTTCCCCCCCACTTTCCTTTCAGATTTGTCAGAAATCAGTTAATGTCTTGGTTTGCATATTTAGTTTGAGTTCATTAGATAGGACTAATCCCAAATTGTCACTCACGCAAGAGCCAAAGCAACAGGATCTTTGTAACTGACAGAAGAAACAACTCCTATCTCTGGTATCTCAATCTTCATTTTGCTAGGGAGCCTATCCAGGGTAATCCACAACATAAGAGGTGTGGGACCCGGACTGTATGGCAGCTGTTTGTGGTAAAAAATCAGCCCATCTATCTGTGGATGTTACATAAAAAAAGAATTCACAATATTATAATACATATAATAGTTTTGAATTTTGCACTATTTTTCGTGTAAAGTACAAGTAACAGTTTAACACCACATGTTATAGGATTTGACCAGTTCAAAAAGGTAATAAAATGCCATTCAGTCCATGAAATAGTAATGCTTGTAATGTAAATTTGTATATTCTATGTGGAGTAGCCATATAAGAAGAAATACATTCTTTGATGAAATTGCTCTCTGGATATTTAAGATGATAAAAATCACTGCCACAAGATACAACTTAACAAAATATCTCTCATACAAAATTCCTTAAAAGGAAATTCAGGAATTTAGGATTTAAAACAACAAAAATCACAAGAATGAATCTACCCATATTGACTCTTCAGAAAATATAAAAGTTAATTTTATTACAGAATATTAAGAAACAATATAAGTGTTTGATAAAATAGAAGTAATTTTTTTTTCTAGATGTCTTAGATTTCTTAGATGTCAACAACTCGTGGATATTTCTTATAAGTCCTTTTTGGTGTAGCAAATCCATTATTTGTTCACACAGTGCCAACTTTGAGATCAAAATAAATTCTTACAACTTACCACATATGGAGCCATGGTTACAGCACTATGAATAACATTCTTTGTTGGGGTGAAAGCCTTCAGCGGAATTAGTGGATACTGAAAAATATTTAGAAGAATTCATTTTTACAATAAAACAATAAAACAGTTTTTCAGCTATTCGTTACAATTTTAACACATTTCAAATTAAAATGATGATTTTGTACCTATAACATAAAAGTTAGTATTTTTAACATTGTATTCTAATCATTATTTAAAGAGTTTGGGACAGCATTGAAAAAAAAATCTTTAAGGCATGCAGCTGTTTGTAATTACTTACAGGATTCATTGGTGATGGCCTGCTCAAGTCATGCTCTCGAATTTTTTCATTCAACAGCTTAAATCTGGTTTGAGTCTGAAATTAACACATAAAAATATATATCTTACTTTCCTTTGAAATATCTTCTATTACAATTTAAATTAAATTAATTAAATACTGTCTTTCACACTGGCATATGACATTTTAGTTATTAGTATAGATGACTGCTTTCGAAATGGGTTGTTATACCAGGCTCAAAATTTTTTCTCTCTTTATTTGGTGACAAATCAACAGAGAAATGGTTACCATCATCTGTTCAAAATGTTTTGTTTTAAGAGCTTAACTAATGAAATAATTTTTTGCATAAACAATTTCTCACAGTAAAATCAATTTAAATTTCGACTGTACAATATGCTATGGTACTGTAATACCACCTGAATCATTTGCTTTTATATAGTGGACCTTGGATATAGCGAAATAAGTGAGCCAGCTCCAAAACTTTGTTACGTCTGAGGTTCCGTTATTATAAATAATAATCAACACAACCAATTTGACTCTCTAGGAGTTAAATTTATAGTTTTAATTTTTTTGTGCTGTCTTTCTCAATTATTAAAAGTTTTAAAACAGCTTTCCCATTTTGCAAAGTGATTCCATTAGCTAAAATTTTGTTTTAAACTAAAAACATGTGACTGTGTTCAATGAATAAGAATTGGCGTCAACCTTGAGTTTGAGTAAATATTTTTAGACACCTGCGCTGGCTAGCTCTGTCTCTTTGCGCAAGCTAACCTACTGAAGAGGGTGGCGGCAAGAAACCTTAATCGGCTGATCACTCAGTACGCACAAATACACATCCGCACCCAGTCAATTTTTGCATGTTGAGCATGCTTGTTGATGATCCCTCTACAAAATGGACACCACAACTTGACCTGTGCATGTGTATTGCTCTACGCCCCAAATTTGTCAAAGATCTATATTCCCTGAAATTTCTGGAAATCACAACCACTACTCGAGCCCAGCACTTCGCTACGTCCAAGGTTTTTTGTTAAATCACTTCGTTAGGCCCAAGGTCCTTTTATAGGCTTTATATATGGCAAAAAACTGTCCTTAAGATAGTCCTCGCTACGGCCGAGGTTTTGTTAAGTAAGATGTTGCTATATACGACGTCAACTATACTGAATTTTTTTTCCCCTAAAAATCATTATAGCATTGTCACACAAATTCATCTACGACTACCAGTAATAATAATTTTAAAAGATTACATTTTTTCACAGAAACTTCACATCAATGTATTATGGCATAGAATACTATTCTTGAATAGAACCTTACATCACAATCATAAAGAGCCTGTCCATCCCAGCACATGAGATCTAATGCATAGTAGGTGTCAGTCTCATTGCAGTAGATACAGTCCAGCACACAAGAGCCATACCCTTTTATTTATGATGAAAAACAACAAAGTAAACAAAAACAATTTAGTGGTCATGGAAGTGGAGATTTTCAAATATCTCTGTTATCAGACCCTAAATAAATGTGATTTCTCTCTATCCATTTAGAGTCAATATAGAGACATGGGATCAAAGAGAATTAATGTGTTGATTATTTTGCACTATTCCCCCCTGATAGTGACAATGTGTAAATAAAATTACAGCAATAAGGTAATTTTTTTTTTTCAATATATACTTGGATACCTCTAGGCCCCATTCCTGTCTATCTTACTTAGCTTTTTATTCAAAATGTAACACTGTCGAAGAGTAAGGGGTACCATAACAAGAAAAAACACAACTACATACTTTGAAAGTCGTAATCATGATTTCTAATCTATTTGATGTGATGAATGGGTCTAAAACACTATCATTTTTCATTTTTTCAAGACTTTTTTTTACCAAATGGAGATGAAAAATAAATTCACCAGCAGACATTACCGTATGAATCCTTTCTAGCTATTACTTTTCCTATTAATTTATCAGAATTAAGAACAAGAGTTAAAATTACCTTGAAACATTTTATTTCCCATTGGAAGATTTGATGGGTGGCTGATTATGTGATATCCTGTCTTTGTGTAGGCTCCAGTGTAGCCCTGAGTATTCATTTAAATGTAGAAAAAGAAAAAATTAGATCTCTAACTTATGTTTTCAGAAAGAAAAAAAAAAGGTAAGATTCAAAAAAAGATTGTCAACATTTTAAGGGATTGTTCCTCTATTGTACATGAGCCATTCCTAAAAATTGGTGTCTGAAACCTGACAAAGCAACTGAATTTTAAAATTAACTAAAATCCTTAAATTTCGGACTTCCTGTATAGTTAATGTATTGAAATTATAGAAAACCAAAGTAAGAAGATAAGTTAATGACAAACTCCATATATAAATCTAAAACTTACTCTGCTTGCCACCACAAGACAGCGGGATCCAAGAGGACAGACAATCATTAGCCAGTTCTTAGCGAAGCTTGGCGGAACGTTGTCCATACTTTCAGACATCATCAGCTGAAATTTGTTTAAATCTTAATTTATACAGAATCATAAAATAAAGGGTATGATTTTAAAAATATAGCAGGCTACCAAACAAATTCTGATATACAAATGCTTGTTACCATTAAGAATAACACAGACTAGTGAATGATAAACATAAGAACAAACAAATCAAATAACATGGAAACATAGATAACCTCATAAGTCTAATTGCTGGGGATTGGATCATGATTTAAGAGGAATGAAATTGCTAAAGGGGTTATACATGAAGCACAAAAGTTCCACACAAAAAAATCTGACTGAGAGTTCTGCGGATCGAAAGCCATAATCAGTCAAAATTGATTTGCCAGATTTCATCAGTATAATGTGATCTACTGAGACAGAAGTACAGGTCTACCTACTCGGTCTCATGTGTGCCAGCACATAAACCTGTCATACATTAGTCTTGGGGCCCATTCACAATATAGCATATAAAGTGCTGATATTTGACGTTAAGCAACCAACTTTGAATTATCAGTCATAAGAGAGCCACAGCGAAAAGAAAATAACGTATAGATCCTCTTGCAAACACCATGTTTGCGATTATAAATGATCACATCAGGCTTCATCTTTTTAAAGGTTTCCACTGTATGAAAGCTATTCCAATATACATTGAACTGAAAATGAAAGGTCTATTTTTACACTCATACAAAATATTGAACAAATATGAATCTCCAGTTGCAGATATTTCAACTTGCTGGCAAAGAGAACCCTTTTTATTTTGAAGGACTAAGTCTTGTATAAAAGTTACGTTGAGAGTAGCAAAATAAATTTGTAGTTTCAGAAAGGAAAACTAAGATGTAATTTAGTACCTGATTCTTGAAAATTTTTGACTTAACGGCCCTAGCATCCATGTTGGGTCTCATTATGGCATTCAAAAAACTTTCTGTATGGTTGTTGTACACATAGCGGTTTCTGTGGAAACATATTGGATTGAGTTATAAAATGCAATAAGAAATTCAGAAAAGCTACTCATCTACATTAAAGATTCTACAAACATTTGAACCCCAGGGTAAACCGTAAGTCCATGACAAGTAATATATATAAATTGGTACGTAATATGTGTATAAATATTGCAAATATCCAAACCTTTATAAAAATTAAAATAAGACTAAGAGTGGATTTTTATCACTGAGGAGTACCTGCAATTGTTTATGATAGATCACTAAATCACAAGTACTAACAGTCTCATCTTTTCCTCTTCACCTTGAACTTAATTCCTTCAAATGGGAATTCATTTCTTCTACTTTCCAGAGGGGTGTGTTCTTAGGCAGAGACCACTGTACTATTTGGATTCCTCAAAGATCTAAATTTAAAATCCAGATTTCGATCAGATCTTAAGAAGTCAAGTCTTCTTCCTTTCATTGATCTTTGATTCACCCATTTTCTCTCTTTCTCTTGCCATATATCTATTAACATTGCATTATGTACTTGATCACAGACAATTGGGAAAAATGAAAATCTGGTTAAACAGGAAGAAAAAAAATTCTACCAAAATTTGTCCATTTAGTAAGTTTGATTGTATTAATGCAAACCTTTTTTGTTTTTCTAAAATTTCATGGCGCCTTTCATTTTGATCACTGGAACGGTCACCTCCAGATTTTCTGTTTCCCTTAGATTTCTGGGCTTTTGATCCCTTCTGCTGTGCAGCTTTAGCTGCAGATGAGTTGTTTGATGCATTTTGCTCTTCTTCTTTGGGGGAAGTTTTGGAAGTTGTGGCTGCCTCAGGTTTTTCACAATCATCATCACTGACAATTACTCCATTTTCTTCGAATGTGGCCATGTCTGATAGTGAGGAAAAATATTTATAGACAAAACTGTAGACTTAAAATCTTTGAGCACAGCCGTTACTTTTAAAGCAGATAAACTCATTTTCATAATAAATCTAGACTATTGCATGCCATCACACAGAGACATGAGTGCCTGGATATCATGACCCCTCTCTGTCAGTCACATTATACTTGATAAAAAATGTAGGTTTCAACGGCAGATTTTCAGATTGGGAGACCAAAACTCTACCACATGTGCCAGTTCAGTGAGGGAGAGGGAGGAGAGATATAAGATTATAAAGAAGAAATAAAAGGAAAATCAAGACAGATAGGGTGAGAGAGAAATAAGAAGATAAAGAAGGCGAGAAAGAGGGAGATAGACAGACAGACAAATTTAACATTAGAAGCCAATGCATTTCACCAATTTTCAATGCAGGGAAAGAAAATAATCCCTGGCGTACCGTTAACTTTAATGTCTCATGAGGATTGAACATGCACTACGTGACTACCCTTTGACTCAATCCTCTTCCACGGTCCAGTTAAAAATAGATCTAGATTACACTTATATTTGGAAGGGAGATCATATGGCCCTACATAGATTTCAAAAGAATTGGCGAGATCTAGTGCCCCCACTTAAAAATATTTTCTTATTAACATGTATGGTTTCCCACAAGCAGCCATTTCCCAAGAAAGAATCTAATGGGAAATGCTGATTGATAAGTCGAACAAATTTTTATAAGCCGTATCAAAATGCACATCCAGATCCAAGAAATGCATAATCACTGATGTTATAAAATGCAGAAGTCATACTGTAAAAAATGAGATATGGACTGTTTTGTCAGTTGAATTCCAGACCAGTTAACCTTCGTCTATCTAGATCTAGAATCTAGATCTACATTCCCTTCTCTCTAATAATGCCTGTAACCGTGTTTCACAATTCAGATCACTAGATCTAGAATCTAGATTAGATCTAATCTAGATTCTAGATTAACCTCTCTATAGATCTAGATTTAGATCTAGATTCTCTAGCTACATAAGATTCCACTGAAATTAAGTAGAAAAGGCAGCGATATTTATTTTTAAGTTGCAGACTGTATAGCATGCAACTGGTTATGCAGTAAAGATTGGTCTTTCTTAACTTTTTTTTTACTTGTGTGCTGATTTATAAGCATAGAATTGATGAAATCCTGACCTGCTGAGCTGTGCCGGGCCGGGTGTTCTAACTGGAAACTGGAAAAAGAACGTCTCGGAAGGAGTTGCTGCTCTTGGTTGTGAACAGTTGATTTCCGGTGTTTTGTGATAGTTCAAACAGTTTCTAAAAAGATCAATAGCTTACGGACACAGAATTCTATTAATAGAAATCTGTGCTTACGGTTGATTTTTCTTTTTACAACCATGATTGGTGGACTCATTCTTAGATGAAGATCATAAAAAGAAATATTTTACAGTAAAATGTTTTAAGGGCAGAAAGTGTATTCTTCTTCTTCTTCTTCTTCTTCTTCTTCTTCTTCTTCTCCCGCCATTTGAACCGTCTTTGTAAATTGCCATACAGTACACACTTAGGTAAACGAGATATAAGATAAATATGTTGATTGCTTGTTGATATTCATGCCGTTTGGTGTAATTGTTTGTAAATAACGTATCCAAAAAGTTTCTTTACTCAATCAGTCAAATGGGTTAAGGGATTGTGTCAATTGGTGTGATTACTAAATTATTAAGTGAATGATCGGAGAGATTAAAATGTCGAGGAACGGGTTGATCCCGATCGCGGATCTGTGATTTGCCAAACGATTTCTTAATGTTTGTGATGTTTGTCATGACATTAGTAAAACAATCTAACGTTACCTTGAATACCATCCTAATTTGGACATTTATATAGATGCCCTCACCTCTAGGAGGATGCGGAGACTTGTTACACTACTAAGAACCCGAAGTTTGCCTACAGGTAACAATAATGTGTAGAAAATAATATAATCCATACTAATATTTGCTCTAGATGTACATCCAACGCAGTCGAAGATGAAATTCAATTTTTGTTTCCGCTGTCATATGTTAAAAGCTTAAAAATCTATGTGTTTACCTACTATGTTACAAGAATATGCATGTATTGAGATGGTATTTGTTTTTTGTTTAATTCAAAAAGCCTAGCTACCTTAAAAAAAACTATGTACATTTATTAAGAAATCCCTTTATATGTAAGTTATGCATAAAAAGTAATGTATGCTACGTGTATGCCTACTTGTATTTATGAAAGGGCTATTAATGGAAGTCCACGCAAAATATGTTACATCTTTCAACTCATTGTAGTATGCGCCAATGGTTGTTATACTGAATAAAGAATGTCTATTCAATTCAATTCAATTCAATAAGGTACTGTAAATTATTATACTATATAACATTATTTAATTTTCATGAGAGGTTGTGGTTGATTTTGCATGTGTTACCATTGATGGATGATATAAATGTGGTGGTGGAAGTGATGTATAGTCATGTCGTGCATCTGTTGATGTTGCAGGGTCTACTGCCTGTATTTGTATTGTTTCTGGACACTCTGGAGTGTACCACTGAATCTTTGGAATAATTTTTTTCGGTCTCCTATATGCCGGCATTGGTAGGAATGAAATCGCTTTATTTGCATCCCTCGGATGTATGGAGGACAGGGAAAGTCTGTGGGATCAAATGGGTTTGTGTCTGTAGCTAGACCGCATTTGTATTGCTTGGGTGCGTGGTGTATCTTTAGCTTTGTTTATTGCTGATTGAATGTGTTTTTAAGGAAATCCACGTATTTATAAAAAAATTTCTAGTTCATTGAGTATGTTTTCAATGATAACATTGGACGAACAAGTTCTGACAAGTCTAAATGCTAAACTATAGGATATGTTCCTGTCTCAATGCTAAACTAAAGGGTATATTCCGTTTAATTAAATTAACAAATTATTTTTTATTAACATTTAACTGCCTGTGGAAATTGCACATTTTTAGAGTGCTAATTTAATATTTTTAAAAAATCTTTGTAAATTCCCCATATATATTTCGACTATAGGCAGTTTAAGTGCTAAACTATTTCTTGAGTTCATTATTAGAACAATTTTCTTCTTATTGTTGTTATCATCATCACCATCATCATCATCATCATCATCATCATCATCATCATCATCATCAAGACACGATTTTTAAGCAATGTTTTTCCACTGTTATAAACCATTGCTGAGTATAAATTCTCTCAATGAGAGTTAGAGGCTAGAGATATTCAAATGAAGTTCATCAAATGTTTCAGATCCAAATGACAAAAGAAACCCATGTATAGACTACCAAACCAAAAAAAACTGTAAGAGTAACAGTGACTTGTGTAAGAGTAAGGCTGATCCCTAGAATCTAGCCTAGACCTAAAATATCGATTTAGATCTAATTCAGTGTGAAACTAGCTCTAGGTCTAGATCTAAATCTTGACAAATCCTTTTAAAGATCCAATAAACATTTGTAAGCAAGTTCAAGTAAGTCAAAGCCGAGACACAAAGAGTTTTACTTGAACACTGATACATTCTTGCGATGAATCTTTTTAAATAACTCCCAAGTGACGAACAATGATCTAGATCTAGATCTAAATGTACATACATCTAGATCTAGATCTAGATGGCGATATCTTCATAAAGTGTGACACTGGTCTCTTAACCTGGTGATCCAGATTATAAAACCAATGGTCTTTAATCAAAGTACTATCAATCGCCTTTCATGTAAACTGTGTCACAAAACACTAACCGAGGTAGGGTTGACTAACTTCGCTGTTCGCTACTTCAGTGTTTCTGTGTTACAGTGTTTCTGTCTGATTGATCTCGTTGAAGTCGAGACTTCCTCTGTCTAACGTAACGGTTACACCCTCAGATTATGGCACCGAAATAAACGCCCCTTACTCCTTATGGCTTACGCCAGTTGTTTGCCTTCCTCAATTTTTTATCACTCTTGCTGACGATCTAATATATTAAAAAAATGTATCTCTTACTCTGACACACACACAATATATCTCTTTCTACCTCTCTAGTTGTCAGCTTTATTAATAAATAGACAACAAACAACATGAAGATTATCACAACCAAATCAACGCCCACCATAATGATGATGGTGATAACAACAACACAGTCACAGCACCACCACCAGGGTGTAACCGTTACGTTAGACAGAGGAAGTCTCGACTTCAACGAGATCAATCAGACAGAAACACTGTAACACAGAAACACTGAAGTAGCGAACAGCGAAGTTAGTCAACCCCACCTCGGTTAGTGTTTTGTGACACAGTTTACATGAAAGGCGATTGATAGTACTTTGATTAAAGACCATTGGTTTTATAATCTGGAACACCAGGTTAAGAGCCCAGTGTCACACTTTATGAAGATATCGCCATCTAGATCTAGATGTATGTACATTTAGATCTAGATCCTTGTTCGTCACTTGGGAGTAATTTAAAAAGATTCATCGCAAGAATGTATCAGTGTTCAAGTAAAACTCTTTGTGTCTCGGCTTTGACTTACTTGAACTTGTTTACAAATGTTTATTGTATCTTTAAAAGGATTTGTCAAGATTTAGTTCTAGATCTAGAGCTAGTTTCACAATTAGGTCTAGGCTAGATTCTAGAGATCAGTCTTACTCTTACAGAAGTCACTGTTACTCTTACAGTTTTTTTTTTGGTTTGGTAGTCTATACATGGGTTTCTTTTGTCATTTAGATCTGAAACATTTGATGAATTTCATTTGAATATCTCTAGCCTCTAATTCTCATTGAGAGAATTTAGACTCAGCAATGGTCTATAACAGTGGAACAAAATCACTTAAAAAAAAAAAAAATTTCATGCCGTAGATCTAAGCCAACATGACGTAGCCTGTACATACGATAAAAATTGGCAAAATACATGTGCAGGCTACATGACATGTCTAGTACGCCATTTCTTGCTGGGTTTGCCATACATCATTACATGTGTCTAGTACTAGTAGTAGTTTGTCATGTTTTATAATAAATAGGCTGTGAATTTGATATTAGCCTAATGATAGAAAACAATGTAAACTGCTCCTTGTATGTCGACGAATTTTTTGTTTGCTACAGAGCCTCTTCAATTCTAACCATAGAGTAGCAACTCCAACTGCAGCTCAACGCTCTTCAGAAATAGGCAGACACAAACAGCTTCAAATTCTCCCCTCGGAAAACGATAAACTTCACAGTGATCCTGATCTTTACATCGGTTGCAGTCAAAGAATTCCTTGTAGAAGAAAAAGCAAAATTTTTAAGCAATCCCCCACCTGAAATATCTGAAGAAAAAGTGTCAAAAAGCACTTCATCTTATTAAAAACCTTATTCGGGACAGAGTGGGGAGCAGATAGAAAGTCCCTCCTCTACTTCTATCACTCTCTGATAAATGTAAACTTGATTACGGAAGCGTAAATTGTATGGCTCTGCCAGGCTATCATATAAAAATGCAAGACACTATGTACCACTGGAGCCTTTCGCACCACCCCGGTAGAAAGCCTTTACTGCTGCAGACGAAGTTTGTCAGAAAGAAGAGGCAAACTGTCCTTACAATATGCAGTTAATCTAAAATCTCACCCTGACATCCTGCTTTTCACCCTATTTTCCACTCCATTTATGTAGAAAAATTCCAATCTTTACCGAACCCAATTCCCCCTTTTGGAATCCCTGTTCTTTAAGTCGACTTAGATACAAACTCTATTGAAGAAGACACTTTTCGGAAATCTCTCCCTGGGCACTGGAAAGACCAGGGTCCGTATGCAACTGTACATTGAATTAGTAAGTTTTATCATAAAAAGCACTTAGCGCGCTAAGTTGGATGCAACAGGTACCTCCACTTACTAAGTTTGTCGTAACTGCTAAGTTAGAAAAACCCTGTCGTACATCTGTTAAGACAAAAACGTAGCCAATCAGCGCCCTGCTTTTTCGTCTAGCTCAACGCGTCATGAAAGCAACAAACGTGCCATTTCGACTGCCATCTTGTAAACCTTTCGACTCAATTTTTAAAATACACCTAATAAAACAAAGCGATAAGTGTACATGCAGCAATCATTTTTATTCATGTATAGTCTCACTTAAACGTATTCGATACATTTAACATTACCGAATGGTGTTCTTTTGATAATTATAATCGAGTAATTTCGTGTCTTCTACTGCCACAAACCTCAGCCTAGATCTACATCTAAACTTGCCTGTAGATCTAAATCTAGGTTGTTATTAATGAGAAACTAGAATCTATACCTTAGTTTAGTTGCTAGAAGGTAAATTAAACCAAAATTTATGAAATTGCATGATCCATAAGTCTAGATTTAAAACAGTCGCATCAGCAGCAAAGTGTGTATGTGTGTGTGTAGTGTTTGGAGGTGTGCCTAAAGGTCACCCTGGGTCAGCTAAATAATCATTAGCTTAGTCTACGCGCCTTTCTCACAAATGATAGTACGCATTGCGCATGCGTATAGTCGATTAATTGGTTACTTTGTGCTACGTAGAAGATATGTGCGGAAAGCTCACTTGCATACTCTCAACTTAACTTAACCTAAGTTCACCAAAACTTAGCGTATGTAAGTTTATACTTAGACGAACGAGTTGCATACGGGCCCAGGAAGCATTCTTGACCTGGCAGCTCTCCAGAAGGACAAAACCCCTCTAGAACTGTAGAAGTATATAGAGGAAAGTTTGAATAAATCATAGAAAAGCATTCAGAGCAATATCGACTTTTCTCTGACCAGTCTAAAGATGATAACTGCGTCGGAGCTGCCTGTCACTCATCCTCGGCAGATAAATGCTGCGGGTTGAACGCGGAGGCGTTAATATTTACTGCGGGAGGCAACTGCCCTGTGCATTGCACTAAACACTGTCTCCACCTAAAGCAAATAAAAATGTTTAATCCTCCTGACTTGCTTTCCCTAGTGAAAGTGGTCGGAGAGGCAAACTTGAAAAACCCAAAAATTCTTCACATCTTGAGAAAAAGTCATGAACTGCAGCAAAATGGTAAGAAAATTACTCTCTGCTGGGTCCCCAGCAAGTTGGAATTGAAGGAAATGAAATGGCTGAAGAGCTCGCCAAGATCAGGCTCGAACTGGAACCTACTCTGGTTGTACATAAGTTTATGAGAGAAAACTGAAGAGCGCAATGTAACAACCTGACAAACAAGAAACTTCACTGTGTCCAACCATATTTAGACCACAGGACAGGAGTGTCTCAGACATTCTCATCTTTCTCTTGCCTTCGAACTGTTAGGGTGGAAGAGCCTCCACAGTGTCATACCTACAACTGTCAATTATCCATAAGTCACATTCTAGTTGACTGTCCGCTCTTTTACCGGGAAAGAAATCTGTACCTGGCTTCAAAACTATTAGAGAGTATATTTAAACTATATTATACCATTTACTTTTAACCAACCTTTTTATGGGCAATTTTTATGCTTTTATCCCTCAGAGAGATAAAGGAGTCAGCATTATAATGTATTAACTATCTTAGGACATCAGGGGCACAACGTAGCCGTTACGGTACTGACATGTCATAATAACAAACTCACTCACTCTCCTGATATTTTCGTAATACAACGAAAACAAGTAGGGTGACAAAACACAGTCCTGCCAAAAGTCTTGTTTTATCTTTTGACAAGAGCTCATTTCATTTTCCACCTTTGTTGCAGTCATTTGTTCCTGTTAGAGATTCCTTATAATTCTGAAATCTTTTCCATCAACCTTCAGGAGCATTAACTTATCAAGCAGTTCGTTATGTTCAAATCTGTAGGTCATTCCCGCTATAAGACTTTTTAGCCAGACAACGCTTTATAGCTTGAGCCTTGGTCCCTTACACGCTAAAAGTACAGGTTAGAACAAACTGCAAGTAAGGGTGTGATATAATATATGTGTATTATCAGTTTGTATTTTTCACCAAGCTGATCTCACCAAAACCTGTGGAGGTATCTTCCACCATTGTGTGATTTACAGTTTTGAAAAGAATCTAGATTCATTAAAGTTGCTTAGATTCAGAAACATGAGGCGATTCTGATCTAAGAAAGGGAAAAAAAACAGACTTGGAATAGTATTTCAAACTATTCAGTCAAGCTGTGATTCAGGGGAAAAAATGTGAGAATAAAACTATATAATTAATAATATATATAGGTATTTATATAGCGCCCAACCCCGAATTATCAGGCTCTGGGCGCTTTACATCGTTAAAAAAGTACTAACTAAACTAATTGAACAATTCAAGTGATATTTAAATAAAAATAACACACACACACGCACACATACTCAGTAACACTACATTTACCAACATCTTTAACCAACAAGAAAACACATAACAATTTAGGTATAACTTTGAAACAAGTGGTGCTTAAGTGAGCGTTTAAAGATTTCTATAGAACCCGCTTCACGTATATATTTCGGTAGGGTATTCCACACTTTTGGACCTAGGAAAAAGAAAGAGCGTTGGCCCGAAGCTTTATAATTTCTATGAGGGACAACAAGGATTGATTTATCGCTAGATGACCTTAAACTTCTACCTGGAGTGTATACGTTAAGAGATTGTGACAGATACGATGGAGCCTGCTCATTAAGGCATTTATAACATAAAATGCAAACCTTATACACTATTCTCTGTTCAACAGGCAGAATAGACCAGTGAAGTCTCACCTCTCACTTCAGGAGACAACACATATTCAAGATACATGTAACGCAACTTTCGTTGGTTGCAAGAATCCAGCAACTCGCTGCAAACCTCATACTTACAAACGAAGAGGCAAGCAATCACCCTGCGTTATAATGACCATATCTTGTAACAGTAATACCATAGATGTATGTCTATTTACAGATCCAAGGGTAAGGCGGACCACCGAGTGAGGGAAGTGTGAACTAAATAGTCCTTGATCTTCGCCTATCGACCAGGGCTCACTCTGTCTCGGTCTGTGGCCTGTCCGAAACCACTGGATACAGAGTACAAACACCAAGAACGGTTTATGGCCAGGATTTGACTTTCTTGGTGCATGTACATGCTGATCCCACACAGGATAACCCCAATCGCCACCACAGTACAATGTAGCACGTAGTCGTCGGCCAAGCGCCATAAAAAATATCGCATTTAAACATGTCCGTCAAATACTACACCGATACCCCAGAATGATCTTCACCTGTTAAGGCATATCTATTTACAGCTCCATTTGTAAGATTGACCACCGAGCGGTGAAGGCGGGAATTTCTCATTGACCTTTCTACTATCGACCAGAACTCATTCTTAGCCTGTGCCTGTCGGAAACCCTGAGGCGACCAGAATATACAGAGAGCACAAACACCAAGATAACGTTAATGTTGACTAGGATTTGTCTTTCTTAGCATTTAGAGTACACATATGCTGATTCCAGCCAGGACAGCTGACCGCATTACTGATTACTGTATTAAAAAAACGAAAAGTACGAATGTACCACACGGCAACCAATACTGTTGTTCTAAGTACGTGGACTCCGCGCAGAATAACATTGATCGCCACCAACGAAAAGGTAACAGGGGGTCGTAGACGAAGCACATTAAACAATCTCGCGTAGTCAACCCTCCTAGATACCTCACACCGAAACGTGGGAATGATTTTCACTAATTAAAATGCTCACTCCCAAACAGTATTTATATCTTTTTTTCTGCACGAAAACCTTACAAACACGACAGTTGGTTGGCCGCTACTGAACAAAGCGTGGCGATTAGAGAGAGTGGAGATTGGCCATATCTAATAACTATGTACAACTGAGTCTGAGGACAAGAGAGCTCGTGGTCTGATTGATTGGACTTCGGGGTCAACATCACTTTTCAAGAGCAGACCAGCTCTCACCTTTGGAGACGAAACACAATACATGCTGCACATGTATACTCAAGATTGCTACTTCTGCTGCAAAGATCCAAAACTTCGCTGTGCAATCTATTTTCAAAGCGCGAAGAGGTGAGCCGAGACAGACCACTGAGTGAGGAAGGTGTGAACATCTCATTGACCTGCGTCCATTGACCAATTGACTGACCAGCACACTCAAAGAGTGTGGGACCCCCCTCCCCCTTTTTTTAAGGCACCATTGGTCACACTGAGTAAAAGCATCAAGATCACGTAAATGCTAGCTAAGATTTCATTCGTTATTTAGCTCTGTTAGCATTCTGAGTACGTTGAATCAACACAGGAAAATCTCAAATCTGCCGCGAGTCGTCCGTCAAACACCGAACTCATTAACCTTCTCGCGTTGACAAAGCATTCAAATACCAACCCAAGACGTCAGGTCTTCACTTGTTATTCAACTCACTACTTGTCGCAATCAAAACGCGTCAGACAGCGGACTGGTCGATACCGGAATAACACTAATTCGATCTGAATAAATATACTCATGTTATAGTGACTTTGAGCAAACTGTTGTGATGAGTTTGGGAAAACTGTGATTAAAAACAGAGATAGTAGATTGACTGAATGATGTCTACGGATGGTGTGTGAGCAGCTCCTTGACCTGAAGAATATCGATCGCCTCACTCTCGACCTGTCGCCTGTCGGAATCCCTGATGCCTTTTATAGGACACACAGAGTACAAACACCGAGATAATGTCTATGTTGGCTAGGACTTGCCTTTCTTAGCATTCGGATTTTGTAACTTCTTAGCATTTAGAGTATGTTAACTTCAGCCAAGACTCCTGATCACAGTAGTGAGTACTGTAGTTAAAAGACGAAAAAGAACATTTTGTTTTGTTTTGTTTTTTGGAGGGGGGGGGGGGGGTAGGTGGTACACATTGATACATTGATCTACACCAAACCCAAAGTATAAAAAGAAAACAGAAAAAAAGAACAAAGCACAATAATTTTGTTAGAAGATTAAGTGAAAATGTATGGTGTATGTCCACACCATGCATCGTGCTGATTCTTTACTTCCCCCCTCCCCCTGTTTAAAGTTTTCTTTCCACCTGTGATGGATATGATTAGATCAGACCAGTCCCTTTAAACTCATTGTTTGACATGTGAACCTAATCAACGAACATGTTTTTGTGTTGGTCAAGCGATCTAGCAACTAAGCAACTCAGGTGATATTATAAATGGTTTATTTCTTCAACTCAGGTGATATTATAAATGGTTTATTTCTTATCCAAGCCTTTTAATTGAACATCAGAAATTTCCACCGACAAACACACACACACACACAGACAACTCCGTCAACACACACAGAGACAAGTTCAACACACACACACACACACACACACACACACAATGAAGTGGCAAACCGATCTTTGTATGCCTTTAGAGTTAATACAGTAGATTCCTTTTTCTATAATGCGACATTTTTCTCCACGAGAATAATAGCGAAACTTCGCACTGAAAAAAAAAGCACCCCCACGAAAAATCAGGGAAATCAACAGGATATTAAATCATGAATTATGAGCAACTAGAGACATTATTGTCTTGTAAGGCAAAGACGTGACATTGGAGTGGTGGAAATAACAGAAGGCGATAAGCAATATCGACAAATTAATAATATCCCAACTTTCAAAATACTCGTAAAAGTTTCAAAAAACGACAGTGGGGACTTAACGTTGGATAAACTAAGACCTGACACAAAACAAGATGTGAATATGCTTTAAAAAATGTGTAAATATTCACTTATCACGAATTCAGGAAGATTCTGGCTTAACTAAAAGGAAAAAAAAATTCTACGTGGTCGAGTAAGTGCGGGTAAGTAATATAAAATCAATCGACATGTATTATATTATTCATCCTTAAGACGGGCTATACAACTTGTTTATGTCACCCTAAGAATCACCACACGATTCAAATAGCCTGGTAGGACATGATTGTCCGTCCCATCTTTCATCACGGCGCTCTGGTTATTCTTCATAAACAGATGTGAAAATCAATAAATAGCTGCTGTAAGCAAGTGTGGTTCGGAGAGAAATCAGCCCGCCTCACACACACACACACGCACACGCACAAACTTGATTATCAAGACAGACATCGTAATTTTATTTAAGGTTATTGATATTGGATTTGACATTTTACTAGGCAACTCTTGTTCCTTTATGTTGCGAAATATGGCAATTTAAACAATACAGAGGAAAAAGTAATGAAAGAAATCGATCAGTTCATGATCGCAAAGGAATCGGAAATAAATGAGGGTGTACAAATGCCTGCGTGTGGTGATGCAGATCTGTGCTTCACAGGCAACATCAAGCAGCATTCAGGCGATGCTTTTTTATTCCGGCTGGTTAAGCTAAAGATAGGCCTAGTCGATAATAGTCCCAGAGCATCTGCGACTTGATAGGCTTACCTAATCGTCGACACGATTGCCTCGTATAAGCCAGGTCGCCGCAATCACTTGTGGATTGAGATACGGTGACAAGGAGGTAATGAAAAGTTGGTTCACGAGGTAAAGGCAACACGAAGATGTTGAAGAGACAGACAAAGAGGGAGGTGAATAGTCATACATATCTCTTTCTACATTACTTACACAGATATAGAGAGAAAGAGAGAGAGAGGAGAGAGAGAGAGAGAGATAGAGAGAGAGGGGGAGACAGACAGATAGAGAGAGAGGGGAGGGCGAGACAGAGACATAGAGCGAGAGAAAGGAGAGAAAGAGAGAGAGAGAGAGAGAGAGAGAGAGAGAGAGAGAGAGAGAGAGAGAGAGAAAGAGAGCAGGACAAACAGATAGAGAGAATAATGTAATCCACCCCGGTCTACAAATCGATCCACTAGTTTCAGAGTCTGGTGCTTCGCTCAGGGCCTGCGTGGGTGGAATTGGTAAACGGAACAAAAGAACGCCCGAAGCCTGAATGTGGAGTAAAAGGAGGGCGGGCTATGGAACAGACCGAGAGAAAAACAGAAAACAGAGTTTCGTATTGGGGAAAACTAGGAGAATGTAACCCTTAAGAGAGAGAGAGAGAGAGAGAGAGAGAGAGAGAGAGATCCCGAAATCCCTCTATGGAGAAGGCAAAAGCCTAAACAGGCGTCATAATAATAGTGTATGATTGTACATAATGACATAAAGAGAAGAGAAATGAGAAGAGGTGGGGCGGTTGTAACAAAACATAGTTACTAGCTGGTCGAATGATTAGTTTAAAAAAAAAAAAAAAAAAAAAAAAAAAAAAAAAAAAAAAAAAAATCTGGAAAAAAATCGAAGTTGAACAGAAACTGGAGTTAACAACCTGAGAGAGAAAAATGACTGAAAATTGTCGAGCATTTTGCAAGTCAGCTATCTCTTGTGGCCCCCGGAGCGCGGTGGCCCTAGGGTAGAACATCGGCATCCGGCACAGAAGGTTGAGTTCGACCCCTGGCGATTTCGCCCCCCACTGGTTGGATCGGTGTTAGTTTAATGTGATCGACTGAGACATGGCATCCCCGCCCTGTCTCGTGTGTGGCAGCATATAAAAATTGTCAAACGTCAGTCTTGGGGCCAGTCCACAATATGATGTTGGACATTAAACCAAACCAACTCAGCTCATATCTTGTGACCACTCTTTTTTTTTAAAGTATGTGCGAAAAGGATTGCGAAGCATATCGATATATGAGAGAAACATTATTGGTGTCAGCATCATATCACCCAACTAATAAAAGACAAATGTTTCTTAACTCAATTCGGCATCATAACAAATTTCTTTCCTGCAATTTGTCGCACCAGAAAGACAATGATGGGACCCGAACCTATTGAAAATCACACCAGGCCTCATGTGACTGATACATTATTTACGCATACGCTACTAAGCTAGCATGTACCGATGGTGGGTAGTTTGTCGCGATAGACTTATATTCTCGAAGGTTCGAGAATATGCTCAGAGTCGGAGGGTGTGATTAATGGCTGAGCTAGAGTCCCAATTTTGCTATAACTTTCGTGAATAAGCTAGGAAGACCTAGATAGTTCTAGACCCGTTTCCTGTGTATATAAAAGCAGAGCGCCGGATAGTGATATAATGTTTAACGGCTTTTGTAGAGAGAGAGATTGTTGTAACATCTTGCCGCAGTGAGCGCTGTTATTTTGCTGTTGTTTGGATCCATTAAAGGCCTAGATATATTGTCAAGTACTGATTTAGATCTAGAGTTGTATTCTTAACCCTCAGACAGGATGTTTATTGATAACGCTAAATCATTGCGTTTCTACAAAGGGTTTATAGTATTCATTATTGTGTTAATGTTGACAAGATAGTGTGTCCGAGTCTACGAGAATTGTATTCAACAATTGATCTGAAACAGGTACGCGCTTTAAGAAGTCAACGCCACAGTGCTGGTGGTGGTAAAAGTATGTATTAGTAATACAGAAGAGGTGGTGGTGGTGGGAGTAGTAGTAGTAGTAGTAGTAGTAGTAGTAGTAGTAGTAGTAGTAGTAGTAGTAGTAGTAGTAGTAGTAGTAGTAGTAGTAGTAGCAGCAGCAGTACTATAGATGTACTAATTGTAACAACATCAGTAATAATAGTAGTATTGTTAACATCAGGAACATAAGGAAACAGCCGCAAGGTAGCAGCAGTGATGGCTGCAATAACAGTGATAATGTTGCTCTAACAAGTGTGTAAATATCATTTTCCTTGGATGTTTTTTTCTGTTCCTTGTTAATGCTGTATTCACTAAGTTTTTTTTTTCAGGGGTGCTGACAAAATAATGTAACAGGGCAAAAGATACGGAAAATAGAGCTATTGTGAATATAGTAAAAAAAATAGACACACACAATTTTTGAAATAAACATATAAATTTACAGGAATATTACAAAACAACAACAACAACAAAAGGGCAATGAATGAAATGCTAAAGTCAAAATTTTAAGTTATTTAAGAAAAAGGGTAAGGCATACTGTCTCGGTGCTGGATATTTCAGGTAAATGCCAGGACAGTTACCACAATGAAACACCGACAGACTACAAAACAAAACCCAAGTCATGCTTTCCCCTTTAAGACATTCAGAATCGTCCTCGGAAGAAGATGCTTCAATAGTTTTTCAGTCTACCAGTGTGCGGTTGGCCGTTTTCAAATCATAAGAAAGGGAAGAAAGATAAAACCGAAGCTAATAATACAAGAACGCGAAACATACTTAACACGAGTATCGATTTAGACGAGACAATTTCCCAATACCGACACTGGAATTACGTTTGTCATGCAAATAACGGTTCAGAACTTCTTGAGACCATCTGGAATATCTCTGAATATCAATCCTTTACCAGGGAGAGCTCTCTTCCGAGTAAAGGCAGTAAGAGATTACTCGACGAAATTGCCCTTCCTTTCAAGAGAGACGAATTTTCCTCGGTCCCCGATGATGGGGATGAAAATGTAATGGATTCTCCGGGAGACTGCCAGACATGTTATAAAACCCGCAATTTTTGTGGGCTATTGTGACTTCTGGTTGGCTGAGACATAATAACGTGACATGTTGTCACTGTAGTTTCGAATGGCTGGAGGGAGAGAGAGAGAGAGAGAGAGAGAGAGAGAGAGAGAGAGAGAGAGAGAGAGGAGAGAGGGCTAGAGAGGGACTTGGAAGGGAGATATATATGACCTGCATAAGTTGAATAGAGAGCAAAATGCATAGACAATAATCATTTTTTTTTTACTCTCTATCTCACCTCAAACAGCTATAGAGATAGCCACCAATGTATAAATCAAAACAGGTACGTTTTTTCCCCGTCTAATACTAATACACCACCGTCATTTCTGCCAACCCCTACCCCCCCCCCCTTCCCCCTCCAAAACCTTAAAGAAATGAACGCTACAATCTTAAGTGTATAAAAAAATAAAATAAAAACCACCGTCAGATCCCCTGGTGGCTGGAAAACTACAAACGACGACAGAGCCGCCTGCGCCTGTAAGACAAATAACTAAAATTAATAACGTTAATGTAAATCTAAAATAATTATCTTTGATGTAGTATTAGCTTCAATAAAAGCAACAGTCAGAAGACAGCTTTTTCAACCATCAGATCTCCCTTAACTCTCCTCATCTCCAGTGGATAAAGCATAAGTTGAAGGGCGTTATTGAAGCCATTCTATCTACGGTCCAACATGATTGTATATTAATCCAGCGACCAAAGCGCTATGCTGGCCCCGACACCTTGGCTCCGAGGCACTACTAAAAATAACACCCAAGGAGGTCTTGATTGGCTCTGGATAATTATGGGAAAAGCTGGTAAGCTTGTTTGCTGTAAAGCTTCGGCGACAGCAAAGGACAATAATTATAATAGAGAGAGTACGTGTTTGTATGTGTGAGGGGGAAGGGGGATAATACGATGAGAGATAGAGAGAAGAGGGGGGTTGGGGGAGAAACAAGCGAAACTAATTGAATGCAATGAGACAGGCACAGAAAGAGAGAGTGAGAGAGAGAAAGAGAAATATCAGAGAGACAGGATAAGAGAGAGCAAGAGAGAGAGAGAGAGAGAGAGAGAGAGAGAGAGAGAGAGAGAGAGAGAGAGAGAGAGAGCACACGTAACCGGCTTTCTTCATCGATGTCCATCAATCCTGAAGCTAGAGTGCCCTCCCGTCTCTCTTGACCAACCCCCTTGCCTGCTCCCCCCCCCCCCCCCCCCCCCTGCTTTCTTCACACACAAAGAGGCAATTCTCGAGATTGCGGGATTGTGACCACGTCCTTTCAGTGGCAGGGCAATAACAATTAAACCAGCTGTGCAAAATAGCACGTCCCTAGCAATACAGGGCGGGCGTGGTTGCACTTTTCCCTTTAACGCGAAATTACACAAATATTCTGGTAAGAAGGCCGATGGAACTAACACAGTAATTTTTTTTTCAAATCGTATAAGTTTAGAGATATCACGTTTACCCCAAATAAAAGAGCTGAAATAAACTGACTCTAAATTGTCAAACTAAATCAAAGAACACAACGTGAGAAGCTGGTGGAATTTTGTTGAATGCATATTACATGAAGTGCAACATCCACACTTTTCGATTTAAAACATAACTGGTTCTACTTTTAATCATTTTTTTTTTTGCGATCCAAGAAGGTGGCCGAGTCTTCTAATAAGAAAAGACCAAAAGCGCGGACGCCTTCATCAAATAATGTCTCCATCTGACGATAACTTCAAAACAGACCATGCTGCCATTGATATTGATATTTGTGGATGACAAAAACAATAAAACAAACGAGCAACAGAATTCCAAATAAGGGGGGAACAAATATATCACTCGTCTTACATTTGCCACTGCGGACCAAATCATCGATCATCTTAAATGGCAGCACACCTTCTTCTCCGTTTTCCGTCTGTAAATATTCTAAAAATCAACGACTAATACAAACCGAGATCATGACCATTCTGGTCCACAATTCTTTGACTATTGACTAGACAAGCCTCAAAGCAGAACCGAACACCCAGTCCGCCAAGAGCAGTGAGAGGGTGATATGGTTTCGTTAGCAGCAAGGCTATATTGTGGACGAACCTCAATACTAACGTCTGACAATTTTACGTGCTGCCACATTGAGACTGTGCACGAATACCACAATTTCTGTCTCAGGCGGACACCACGGTGGCCACGGGTAAGGGATTTTAACCATCCAACTTAACTCTTTCTATCTACTAGTATTCGTTTCAAAATCTGACCCCAGAGTGGACCCCAAAACTAAGGAACAAACACGACGCTCGTGTTGGATCCATCAGAATAGTGTGTATGAGAATTATAACCAGTTAACTCCAATAGTTGATTTCAGGGTCTCAGAAAAGGGATTTTCTACTTCCAAAGGCATGGTGTTTAGTTATGACAAGTCAAATTCTAGTCGGAGAGTTAAAAATAAAAAAAAATAAAAAAATAAAAACAAGATAAACAAACACAAAATTGATGTTCAAGTTGAGTTAATCGACAGTATGCATGGTATAGCCAGTGCGCCGAGAATGGGAACATCAGGGCCCTAGAACATGGGTTTCATCCTTCCTAACTGTGGTCGGAAAGGATGTCTAAAAAAAAAGGAGAAAACCGATGCTCACGTTGAATCAATCGGTTACCATGTATGGATAGTAAAGCTATTCCGCACGTCAGAACAGGATTTTCTCCCTTTCAACATGTTTTGTAATGGCATGCCCAACTCTAGTCGGAAAAAAACAGCACCTGATGCCCAAGTTCAATCCATATCATGCATAATACAGCCAGTCCACCGACATAGTGCACATCAGGGTCTTGAAATAATGGTTTCTATCTTTCCAAACTGTGGTCGGAGAGCGGATCCATAAAGGAACAAACCAGATGCTCAAGTTGAATTGATCGTGGATGTGGCTTCAGTATTTAAACGATCGGCTCCACACACAGTGTGAATCCCGTGATTTGTTGACCCTGCAACAACACCGCAAAAGTCAAAGGACGAGCCAGACACGACAAAATAAACTGATAAATACTATTGATTCAGCTCCGACAGTCAACTTGAGAGAGAGAGAGAGAGAGAGAGAGAGAGAGAGAGTGAGAGTGAGAGAGAGAGTGTGTGTGAGAGAGATTTGGGGCGGTTATGATAAAATAATTATGAGTAATTAAACGTTTAACTTTTTTAATAGTTTTATAGGAATATTAAAAGGCCTGCCACACACTATGTCTAGCGCAGGCATTTAGTATCAATTTTAGATGAAAAAAAAAGTGATGCAACATATATTTTTGTTTTTATGTTGCATTAACCTAACAGTCTTGAAAGAATGAATAACTCCACGAATGATTTTGTCGTGAGAGCTATGGATTCTATAGTTGCAGATCACATCAAAAGCCCTTCTTGAAAGCTTGGACATTTACGAATGTCAACGAATCGATTGTTTTCACCGCTGGACCGAGTGGCTGGCGCTATTGAGTTTCTATTCAGCATTGCTCTCGGCAAAGTAGACTGTGGCTGTTACTAAGGGTTCATACAACGTACAGTGGTTTGTAAATTATGTATGCATGAAAGAGGGGCCAGAAAGAGAAAGGAGAGAAACAAAGAGGGAGATAGGGAGTGAGTGAGAAAAAGGAGAGAGAGAGAGAAAGAGAGAGAGAGAGAGAGAGAGAGAGAGAGAGAGAGAGGGAGAGAGAGAGAGAGAGAGAAGAAGAGAGAGAGAGAGAGACACAGTTTTAGGATGAGGTTCAAAGATAAAAGAAAAGACAAGAAAGCTTATTCATTCATAGACGAAAACAAAACCGAAGTAAACCTAAAAACTTGACATGCAAGGGGCTTTACAACGTAAGTTTTGACCTGGCATAGCATCCCGCAGAAACACAAGACTTGTTTAGTGCCGTGTGGAGTAAGTCAACCGACTTACCGATCACTTGAGTCACTGGTGGCCACGACACGTCCACATGATCTCAGCCCATCGTCCTGACCATATAAGAAGATCAATAACCTATTCCATCACATTAAGTACTGATCACACATTCAACGATATCAGCTTATGGTCCGACGATGGTCAATAGTGCCGATGATTCGCAAGCACATTTACCTGTATTGACTTGTAGTCAAGTCGCTATTCTCTATTCGTTGAAAATTCAGTGGCAACGTTTCACGCGATCAAAACTAAGAAATGGTTTTAAAAAAACAACAACAAAAAAACAAAAACAAAACAAAAAACGTGTTGGCTTCAACACTGTGAAGTTCCATCATATAATGGGAGAGGTTTTAAACTTCTGCTTATTAAAATGTTTATGAAAAATCAGTGTAGACCCGTGTAACACAAAATATAAAAGATGGAGGGGGGGGGGGGGGGGGGGCAACCCCCCAAACAAAAAAAAAGCGTGAGGGGGGGGGGGGGGGGGGGGGGGGGGGGGGGGGGGCGCGTACAAAAATTAACACACAAAAAACACAAATCCAGACCAAAAATAGAGGCAAAAGGGTACCGCGCATTAACCGGTCCGACAAAATTACATAACTCAGCAGATACTAAAAAAATGAAACTCGACAATAAAAAAAAACATGAAAAAACATCAGAACCTTATTTTAAATCGACCCATGATGACAATGCAGCGTCATATCGATCCGGAACAGCTAGTCCCCGCGAGGGATCATCAAATCGGAGGCAGCTCCCCCGCCTACACTGACACCAGCGATGACAGCCAGGCAGGCAGATGGACAGATAAACATGTACAAATGTATAAAGATAGCAGATTGACGCAATGGCACTGATTTTTTTCTACTGCTCTACATCGGCACGAAAAGGAAGGGGTATTCTGTAGTGATATAACTGATACTGCAACAGCCAAATAACAGACGCCAATGGAAGTGGGTGTCGTCAATATCGATACATGCGATGACAGACAGTAGGACAAAATACATTGCTCTAAATTAGAACATTAGAACGGGACAGAAAAGAGGGAAAAAAACAGTGGCAATGCAAGTGAATTTCGCTCAACATTGACACAAGGGAAGACAGGCGGCAGATTGGCGCGAAGGCACCGAGCAGTTCTACTGCTTTTCATCAGTACGGGACGGAGGAAAAGGGGGTGGACAGTAATGGACACTACAGTGACAAGGTTGATCCAAAGACAGACGACAATGGAATCCGGAAGTGAGATTCACCAACAACGACATAGGGATGACAGACAGGTAGACAAGACATCAGATTGACGTTCTCCTAGAGAGTAGTTCTACTGTTCCACACAAGAGCGGGGTGGGAGAATTTTTTTGTTGGGAGGGGGGGGGATAAACCACGACCACTAAGTCGCAAAACTGATAGTGATGGTATCGCTGCCTCGACAGAAAAGACGGCCATGGACGTGAAACTCATCAACAACTAGGGACCCCCACAATGTCCACCCTACAAACATTCCCATCACATTCCACCCCGGTGAACTTGGTTACTGGTATAATCAAACTCTTCGCCGCTAGCTGCCGTTTTTAGCTCCCACCGAAACACCCGGGCACTGTAATGATCGATGTAGTCCCTGGCATTATTTGTGCTGAGGTTACAAAATCCTGTCGGCAGTGTGAGGAGTCCTATACAGTTTCTTGTCTATGACGGGAGGTGAAAGGAATGATCGCCAATGCCTATCATCTATTTATAATGGTGATGGCGTCCGTAATATTGCACGAATCTTAAGTTTAAGTAGTCCAGAGCTTAGTCATTAAAACAAACAAACAAAACAAAAAAGACATTTCAATGTACAAGTATGTGGCGTTTGCCTGTTTCACAGGGCGAAAAAAGTGAAGACCCGGAAGAGAGTTATATTATATAATAAAAAAAAAACACAACCCAGGTTTATCAGGTCTATGTCTTTGCTTTATACTTTTAAAGACACCATCACTGGATGCAAAAAATTAATTTTTTTTTTTTTTGATTTTTAATGGTTAATGATAATACCTGCTTGAGCATTTCTGAGAAATTGAAACGCACAGTGTGCACTATCATTGAATTGAACAATTCAACCACTAGAAGCGAACTGCAGACTCTGTGTTTCAACAAGTCCGCTACCGCTACGTCCCCTACTGGTTGGGTCGGTAATGTAACCAACTGAGACTGGAGTCATGGCATTCCCGCGCTGTCTCTGTATGGTAGCACGTAAAGTTGCCAAACGTTAATCTTGGGAGCTGTCCACAATATCGCATATAGCTGGCGGGTGTAAGATAAGCTAACAACTAAAAAAAAAGTGATATGTCGATTGGTTTCCGTGTTTTTCAGGACACGTTCCTTAGGCCTAGAAATGCTCGACCACTTATCGATGAGAGAGGCTGAGCAGTAAAGACCACGTTTCTCTAAAACTAACAACTTACAAGAGGCATAAGTCTAGTTCTCGTTGGTCGTGGTTAGGCTTGTTCAGCTCGAAAAGGAGATTGAATACAGAGCGTAATCTCTCCATCGTTCGCGATTGCGGCGATAATCACCCTTTAGAAGTCTGAATCTAGACTAATCCAGATTTGGTGGACAACACAATGGTGTGTCACAGAATGGGGGCGCTGCCTCAAGGCTTAACCACTAAATTACTACGAGAGGTCAGCTTGGAGAAGGGGTCGAGAATTCGGAACGAAACAAGTTGAAAAAAAAAAAAAAAGAAGGCAAGAGGTATGACGATAGACACAGTGACTGATATAAAAAGTAAAATCGAAAATGCACAGGCTAGTCATATTTAGAGTATATTTAGATTAAGAGAGAGAGAGAGAGAGAGAGAGAGAGAGAGAGAGAGAGAGAGAGAGAGAACATATGACTTTAAAATGACTTCTGAGATTGTTCTAGCGGAACACAGCATGTTTTTGGACAAGATATGAGATATGATGAGATAATGCTTTGTGTATCTTTTAAAGAAAGTCTATGCGTTCAAACCACCATTATAAGATAGGGTCACATCTCCACCAAGAAGACAGTCTAAGTTTTTACATGTGGTTCTTCTCATCTTAAATTTTCCTGGCTTGTCATTGTACAAGAAGACTGGCTGATTTAAGCTAAAAACATGAAAGGCTGAGGCACTAAGCATATATCTAGTCTACATTATTACTAGTTACAGACACTCAATGTGGGCTTCAATTGGTGTCACTGTACACAGTACAGTGTGGATATATTTATAATAATTATTATTATAATAAAGCTCACCAGAGCACATACAGGTGTGGTAAGTTGATTGAGCCCAATCAGCACAGACTAAATATGACAGAGCTAGTAAAGCATACTATGTTCATATTATTTCTAGAGCCAATTTGAAATTTCTTTAGTACCAAGCTTGTTTCGCCCTTGGAAAGTCTGTGTGAGAACTAGTAAAATACTGCCATCTTCATCTTCTTAAATCTTAAAAAAATATGCCCAAATCAATGCATTGGGACATGATGGTTATTCTCAAGTAATGACTTCTCTAAAACATGTATAAATTTACAGAGAGAGTATTTTTTTAGATTTTGGTTAAGCAGTTCAGCTCCAGTACCAATTGTTTAACAACACATATATGGACAACAGATCACCATCTTAAACAATAACATAGTGACCTATATAGATAGTAATTTTTTTTCTGTGCGTAAACAAAAGTTTACGTATATTTAGAGAGAAGAAAAATCACCGGCAATGACGTAACAGTTTTGAGAAAACATGAAATAAAGATTGAACATCTAACTGTTTCCTAAAGTCAAACTGTGTTCGTTAATCAGATTCAGAGATCCTAAAATCATTCTGATTCTAAAGTAACTTTTGAAAAAGGAGAGTTTTTGTAAAAATAACGAAACTAAATGAAAAATCATAGAACTGTAGCCTCAAGCAATCTCAAGGCTAACAAGGGAGTCTCAACTCACAATATCTAAGCAGTTGTTACTGGAAGAATACAGTATGTTGCTCAGTTAAAACTGAGTAAATTGAAGATGATAGAGCAGAATCTTTGAATCTTTGAGAGGGATTTACTGCTAGACCCATCAGAACTTGAAAGTAATCAGTCAGATGCCTAACCACAAGAAAACAACGTTAAAATATTTATGTGAAAACTTTGATCCATAGGAATTACACCATTGATCATAAGAGTATTGCTTTTAAATGTTTATATGAAAGAAACTAGACATATAATTACAGTATTTGACCACCTCAAATTTAGTTATGGCGATCAAAATATTGTTTTTTTTTAACATTTCAAGACATTCATAAAACAAACTCACACATCTCAGGACAAACATGTTACAAGCTAAGCCACATAACATGGGTCTCTTAAAATTACAAACTTACCTGATGGACAGTGATCAAAATAGCTGCAAATGCAAAAGTACCAGCAATGCCTTGCGCAGCTGCTGTTTGCAGGAAAATTGGTGGCTGGGAGATGTTGTATGCCACATCTGGTGTTCTGTTTGTGGTACTGACCACAGGCGGGGTGGTTACCACCGGACTGGCAGTGGAGTTGGACATCACGAGATGTTTAATAAATTACGCCCAACTGACCGTCATAACAAATGTTGGCATATGATTTCCAGCTTTAAGTGGTCTCTGAAAATATTGGAGAAAATGTATTATTTAAGCTAAAAATTGTAAGAATGCTTAAATAGACATGTATTTTTGGCTTTAGATGCAGAACGAAGCTACAAATTATCACTTTTAGTTTTATAATATTTTGTGACGTCATTATATTGGTTGTAGTTTGAAAAAGTATAAATGCGATATTCTTGTTCAATAACACTTAATTCATGACATCTTAGTCCTTGCTCATATTTTTATACTGTAGCAATCTCTTTCTTATTACGTCTTATCATGTTGTATATTTTTTAGTTTTTCGTTTCGTAATTTAGTTTCTTTTGTTACTTTTGTCAAATAAAAGCGGAAGTAGAATCTGAAAAGAACCGTTAAAGGACATGATTTTGGGAAGCAATAAAAATTAAAGCTCTTACAAATTATACAAATAAAACTTCTTTTATTCCTTATTGTAAGACGCTTTAATACTATTTGCTATTTATAGGCTAAATCCATCCTAGCTCTGGATTTAGGCTGATCACTTCTAAAAGCAAACTGCAAAGTCCAAAAGAAAACCGCTACACATGGATTAAGAGATAAAAAACAAGATCTAGATATAGATTCTAGGCCTATAGATCCAGATTAGATCTCCAGTATTTATAATGTTTGAACAATTTTAAGCCTTATTAAAAAAAAAACAACTTAAAAAGTAGATTTTAAAATAGATTCTAGATCTAGATCCATCTAGATCTATTCTATGTATTTTAATGTTTTAACACAACAGGCTTTTCCAATTTTGCCTACTTTTTTTTTGTTTGAGTCTAGATCTAGGTCCAGTTCTTAATGAATTTTGATTAGGATCAAGATCTAGATTCTACACCAAGAGCCTTTTAAATATGATAAATAAACCTTCAATATTAGTATAATTAGATCTATAGACTAGATTTCTAGATTCTTAATCTAATTCTAAATTTCATTTTCAAAGTTCCAACACCAGGTATAAATCTAGCTACATATATGGCTAGTGTTGGTCTCAGTGGTTCAAATCTGACATAGACAACAAAAATCACCTTTTCGGTGATATCCTTCGCTACCAATATAACCGTCAACAGGTTATCACACAGGGAGATACTGACGGTGAGTAACAAACAAGTGGCTGTTGACAGTATCAAAGCCTAAGATGGCGAACGCGGAAGTGACGTCCGGTTTGAAATTGTAAGTAGGTTCTGTAGAATCCATTATCATTTGTAATTTCCTTAGTTTATTTGAGGTGGATTGGGTATAGATTTAGACCTAAAAATTTTATTTATAGCATATCTATAGATGCATTGGTCTCTTTCTATGATATAAAAACAATCACCTGAGTCTTTAAGTCCAAGTTTCGATATCTTGAGAAGCTGTTCAGACACTTGAAACTAATGTAAACAACCGTTCGTTGTTATGGTTTGGTTCGTTTTCAGACCTTTGGCGTTCTACTTTTTAAAACATTTCTGAGAGTGGAAAATATTTTGACCAATCAGCTGTAAGTCAGCATTTACTGCTGTTCTCAATATCGTATGGCAACAAGAAAATAGCAACAATATGGTGGACAAGACACTGTGACATCCCCCATAAGTACTTATGAATGCACAAAAGTACGTGTGAAGAAGAGGGGAACAATTGGTACAATGGATATATTTGGATCAATTTTTTCGAGGAAGCCGAAACCTGATCCAAAATCAGAAGACTCTGGGTATGGAGAATTTTCTAACGCAGAAAAAACAACACCAGAATGATGCTACCCTCTGGCAGTTGTAGGCTAGTCTGTCTGATTTAGATGAATAGGTGTCAGGTGGTCTAGGTATAATCAAGGCTAGATTGAAAAACTAATGTCGGTGTTCTTTTTTGTAAAAATGTGTCTATAGTTCTCACATCGAGCCAAAAACTTTTAGATCTAGTAGCTTATATAAAGAATAAAACACCCCACCAAAAACCCAATAAAATATTTACTGAAACACTGAAGTCTAAATCTTAAACAAACAAGTATTCGATTACTTTATTAATCAAAAGAAAAACAACAGCAAACAAACCATGCCCCTTTTTTATTTAGGGTATCCCCTCAAATAAATCCTTCTTTAGGTTGCATGGGTAAGCTACTGAAATGTTTGGGCCCGATGTGTAAAATCCTTCGACTAGCAACATACTGAAGATAATAGGACATATTAGGTTTAGAACAAACTTTAAGTATCAAACAATTGACTTTAAATCTACATATAGATTTAATTAGGCTTCACATTGAAACTGATTTTAAAAAAAAAGGTCCATTCACAAAAGTTTTGCTAAAAAATTGCAGAGGTCTAGTCTATTCAGCAAAATCAATAAAATGCCTCGATGCCAGATGAATAGCTTAATATTTGGAATATATAATATGAATGCAATTCCTATAGAGATTACAGTAACTATCAAAATGAATTAAATGTTTAATGCTCTTAAATTTACAAACTTTAAATCCTTATCGAAACTGTGTACATATTTTAACATTTCTTTTTCCAAATGTTGCCGATGCTTACCATTTACCTCCAATTAAGACAAGTTTGCAACACATTGTGTCTCTGAAGATTATTTTTTAGTAGTGTTTTGAAGTTATTTTGATACTTATCATTTTTAAGAGAAGATATATGAATTACTTTTTATGTGAGCATGAAGCACTTGTTTCTTTGGTGTTTCTTCTGAAAAGCACAAACCAATAGTGTGTTTTGATGCAGTTGGAAACACATTTTACTGAACAAAAATATGAAATCGTATTTCCAGTGAAGAGAAAGAGAAGGCTGACAAGAAGGAAAGACCAATGAGTGCTGATCCCAGACGTTACAGCAATCAGTTCAACCAAAGTCACATTGAAGATGATGATGAAGAGGAAGAGGATGATGATGATGAACAGGAAGAAGATGAAGAAGACCTTGATGAGCTTCTTGGGTAACTTTTGTGGCATACTCTATGAAAAAAAATCTTTTTGTGCCCTACAAATATTTATTTCCCATGAGAAAGTAGTATATTCACGTTTTTATGCAAAGGGATGTTTTTCAAAAAAAGACTATATAGTTTGATTATAATCTTTGAGAAAAAAAAGTAGGAAACTTAATAACAATTTCCATTTTATCTTTCTCCATAATACTCAAAAGTGTTATTTTCTTTACATCATACCAGTTTATTTTTTTTAAAGATTTTATCTACGGAACTAGAATTATATTAACTTGTTTTTAAAAAGTAAGAAAAATCATTTCATTATTTTAAAATCAAGCATTTTGTTATTGTAAATTATAGAGAAAAAAATTATTTAAATGCAGTTTAAAAATCATAAGAAAAAGTTTCTTACATTTTTCATTCGTTATGATCTCTAGATATTTGATCTTGAAACAAAACAGTACAGTACAGGTATAAATTATACATACTTCTCCTCTAATAAGCTTTACTTTTTAAAATCCTGAGTTAAATTTATCTTATTTGCAATGTAGAGACTTTTGTCTTTTCTTGATCTCAACACAGGGATTCAGATGATGAGAAAGAGAAAATGTGGAGGGCTCCACAAGTAAAAAATGCTCGTCCACCACACCCTCTAACAACTACACATGTCAACCAAACTAGAGATTTACAGGTGTGTTTGAACAAATTGATTGTTTTCTTTCTTTTTTTTTTTTTTGTCGTTTTGAATATTTCGCAGAGTTTTTCTCACTGTTTTGTGGAATCACTGCATTGTATAAATGACTCTACACATTGTGAAATTCGAATAAACCAACATAACTGGAATATATCTGTGCTGCTGAAGAACAGCACACACTGGTCTATCATGATACCTGTAACCAACTATTTTGATTAATTTGTTTACAAAGGTTCAGTGTTTTATTAATTTTGTTGTTTTTGTGTTTAGGTTCAGTGTTTTATTACTTTTGTTGTTTTTGTGTTTTGTTTTGTGTTGTTCTGATAATTATTCTGATCATTGTTTTATACTAATCTTACTGTATAGTAGTTTTTGCTATTGTAAAACAACTGAGTCTCTAATAAGCTTGTTCATATATCCAAAAATGTATGCCAAAGACATAATTTTACTTCTCCTGGTTTGCTTCTTGTTCAAATTAAGCTTTGTGAGAATCTATAAAATACATTCAAAGAAGACAAAGAAATAGGAATGTAAAAGGTTTAAAATGTTCAGTCTTGAATGGAATTAGGGGCTCCTTGATAATGTCAAACTTGAATTTTGATGAAAATCTCCAAAGCATCTTTCAACCTCAGACTTTCAGCTTAATTAATAAAAAAGAGTATAAACTGTGCAAATTATAGAAAATATTCTTAAACGTTGACATAACTTCTGACCGGATATTTATTTGTTTTGTTCTTGTTGTTTTTTGTGTGTGTTAATTATTGTTTAATTTCACCTTTCTACTATAGCGGTTGGAGAATGTTGTGTCTGCAGCTGATGCAGAGAAGCAAAATTCTGAGGAGTGGCTCAAAGCTCACAGCATCTCACATCTCAAACTAACTCTGAAAGATCTTGTTGACAAAGGAAAAATTGGAAGGTAGTAGTTTGAGATTTTTTTCGTCTTTTTTTTACAAATACAGAACAAGTCATGAATGAAATATTTTAAAACATGAAAACAATCTTCTGAGAAATAAGGAATTCCATGCATCAATTTGTAAATTTATTTAAAAAATGCAATTTAATCACATTTTCTATTCTATTCTAAAAGAACAATAACAAAAATAAGGAAAATATTTTTTCAAATTGTATTTTTCTCAGGCTGCACCCTGATCAACAGACAGGCAAAGTCACACAGCATATTCAGTTTGATGCCTATGATGTGAACGAGTTTGAATACAGACTTAATGTGTAAGTTTTTTACAAAGAGAATTAGCATAAAATCTTTAATAGCATGAGAAGACATTTTACAAATTATTTTATGAAATTTTCTTTTCTAAAAGATATTATAATTTTGTCCTTGAATAGATGTTATCATTATCATTTTTCAGTGTTTTGGCTTTTTTACCTGTCTCCTTTTCAGGTTTCAAGAACTTAAGTCATGAAGGGAGATGTAGGTAGTTTTATAAAGTGGAAATAGTAGAAAAGTATACCTTGATTTGTAATGATTTGATCCATACTGACTCATTAGAAAAGTATACCTTCATTTGTAATGATTTGATCCATACTGACTCAAGATTACATTCTTCCCCAGTGCAATTGAAATGTATACAAAGAGGATCAAATGGCTGTTGCAGGGCAGTAAGAGAGTAAGTTGGTTTTTAAATCTTCTTCTATCTTCTCCCGTAATTGAATAAAATCGTAATCATTTTTGGTGCTAATAATTAATTATATTGACTTATTAACTTTCTCTAGAAAGGGTACAGCTTTTTAAACTATATAATTTTATATACATTGCCACAATCTCCAGAAAAAAGTTTCCAACTTGTTGATTAATAATTTTCTTTCACTTTTTTCTGTACTATCAGATGTTTGGTCACCTAATGGGTCAGCGTATAGCTGTTTGTGTTGATACATCAGATGCAAACATGGGATTTGGCAGACAGACAGCTTTGCAAGAGGCTCTTTTGGTAAAAAAAATTGATATAATAATATTTTGATGCTTTGAAAAACAAAATTAATGTTAACATCTATAGAGTAGCATAAGGAAGAAAATAAAAGAGGAACTAGTGTATACTAGTACTCTCTTTATTTTTAAACAAGCAGTGACTGTAATATTGGTTGATATCCAAATATAACAATGTGAAAAAATGGGAAGTATAGTTGCAAGAATGATAAGTAAAAGTTGTCATTGTTAAACCTATACATCGCATAAGTTTATAACAAATGAATAAGAACTGTTTGATATAAGAGGTGTAATCTGAAGAGTTATTTTTCATAAAGCCACAATGAAGTAAGGTAAAGATGACTGGTCAGTACACATTTTTTTGAACTTAAACATTGTGCTATTTAGAACAAATCCTAAAACATTAGATACTAAATTGTTATATGGCAGTCATCATTATCATTGATAAATTGACAATCACTTTTCTGAAAGCCTTTTCTAACCCCTTCCATTGTCCCTAGCACCTGATTGATGAGCAACTTACTGAGAAGTCTGGGATTTACCTTGTGGGCTTTGGTTCTGATGTGGTTCCACTCTGGTCCGTAGTTAGAGATGTTAACTACCACCTGTGAGTGCCTCTTTTAATTTCAAGTTTATAGTTTGTGTTGTCATAAGTAAATAGGATCTTTTATGTCTCTTTCAAAATAATCAACTAATTAACATCAGAAAAAAACTGAAAAAAAAAGATCATATAAACAGTAAAGATAAATTATTCAGTTTTCGGTTGATATATCAGTGACTAAGAAAATACTTGAAAAGTGAATACATTTTTCATAACCTGTGCAGGTAAGTAAGTCGATACAATATTAAACTGCTTCATGGGGTTTCAACTTTTATTGAACACATGAAAGATGAGTGAGTGAATGTGGTTTTTTTCATGGCACGCCAGCACTGTAACGGCTATATTGTGCCCATGATGGCCTATGACAGTTAATACATTACACTAGTAGCAAGGGTAATTCCTTTATCCCTCTGAGTGGTACTTAAGACACATGAAAATATGGCCAGAAATATTAAGCTTACTACTTATACCAATCCATTCCAAATTTTACACCCATTTATAAGCTTTTCTGGATATAAAGTTAGTCTTAACTACAGCTAAATTCCTTTTTGAAGAGCATTACACAACGATGAACATTTTGTTATCCTCTTTAGCCTTCAAGAAGCCAAGTTGTGGACCACACAGCTGAGAGGTAGCGGGGGCACCAACCTTCTCAAAGCAATGAAGCATGTCATGAAATTGTCAGATCTTGATGGTATTGTTCTTATACTGGGCAGTGTGTAAGTCAAATTTGATCATAGATATGAGTTGTGAAGATAATAATCTTATTTTTTGCCCTCTTTTTGATTTGGAACCTTAACTTTTTATAAATTTTTTTTCAAGGTGATAGGTATGAAATATTAGAGAAAATAATTGTATGGCAGGAGTTTAAAACATCCTTTTTCCTTCAGAATTTTTTAAAACTATTGCAATGCTGTGGACATTAAAAGAGTGAACTTTGGTTTGATTGATTAGTTATTTAATAGATATGTGCATAAATATAATTACAACGGTATGATTTTTAAGAGAATTAATGCATCATAATTATGAATTTTTTAACTCCCCATTTTCTTGTTATTGAAAGCTTTAAAGATAAAATTAATCATGATCGTTTCTTTGATATTCCTTATGGTCATATTTTTTCTCTATATCATACCAACTCCTGATTCTGACATAAAGCATATTGTTTGAACCTATAGAAATGTTAGTTGCAAAAATCATCTATACCCAAACTGACGTGAGTCCCTTTCATATTTCAGACCAGACCAGCCTTCAGAGATCTTGTGTGACTTTATCTACCAGATGGGTGTTGGCAAAGGAGTGACACTTCACACAGTAGCTTATGACTGTAGCAATAACCTCACCAATGTAACTACTTATTTTTTGTCTTTGCGAAATTCTGAAAACTTCTGAACTTTTCTTTCTATGCTATTTATTTTACATTGTAAGTAGTTTTGAATTCTGAAAGGTATGTTGAAGGCCCAATGGTTATGGCGTTATATCACCTTTGTGAAGATAACATTTTTTTCTGAGCCTTTTTGTCTACTAAACATAGAGTCATAGCATGGTGTTATATCACATTTGTGAAGATAACATTTTTTTCTGAGCCTTTTTTATCTACTAAACATAGAGTCATAGCAAAAGTGAAGTGGGGCAAGGATAGTAACAGTTAAAGGGCATGAAATCAACTTTTTAACTTTTCAGTTTAGAAGTCATTAGCAGGACAAATTTTGTAAACTGCATTTTTTGTGGTCAGCTGGTAACTTTTCTTCACTTTGTAATTTTATATTGTGTTTTTTTTCTTTTTTAGAGAGATTTTCAATCACAATCTGATCCTGCTCATTAGTTAATAGTTTTTAAAATAACTAGTTTTGAACCCTATAAGATTTTTGCGAGTTTACATTTTTAAATTTGATTAGTAAATCACTACTTGGGATATTTAATTTTTTAAAATATAACTTTAGTGGAAATATGAAAAAAGAAGATATTGATTGCTTTTTGAGTATGTTGAGAAAATCTGATAGACGATTTTTTTCTTTTTAAGATCACTCTTAAGAGACTGGCAGAATCATCTGGAGGAAGATATCACTGTTACACAGCTAGCTGTGAGGTAGGAAGTCTAATTTTTTTTATAAATAAAAAGACATTTTACAATGCATACTAAATTTGATTGTTTTTTTTTTTTCCTGTATTCACAGTTTGAATGCTTTTCTTTGCCTCGTATAATGAAATGGTTTAATTTTGTTGTTTTTGTGTGTAACAAAATCATACAAGTCAAATTAAAAAATTATAACATATTTCATGTGGGTTAAAAAAAAAAATAACAACAAAGCAGGAAGGATTATGAGTTTTCCTCAATCTTAGAAATGAAATTAGTTCATTCTTTAATCAGTCATTTTGTCAAGCTATGCTCTTGACTCACAAATGGTTTGAGAAAGAAATGAAAATCTGTGTCAGATTTTTACTTGGGATTCTAGGCCCTATTGTATGAGTGCAGGCTTAAAGAATTTTCTAAGTAGCTGTATAACATCATCTATCTCAGGATCAAAACTTCACATTTACTTGTATAAAACTAGATCTATATGATGGAATAAATGGATAAATAAAGGTTTATTTATATTTTAAGACTGTTGTGAAAAAAAAAAAAGCACGAGCAACAAATATAGTCAGTATATTTCTTTTGTGTAGGAACAAATCTACACTGGCACTGATATCAGCCTGTTATTGTGTGAGATCAAAGAAGCTCAGGATGTTATTAACAAGATCAAAGAGATGCGGCAGGGCATGATGGGAAATGCCATCATCAGCATCATGAATGAGGTAATGATAATAAACTTTCCATTTGATAAATCTAACATCAAATTTATCACACAAAAAAAAACAACAAAAAATAGCACCACCAACATCAACTCGTTTGAACGTTTTTTTTTAGTTCAAGAAAACACTTCCTCAAAGAAGAAAGTTTTTGTCTCTATAAAGTTGCGAGGTTGTTTGTTTTAACATCCAACATCATCAGCACTTTTATAGGCTATATTGTTGACAGGTGCCAAGACTGGCGTCTAACAATTGTATGTGCTGTCACACACGACACAGATAGGGGACACCTGGACATCTGTCTTAGACGTTCACATTAAACTTACACCAAACCAACCAGTTTTCTATAATGTTGCAAACCAGAAAAACTTTCATTTTTTTTTCTAATCCTCTAGTTAAGATGGGTGTGTGGAAAAATTCTCATTCAACTTGTTATTAAACTACTTTCCATATTGAAAAAGCACACAATAAATATGTGTTGATGTATATCAACAGTCAAAATTGATCAGACAAATCCATTTCTTCTTCTCTTATTAACCAAATATACGTTTTCCTTCTCAGATAACTACAGAGGTGTCCAAACTGCCCCAATCTCGCTTCCTGCCTCGCCCACCTGGTCATGAGCTTCCTCTCAGGCTTGATGTTCCAAACTTCCATCCAAGGACATCACAAGAGTGGCTGCAGCAGCATGGTCTTAAAGGTGAGTGTGGTATAGTCTTATATGTGAATTTATTATTTTACATACTATAATTAGGCCTACTTGTTATGTACCGGCTACCCACTGCTTATATATTGAATGATAGCCAGTGGCGGTAAATGACCCCAGTGACATTCAGTCAGTCTGCACTCAGTTACTCATGTATGCGACAATAAAGTAGAGAACACATACGCACAAAGATTGGTCTGTTATATCTTATGTTCCATATACATTTTTGAGAACACTGCAGTTTCACCACAGATAAATATATTTTGTTACTGTTAGGTTCAGTCAAGTATGATTCTGTTGGTTTTTACTTGTATAATAATATCAAAATGGTACTAAGTGTTTTAAGTTTGTTTTTTTTATATCTAAAAATTATTATAAAGAAAAATTGAATTGTGTGAAATGACACATGCTAAATTTTCTATTCTGACTGTCTTATTGTTTTTAAGTTGTTATCATAATTATCATACATCTTTTGTCTGTTTTAGCAAAACGCTTAGACTTATACCAAGTGTTAGCGCCAAATGCATACTCCTACAGAGAGGAATTCATTCCAGTCATCAAGAAAGCTGTTCAGTCCCAAGTACATGAGGTAATACAAGTTTGAATTCACTTTTTCTTTGTTTATTTTGTCTTAGGAATGGGCGTTGGGGGGTATCACTAGTTTTTTCTTTAGTCTCTTACACCAAGGAAATAAAAGGCGAAAGACGAATAAAGAAATAGGAACCCTAATTTTTAGAAATAAAATGAGTACCAAAGATCTGCTAACAATGGAAGAAAGAGCTCTTTTCACTTTTCTTTAGACTGCGAAGGGTTATGTCACCTATTACATTTTTATTTTATCTTTGGTTTGAATACCAAGCATTTTTACCTCTTTGTTCTGTCCCTCCTGATAATTTTTTTATAAACTTAATAAACACTTTACCTGTTCCTTCCCTGATTACACAGAGAGCTATGGTCCAGTTTCCTTGGCATGATGGATCCTTGAAAAATCTTCACGTAGACATGAGCCAGCTGTTTGAGTACCAAAAGCAGCTCAGTGACGCTGTGGTTTTGTATGAACGGCGGGTTGATTGGCTTGCCTCTGGAAGCAGAAGAATTTTTGGAGCTGTCACAGAGAAAAAGTATAAAATCATTTTATGAAGTCATAACTATCTTTGCCATATGCAATTATTTGCTATAACACTGCAGATGTGAAAAAAAAAATTAAAACAACAACAAAAAACTCACTTTGAAAACTTTCAATTTCTTTTAAACTTTTTAGCTGTTGATACACATTTTTTACTTCAATGTCTGGTATATTATATTCAAGACAGAAATAATACTTTATTAAAAAAATTGGCCCTCTCAAAATCATACAACGTGCAAAACTGTACTTGAAATGGAAATTAGGATGGTGAGCAAGTAGAGAATGTTAATCAAAAATGATTCTTTTCTTTTTGACACAATTCAGTTTTTAGATTTATGTCTTTTTATAACAATATCTCAAGTATTATGCTAACAATACCAAGAGAAATAAAACCTAATTGCCATTTTCTTCTCTCTATTAGTGTTGTAATTCTCATTGACACCTCTGTGAGCAACATCAAGTACTTGGTCCACCTTCAACATTCACTGCGACTTCTGATGGAGGAACAAATCGCCAACAAAGATTATTTTAACCTCATTGCGTATGTGATGCTTTGCTTTAAAATAAAAATGTTACTCATAAAAATATTTTATTGTGTATTTAACACTAACCTTTTCACATGGCTTGATTCGAAGTATATTCCTGTTAGGCACACTAAGACAGGATATTTTTGAAAAGTATAAAAACATCAAAGTTTTGATGTTTTTTAAATTTTTTTTTTAATGGAAGATGCGCTGGCACAAGTGCATACCAATGTGCTCAGCATGTGTGTTTGGCGAGATGGGAAAAGGTTAATGAATGTATGTGGACAGAAAAATAATACAAGGACATCTAAGGGAAAAATAATAGTTATATGGCTAAGTAGCTCTTCACCTTTTGAATACTAGGAGCAATGAGGGATGGAGTTATATGATAAAATAGTATCAGTGCTTGCTCAAAAAGGCAACTTGATAAAGTGTCATCCAAAAAAAAAATATGTGCAGAAAAATAATCTGTATTAAATAAAAGTCAAATACTTAATAATTTTATATATATATATTTTTTTTGTTTGGGTATGCCAAGTTGAACAGCAGGTGAAAAAATGCACATATGAAAAATTATTTACAGTTCTATAAGTATGGGTATCCTCTTTTTATACACAATTATGTATGGTTATCAAGAAAATAATTAAATATGTCAGATACAACCAATCCAAGCTATGTTGCTTTAAAGTTAAAAACAAAACCATAAATGGAAATGCTTTAGTTGCAACTTGTAATCTAGTTTATGCTGTCTTCATTTTTTTAAATACATCAAAATGCACAAGTACTGAATTATTTGAAAAATGTGAAATGCCAGGTATTCATAGTAAGCTAAGATTCAACATAGGACCAATATCTAAAGATGATCTATGGTGATCACCACATCACAAAATGTTCACTGTTCTGTCTTTATTTTACATACTTTTCCCCATACATTAGACCAATGCTTTTTATTTCTTGATGTCTCTATTCTTTTGTAACCCAGAGTACTTTGTAAATGATTAGAATATTTTTACTTTCAGAATGTAATGGTTTCTTCATCTTTTTTTTACTCTAGCTTTGGTAGTAAAGCAAGGCAATGGATGCCCACCATGATGAGACCCACACCAGAGAATCTACAGAAGGCTTGGAAGTAAGTTCTCACATCTGTTGACACAAACAATTTGAGTTAAGGAATTTTGGGGAAAAAAATAAAATGCAATTATCGATACAAAGTTTTTAATCCAGTTTGTTCTATTGTAGATGTTTATGAATGTCTATTATGATGTACCTTATTGATAGGTTTCCAAGCTTATAATTCTTTCATAATTATGAATAGTATTTTTGGTTTTTATTCAACTTCGAAAAAAATGTCTTTACATTAGAGGTGGTGTTAGGAAGCTGAGAGACCAAACCTAATCAATAATTATTCTGATTTTTTTTTTTCATACTTTTTTGTTTCTAGGTGGGTTTTGGACCTCCAGTGTGGTGGCAGTCGGAATTTCCTGTCTGCATATCGCATGGCAGTAGAGAATGATGAGGAGATAAAGCACCATATTTGTAAGTACCTGCTTTAGATGTGACCTTTTTAAGGTAATGCAAAAGCAATTCCTGCTGTATTTGCCATTTATATGGTGAAAAAGAATGTGTTAAAGTGAACATACCATTTGTACTTCTATTGGCTTTTATTTGGAATCTTTACAACTAATTGTAATCTACACAAACAGCATTAGCGCATGTGAAACTCATTTTACATCTTTTATATAAAACCCAAAACAATAACATATATATTCACAGACAGACACAAAAGAATATTAAAATGCAATTTCAAAAATATAGTAGTTCCATGTCTTGATGATTTAACTTGAGACAGGAAAGTTTCATGTTATTTTTATGCCAATCAATTATTTGTTGAAGAATAAACTAATACCTAGATTTTTTTCTAAGCTGTCAGTACCTACATCTCTTCCTCCCCCTCTCCCACTCTGTATTTCCTACAGTTGTCTAGATTTTCCCTAAGCTGCCACCTCCTAATGGTCCCTCTGTATTTTCTACAGTTGTGCAGGGCTGCTACCTATTCACCAGTGGAGTGCCTGATCAGGCGCCAGAGGTTGTGATGGGTTACATCCAGGAGGCGAGTTCTGGCCGCGGAGTGCGTCTCCACACTGTCCTCTTCAATGTGGACGACTATGACTGCAATGGCGCAATCCCTGGTCGCTACGCCAACATCACTCGCACAGCAGAATGTCTGCGCAACATGGCACATGTGACAGTTGGCCGCTTTCAGTGGTTCCGTGAGACAGGTCAGTTTTTGATGATTTTTTTGTTTGGTAGTCAGAGGTGCAAATTAAATTGCATTGTGGTGATTTATATAATTTATACTTTTTTTTAGTTTGAATGCATCAAAAGGTATAACTATAAGATTTACGAAAAAGTGTTCACCAACTTCTGATATTGGATATTGTTTAGTAAGAATACAAACTTAACTAACATAGTATGAAAAGGGAGAGAGGCTCCTTTTCATTGATATCTGGCAGTGCCACATGCATGAAAGGCCTCTTTTTCTTCTAAGGTTGGGTGAAGCAGTGGGAGTGTTGCAAAGATAGTACATTTTAGATTGGCACAAAAATGTTAGTCAAGACAAATGGATACAGCTGAAGCATGGGGAGGTCAACATTTGTTGTGCCTTATCTCGCAGCATGCTTATTGTACTTTTGAGTTATGTCTCATTGCTGATTGATCTCACTTTGAGCAAGAAGAGCATAATTATGTGATGCAAGGATGTTGAATCAGGGACAAGTCTTTATAGTGTGTTACAAACAGCATCTGAGGCCCTTTAAGTGAGGTTGAAATATTTATAAATCGATCATATAACCAGAGACACTTCCTTTAATTGGGAAATAAAAAAAGTTGATGTATAGTGTGTTACATGTTGAGAGATTTCTAGCTCAAAACTTGTACGTGCAACTTGTGCCCATAGCTCAAAACTTGTACGTGCAACTTGTGCCTGATTCACTCTTGTTGGCTCATATATGCACATTTTTGCATTGTATGATGAAACAGTGACACTTTCACTTTCAAAATGTGATACAATAAATATATCATCTGTACAGAATAATTTTTCTGGTTGATTCAAATTTGGTGTAGCTTTTTGTGAGTGAAATAATAAAAGAAATTCTTTGCTCTAGTTAGTGGCACAAAATCATGTCATTCACACATTAGTTATCACTCTGTTTTAACAGGTCACCTCAATGAATTATCATTTTTTGAACATACGGGTTAGTCTACGTGACTTTTATAAAAAACATTCTGAGCTAAATATTGTTTGTGTTTATGCTTTTTTAAAATTTTTATTTTTCTCTCTATAGACACTATTTTTATTCAAGTAATGCATGCCTCATTTGTAAAGCACAGTTATTAAAACAAAAGCAGTATTATGTTAGCTTTTGTTTCTACATATAATTTGCATCTTTTATTGCGTTGCATTTTCAAACTTCTTTTTCTATGGACCTAGTTAAATAAGAATGAAAGTAATCATGGACAAGCTAAAAAGATTCTGCATAAAAATATCTGTTTTGTTATTTTCCAATTCAATGTTGTTGATTTCCTTGTACCTGTTCAAGGGATACTAACTGAATCATGGGTCATAAATATCAATGTATGAGTAAGTGTTGTGTCTGCCTGATTTTTTAAATTTTAGACAGCTGTTTCTTGTATACATCCCTGTTCTTTCCATCAAATCCTTTTGACTGTGACTATTTGTTGTACTATATCTTTATGTACTTGATATGAATTTATCAATACCTTTAGTAACTACAAACAGCCATTTTCATCAGAAATCTTAAAGCTTTACAAGTCATTTACAAAACACTTTGTTGAGCCAAAAAGAATTTTTAAAACTCTTTGTACCTTTCAGAATTTGGCTGTTAAGTGTTTTCATGACAATTAATATCAAACTTCATCTCCTCTGTGACAACTCATTAAAATTTATTAACCTTTACACCACACAGTTGATCTTAAATGTTGCAGGGAGAACCTTAAAAAAAGTGTATGTTTAGAGTTCTGAATTTTTTATTTAAATTAGATGCATAGTGCTTCTCAAAGCTAATTGTTTAAGGTCCATCAGGTTTAGAAAATGTTATTATAAGCTGATAAACACATAGCGACTTAAAAATATATATTATACTTCTTTAAGATACCTACAGAATCTTTTTTTTTCATTTTTCAAGATTTGGGAGAGGGGGGGGTGATATATGAACATAGCACTAGCTCTCTCTCATCAGCTACACATAAATGAATCAAATACTTATTGTCCCATCAATGTCCAGGTATTATCGAGAATGATGACATCAGTATATCAACTCTGAGATTGACAAGGCTTTGAATTTTTCTCGAAAGTGTGCTGTCCTCGTTGAGTCTGTCAAGAAAAAGTATAGGAACAGATTTGTAAGTCCTTTTGAAATAGTGGGGATTTTCAAGTAAGCTCAATGCAAAAACAAAATAGAGAAAGAGTCCAAATACAGTAAATAAGTAAGTAAAAAGCAATTGCTATTAGAAAAATTGTCTTTTTCAAACCAAAATGTCATGTAATATAATCCATGTAAAGGTTAGAGATTGACAGACTTGAATATGCCTTTAAAGGCAGATGGTGTGTTCCCAACAACATGATATAGATTGAAATTTAAATCCAAACTCTTGAAAACTGTTTTGATTAATAATAAACACAAAAAAAACTGTGAAAGAAATGGAACTAACTTTAATTTTAAATATTTTGAATATTATTCATATAAAACAGTCTTGTAGGATTAAAAAAAAATTGTTTCCATTTTAAAAAAGGAATTTGAAAAAGATTTCTTGGCACAACTATACATATTTTTCTTTAAAAAAAACAACAAAAAAAAAGTATCATCATATCGTTAATCCATTTCTACACCCACCTTCTCACAGCTGCACCACCCCGAGATGCGAGCCATCACAAGCTCGTCGTCCATGCGTCACCTGAAATGTCTGCCTGAGCCGGAGGAGACTGTCCCCTTCACTGCCCTCCCCCCTCCAGCACCCCAGGCGGCCTCTGCCACTTCTTCAAAGTACCAGGCGTATGGTAGCTCCAGCCGCGGACAGGTAAGATATTTGTATGTCTCTGTGTGTTTCTCAGAATTTTCTTGTTTTTACGTCTATTATCATTATTGCCCTCCACCCTTGGTAGCTGCAGCCGCATGCAGGTAATATCTTTGTACGTCTCTCTATGTTTCTCTGAATTTTCTTCTTTGTACATCCTCATCATCATAATTGTCCTCTACCCTTGGTAGCTCCAGATGCGAACAACTGAGGTCTCTGTGTGTTTATCAGTGTAATTACGAATACAGTCAAACCTGTCTAAGACAAACACTGAAGATCCTGGGTCAAAGTGGTCGTCTTGGACAGGTCAAAACTTTCTCTTCTGAGTTCCCAACCACAAAAATATGTGGTTGGTTGTAGGCTTAATGATTCGAGCCAACCATTGGAAGCCGAAAAACTGGAAACATGGAGGTCGGATGCGAATTCCAAAGCCTTCTCCTTGAGCATCGGGCCATTGACGATTTTGCGCTGTGTGGCATTGTCAAACAAACATACCGAATGTTAAGTCATCTTTTGTTTGCTACACCTTTCATGGTCAAGACTGGTAAATGATGTTATGGGGTGGTCGCTTCAACAGGTTAAAGGCCATTTTGGTAGAGAAAATAGATGGTCGTGGTCGCGTTGGAGAGGTGGTTGTATTTATATAGTAAAAAATCAAGGGGGTGGTGGATAGCTGGTCGCTTGACCAGGTGGTCGTCTTAGACAGGTGATCGCGTGAGCAGGTTTGACTGTATTGCTATATTGAACTAGAGTGATGAAACTGTATGAGTTAACTTTAGCTATGTAATTTTTGATATTATAAAATGCTTTGAGCTTCATGTAGGGAACTTTAGAGTGCGCCCTTGGAAGAGGAAGAGCTTTGAATCAATGTGCACCATCCATTTGGACATGTTTTTCAAATTAATGCCATCATTAATTTACCCATATTTCTGATGAAACAAGAACATGAACTCTTATTTAGCCTTGCTTTTGATATATTATAAATGTATCATTGTATGAATGTACTGTATTGCAGGTACTTCCTTATTTCTTTACTTTACATAATTTGTAATGTAAAGGTTTGTTTTAAACCTTTCTTAGATAAACATATTCTAAACAAAATCCCAAGGTACACTAATATGTTTATTCTCAATAATTATGCCAAATTTAGTTGCGAATACACCATGAAATCTATCATTATTATGGAGAGACTAGTGACACACAAGTTGTCACAATTACTAAAAATCATAAAAATCTACCAACATTTTCTTCTGAAATGTTGGGTGATCAAGAATTCCAAAGTTTTGAGTCCAAACTAAGAAAGTTTAGAAATTAAGCTGTTGCTTTAAAGTTATGGTAAAATAAAAAAAAACGCCCAAATTGTTGCTTTTAATATTGTGACTTCTCTTCTTTACTACGCTCTAGACCACAGGCCTGCTGGAGCGATCTAGGCCGCCCAAAGCAATCTCCTGGAGACCCAGCAGTGCATCAAGCAGCGCCAGCTCTAAGGATGGAAGGCCTGGACACAAACGTGAGTTGGTCTTAATGGTGTGATTTCTTTTTCTGGCTTCTTCACTCTTTCTTTATAGGTTGTTTATTGTAAACTGCAATGCGTGTTCCTATGGATTTCAATGGGATTTTTTTTGGTCTTGCTTTAAAAAAAAATAAAGTTTCATAGAACTTAAGATATTTAGAGCAAGAACACTCTTGATATTCATTCCAATTAGGTATTTGGGCCAAACCAACTCATTTATTCTTATCAAACCACTACCTAAAAGTAGGAACACCCCTTTTTATCTGTTCAAAGTGGAGTTGATTTAACCCCTTGACTGCCGATGGGTTTGTAACGCCCTGTGCCGGGGAGTAAATTACTATATATAGACCTATATGAATAAAATTCATAAAAAAAAAGGTTCGCAAAGTTTTCCAGACAAATGCAGTTCTGGTCAAGGGGAAACCACTGTAGTAATACTCAGTGCTATTCCCAAACCAGTATTCTCCCATTCTATAGTAAAAAGTCGATGTCGAAATTACCCCGAGTGAGGTTCGGGGCATAGGCATACAGGGTCGCCATTGTACCCCGAGTGAGGCTCGGGGTAGGGCACTCAAGGGGTTAAAGTGAAGATTGAGTTTCAAATATTTTAAGGATTAAGGCAGTTCTTAAACTATTGTGCTTCATATCTTCCTTTCTGATCACATCTTTATCTAAAACCTCATTTCTAAAGATAGCAAAAATAATTGATACACAAAAACATTTATATTTTTTAAGCAACTTAGACCTAGCATGTAATAATCATGTAAAACAATGGTATAAGTTTTAAGTTTTCTACTGATGCAGATTAAGCGATACACATTTTAAATCTTCAACTAATTTGTAAGCCTGTCAGCAAATTTGAAGTTTTCTATTTTAACTGGTAATCTTAAGACCCACTAATCCATCATTTATGTTAAAATTCATAGCTCTAAATCTCCGCCAAAGACCTTCATCTGCAAGAGACCCAATGAACAGAGCACGCTCATCACGTACCCAGGTGTCTACTCAACACTTTTTCCTGGAAAATAAGAAACATAACACATCACAAGCTCGTCGTCCATGCGTCACCTGAAATGTCTGCCTGAGCCGGAGGAGACTGTCCCCTTCACTGCCCTCCCCCCTCCAGCACCCCTTAAAAAAAATGTTATCATCTCCACTGTTAGTTAAAATTACTCTTTTGTTTGAAATTTCAAATACTTCTGTAATATTAGCAGTAATCAGAAAAAAAATCACTATTTAAGTAAAAAAGTGTGTATGTTTTTTGTGTTTTAAAAACAACAATGTGGTATACAGATACTTTTGTGATATCACGTTGGCAAACATTAAACATGTCTACATTACATTGGAGTTTGATTGTTTTCTTAATTTCATAAGCGTTGTTGGAAATATTTCACAATGTGACTCACATTAAGTTATTATCTCTGTTGTGATCAGGAAGTGTATACAGCAAGTTTGCAGGACAGAAACCAGTGAGGAAGCAAATCCCTAATCTGAGCATTCCAGAGCAAGAGGATTCCATCACTACTAAAGAGGCATGTTGTTTAAAAAAAAAAGAAAAAAAAGAAAGACAGCAATCCAATTTATTGGAATTTCCAATTTTCATCTTACATATCTAACATATTACCACTAAATATGCAAAAATTAATAAAAGAAATGTTCTAGAGACACCAACAATCTTTTTTGTGCTTATATTTGTTGATTTCTAATGTGCATTATTAAACTCTGAATTTAATTGATATTAAGTTGTACATTCTCCAACATTTCACAGTAACTTAATGTACAAAATGAAATCCTAACTTAAAAAAGTTTTTGTATTTAAAAATGCCTACAACGATATTAGAAAGTAGGAAACAAATTAAAAAAGACAAGGAACTTTTCAGTCCCTCTAGTATTTATCAACATACCTCTCTGCCTTTTTAAGATGGAAGTCAGCAAAGCACTTATTGTCAACTAAATTATTAAGTGCAATACTGCAACCAATTTTATAAAGGTGGTTCTTTGTGTCTCATCCAGTTCAAAGCAATCAGACATAGAATATTTCACTTTTGTTAGGAATGGCTTGTAGGGATAAAAAATAAAATTTTTCTCAATTTTTTTTTTTTTTTTTTAATTTTCAGACTCAAGGTAAAGAATAAAAAAATGTTATGCTTTTGAATTCTGTCTTTCCGTTAAAAAAAACAACAACAATAGTTGCAATACATTTTGCCCTCCTTAGTTCACATTTACTATTTTATATTATTTGCTTTTATAACACTGTATTTCATATTATTTGACATCATAATTCTTTGTCGAGGATATCAAATCCTCTATATTTTATACTAACATGTGAATTATCTATTGAAATCTCCCTTCACAGTGGCTGCGTATCTATAGTCTGGCCAAGCTGAAACTTGATCTCAACAAAATGGTGTCTGGTCCTGACTGCAAGCATGAAGAAAAACCAGTGAAAATCTTGCAGAAAAATATCACAGCTAAAGTGTTAGTACTGGACTTCTTTGCACTGAAATTTGCACAACTTTTTTGTGTGTCCACAAAATGGTTTATTATGATCATACTTCATATCATTATCTGCAAAAAATTTGACCACTGTTAAATGAATTCTTACTGCTTTAAGTGCATGTTGCCTCTAACCCATCCTTTTTTCCATTTCAATCTGAATCTTCCTTAAATCTTGATGTTCAATGTACAAATTGTGAACAATTATGGAAAAATCTTACCATACTGATCAGCTCACATCTGTTATTTTAATTTTTTAAACTGTATTAAACTAATATGCGAGATTATTCCCAAAGATTTCAAAGAAAATCTATTTTAGAATTTTGTGTTGTCATTATTTTGGCTTTTTGTGTTTTGTTTTGTTTTTAGAGATTATAACACAATGCTAAAAAATGTGATATGCTGTGATATGCCCATTAACTCATATTTACATAAGAGTTTTTTTTTCCCACCTTAGCTATCCTGACGTGTTCCCTACAGTGAATGTGAAGGGAACCCTCAAGTACATGCAGCTTCTACCGCATGAGCTGAGAGATTACGAGATGCAGCTGGAAAAGGTCCTGCGCAGATACCTCAAGAGGCTGCAGTGGCTGCTTAGTGGTAAGTCATGATATAGGGATGAGTGTAGTTTAGCAGTTTAGGAAGCTATAACCACAGCCATGAGATAAACAAGGTTATTTGTTTGCTGTGAATGATGAGGGCCTCCAGGGATGCTGAGCTATGATTTAGATAAAAAGACGCAAAGGTTTTTATAGTGTCTGCATGGATTTATGTGGCTGCTTATCTTAATACCTGAGAAAGTGTAATATTTTTGAAGAATATAATTCATTAAGACAGCAGTACCTGCTACATGATGTATAGATTGAGAAATTATTTTGAATTTGCACAGGGTAAAGCTTACACCTTAAAACATAATAATTAAAGATCTGTCAGTATTTTTGCAAAATAATCTCTTGTATGTGATCTAAAGTATTAATTTTTTCCTTATCTCTAACCTACAGGCAGCCGTCGAGTATTTGGGACAATAGTTCATAAAAATGTAGCCATTTTAGTGGACACGTCAGGCTCTATGGAGCCACGCATGGACGAGCTGAAGAAAGAGATGGCAGCTCTTGTATGGGATCAACTCCACAAGCAGAGCATTAAGTAAGTTCAGAGTAGGCTTAGAGGGTGTGTGGATTTCTTTTGCTTTTGGAAGTGGAACAAATGTTTTGAGCCTTTATCTCACCCATAAATTTTGTGTGAATGAAATACATATTCACAATGCTAACTTACTTGTTGGTTAAACTTTTCATGCCACTCTTCTGCATATTTTTGATGCCCTATTAATGCAGGGCTGCAGAAGCAACTTTGTTTTTACTGAATGTTGTCTGTTAAACATGAAAGTTAGTGCACAACTTTGTGAATGGATGTTAAGCAAAAATGGTGAAAATGCTTTAAACTTTTGCATTTCTCTTCTACAGACATAAAAACTATTTAATGCTAATCAAACTGTTACTTCCACCTTTTTTTATTGACAAATAAAGCTCAATTAAGCTTCCTAAATGATCAGCTGTAAGCCTGACACCCATTTCATTTTATGTCTGTCCAGTTGAATAGATAGACCCATGATTCAAGTCTTACAATGACACAGATTATAATTATCCACATCAACCCTTGCAGATTCAACCTGATCCGCTTTTCTGGCTCCTGCTCTGTATGGAGGGATGCTGTCCACCCACCCACAGAGTCCAACTGCCATGATGCCATTGGGTGGATTTCTCACCTGGTTGCAGGGGGTAACACCTGCACCCTGGAAGCTTTACAGGTATAGCCTGGTCTACTTAGCTTGACAGTAGATCTGGAGCCATTTAACCTTTTCCCATCACATTGCACTCTTGTTGTATCTCTGTTTACATTAACCCATTTATTTTTGTAGGTACATTAATATTTATGTATAATTTATAACGTCTACACAAGATAAGATTTTTCTTATATACATACATTCAGTAACTTGAGCTGTAATATTGTGATATTATGATTTAAGTAATATGTATAATATTGTTGATCTTTGGGCCTATGTCGAAATTCTACCTTTTTATTTTCATATCGTTGTAAACTTTATAATTTCATTTGTTGTATGAAGAGAGTGTATTTTAATTTACCCTTCAGGGATGAATAAAGATTTCTGTATTCTGTATTCTCTATTCTGTGTTGATCATGCGCTTGTGCTAGCACCTTTTTGTTTTGACCTGCACAGCTTCCATATGAAAATAAAATGCATCAAAGCTTTAACCTTTTATAAATTAAAAAAAAAACAATTCCTCAAGATAGTGTGCACACAAGGCAGAGGCCTTGAAACATGCAATGCAAAAAGGTTAAAAGGGAATTGAGTATTACACTATGTCCTAATCCATTTATTGTTGTCGAATAGCTGTTAAAAAGAATATTGGGAAGGATAATGTTGAATCATATGAAAAAAATATTATCATGATCAGGTTACTTTTTTACTTTCAAAATTGTTTGTATTATGTCCCTTTGATACTCACATTACTTTAACAAATTTAATCTAAAATAAAGTGTAAATGAGAATCTTTCTGTTTTCCTCGCCTTTTCCTTTACAGCTTGCATTCCGCGACCCTGAAATTGATGCAATCTACTTGTTGACTGATGGCAAACCAGACACAAGCACATCTCTGGTACTGAGGGAGGTGGCCAAGATGAATGAGCGAAGGAACATCAGTGTCAACACCATTTCCTTCAACTGTACAGACAGGTTTGTGCATTTGCCAAATCGGAGATGTTAACAAGCCGAATAAAATTACATTGCCAAATTTCACAAAAATATGTTTTTACCTTTTTTTTTCCACATATGATTCCTGTAACAAAAAAAAAAAGAAAAATGAAAATTAACACTCCCTGCAAGCTGAATGGTAACTACTCAAGATAAACCAAATATAACAGTATCATAAATAATTGTAAAGAATTTGCTCTAACTTTATTTCATATCTGTGTGTGAAAAAAAAAGGTCTATGCTTTTATTTTTCTGAAATAAAAACAAATATCTTATGATAAAGGACTCGCACTTTTCTATTTCAGCACGGCAAACAATTTCCTGAGGCTTTTGTCTACAGAGACGGGTGGCCGCTATCACCGTATACATGATGATTTTGATGCTCAGTTGTTTGTCCACAAGCTCTTATCTGAGGGTTTTGATGATAGTGAGGTGGGATTTATTTGTATAGTAACATTGAATCTTCTGCCTGTTCTTTCCTCTTTTTTCAAAATACAATTAATAATGAAAATAATTAATAATAATAATAATAATAATAATAATAATAATAATAATAATAATAATAATAATAATAATAATAATTTTTATTATTCTTGTTTCTATGAACTTCATATGACATATTATTTATTTTGATATTCATTGATTATGGTAGTAAGAAGAACTATCAAAAACTTTCTAAGCTATGAGGATATTTAAAATGTTGTTCTAAAACAGCACATCATGTTTTGTGGTGTTAATGGTCTAATCATTTTTGTAGTTGGCCATTTGTTCTGGTAAAATTCCATTTTTTTAAGGGCATGCGTTTGATTGTCATATACTGCTCTTCAAATATATATAATATGTGAAATGGCCTTTTTTTCAGTATCCCCATCTGCCAACTTTTGAGGGAGATGATCTACGCAAACTTGGAGTCGAGATCTCAACGGCCCGCAAGTTTCTGCAGCAGGCGCGGGTGTACAAGTAAGTTCTCTTTACAGTTGGTACTTTTCTTGCTGTGTTGGATCCTTAAGGGGAAACTAGGAGATATTAATCCCAGGGAGGGAGAATCATTGGTCCTCTTCATATTCATTCATGGCAGTAAATGAGTATACTGTGATATGTACTCAATAAAAAAGAGGCTCATTCTTATGCCAGCAAGGATGTGAGATGTCTAGTTCTAGTAGAATTCAATGATTATTGTAAAATCTGCCTCTAAACAGTTTAATGCTTATAACTCAAACATTGATAACTTGACAGGAGGGATACTGTAATGTATAAAAGATTCCTTAAAATTGTGTTTTTAATGTGCACCATCCATGTGCCAAATTGATGTTACTCATGTGATTTAACCTAAGTCAAATTAAGCAACATCTATTCATTTTATAACATTTTAGTTATTTGCGAAAACAAAAAAAAATTTCTAGAATTATGTTTCTATAGTCAATCATTGCTCTTGTGTAAATAGTAGAATATCTTATTAATGAAATTAAAGAAATTTATTTATATGCATTCACCATCAGCTTTATTGAATGTTTCAAAGAAATACCTATTTAACAGCCATCTCAACAATTCAATTCCATGATTTTTTACCAATCCTTACAGAGCTTTGTACAAGGCCAAAGCATCCCAGCCTGCTGAAAGACCTGCCAGTGCAAAAGGTAATCTCCTTTTTATTCTTTCTTTATCATAAGTGAACAAAATGAAGACATTCTCTCATTCAGTTTACAACCCTGATTCTTGGCAATTTTAATGATGATCATGAACACTTTCAACTAGTAAAGCATAAACCCTATTATTTCTTTGCAGAGTTTTGACATATTTTAAAGGCACTAACCATGTTTTATGAATTTATGAAGATTTACTTTTCTTAATTTGTATGTACTTGCTTGGACAATTTTTTTTAAAGGAGAGATTATTGAAATCGGTTAATTTATGAACAAATAGGTTATAGTATAAATGGACTCTAATCGGTTTCTAATCGAGGCTACAAAGTAATAGGCAAAGTCACCAAGTTGACTGAAGTGAACACATTTTTGCACAACAAGGGTAATAGTGATCTTTATATTTTACATTAGTTTTACAGATAGAACAGAATAAAACTCAGTATTTTCCATTCAGCCTACAAGCCTACTAGACTAAGAATGTAAACTGTCCTGAATGGTACAGCCTCATCTCGGTTCTAAATGCAAGTATTTGTTTATTTTGGTTACCCTGCCTGTTATTTTTTTAATCTTTAAAGGGATTTACGCTTAACTGTAAAATGTGTAATTCAGTTATCTTATATTTATTCAGATGCCTAGTCAGTTTGGTTGTTCTTACTCTCCATATTATTATCCTTTGAATTTTATGAAACATGTTTACAGAGTATTTATCATTATATTTTTGCAGGGCCAACACCATTTGTGGTCGGAAGACCCAGACCAGTTTCTGCTACAAAATCTTAACTTCTCCATTGCATTGTGGCATTGTACATTTATGTAACAGTTTAAACTGGTCCTCAGAGTAGGTTTTACATTTCTTAGCATTTAGTGATGGTAAAGGGTTTAGTTAAATGTTGAGTTATTAATATAGCAATTTGTTCCCCCACTCCTCCAAAAAAGAAAAAAAAATTATCTGTTGTGAAATAGGACAATGGAATACTAAATAGGACATAATGTCCAGAACTTTAGTCTTGAAATTCTTATCTTTTTTTAATATGTGAAAACATATCACATTGTTCTCAGTCAATGAACTTTATATTCAACATTGTATTTAATTAATCAGGAACACTTGTTTCTTAATTTTATAATTAATATTGTTCAAACAATATCATTGATAATAAATAGGGATTAAGTCAAAAGTATTAAGAGTAGAAACATTATTCATTTCAACACAATTATAAAAATTGTCAATTTGATGTGAAAAAGACGCTAAAAGATATATTTGTATTGTAATTTTCTGGTTGATATGTAGTTATTGTTTCAGTATTCTTTTTTTAAGACATTTTCCCATTAATATTTTCTCTTCAGAAGTCTATAATATGAGCCAAGTAAAAATGACTAATGTGAATGTATAATTAAAAATACTGTGATAATTAACCAGTATGTTGAAGAAAAAAAGAAAAGAGATTGATACAATCTAGATACTCTTTACATTGCCAAAAATATTACATGTATTATATATTTCCTTGTATGTGAAGTTATAAAGTATTCACAAATGGCTAGATTAAAATTAGCTTAGTGAGTTACACTATGGTGACATAAAGTATTTGATAAAAATCGAAATTTGAAAGTCCTAGTGTTATGAAGCAAATAAAACTTTTGTCACTCTTAATTGCCATCTAAAATACCTCACTCCCTTATAATAGAAGACTGTGAAAAGAATTACCTTTATTCAAGGGCTGAGCTTTCTTTAGATAAGCTTTTTTCAAGTACAAAATGGATTGAAAGATCTTTTGTCTGATCTATGCCTGCATCTGTTCATCACGAATTATGTGAATGGTACAAAATGTGACAGCTTGTGTCATCCAATATTTCTGGACTACCCTTTCCACCAATCTGTTATACTGTACTTTTTTTCTCATTTTACTGTACATTACTGTTATTAATTTAAATTAAATCATGTAATAACAAATCTTGTTAAATGAGCAACAAAGATTTAATAAAAAAAAATTCTGTCAATGTTTAAATCTTCCTCTTTTCCTACATTTTGGTCTGTGTGCTGCAGATAATTATGTGTATACATTATCTAAATGTAGAGTGAGAATAAAACAAAAAGTAGAAAAGATCTGATATCAAGATAAACTCCTTCAAATATTCTCAATTTGAAAAATTTCTAAGGCGTTTGATGCAAGAGGTTATTATATGTCACTGTGTCAAGCATTACCTTTTTCTTAGGTCCAAATAGTGATCAACTTCATCTTTATATGATTAAAAAAAAAAAAAAACACCCCAAAGCCTTACTGGTGCAACAGATGTTTCTAATGTCTAATTAAAAAAAAATGTAAATGTCAATACATGAATTGAAATAAACGAATTTTGCATATAAAGAGTTAAAACATTAACCAAAGAACCAAAATTGATAAAACAAGACCAAAACTATTAACCCTATGTTCGCACAGTAAACTTCTTAAGGCAACCAATCTTGCCCACATAACAGGTTGCAACCCCCCAAAAAATTGTTCACATTGACATCTAATCACCTCCCCATGCCAAGTGTTTAATATCATTATCAATGATGATTTTACTACAAGCTGTTGTGAGGGTGAAATTGGTCACCAGAACTATTTTTCGATTTTACAGAACAAAATTGTAAACAATGCCTTTCATAAGAAGAAAACATAATTTATTTCAATATGATGCAAATATTTTCCAGATAAAAAATGGGAATTTTATTTAAAACAAAATAACGCTATCATCTTGTAAAATCAAGATTGAGAAAGGGACGGATGATAAGATACAAAATTTTGGCAGTTTATCAGGGCAGCGAAAATGCACTGATTTCGTTCACTTTAGTGTTGAGCAATAAATAAGCAGACACGTGACAGGCCAGTGGCGACTACCGTCTCATGAGGGGTCATCTGGAAGTTAATAACTTTTCACCCGAAGCGGGCGCCGATCGATTGCATGTGCGGATTTTTAGGGGTAACTTTTCAAAACACAATACTTTTTTCTACCTTGCAGTTTAAATCATTATTTTATTTTTGAAGTTATTTCTCCAAATATAAACATTTCCAAGGAACCAAATTTTTATTTGGATAGGGATATCCTGCCTAATGCTATAATGACTTTGATGGGTTGCTGTTTTATAGTATTTTATAACCTTAGAGAAATGACGTTTTTTGCTTCAACATAATTGTATATTCTTCTAGTTTACAAAGGCATAAATTTTGTATGATCCACATGGATTGCTAAAAAGTAGTGTTCTATTTTTTAGTAAGCGTGTTATAATTGTAAATTTTTATTCAGATACCATACTTTTAACATACAGCAAATAAGGTAAAACAATACATCTACACAGATTTCATTTTCATAATACATGGTAATTATCCATTTTCCATATGTTGAAAACTATTGAAATTGAATGGAATAAAAAGAAAAAGAAAAAGAAGAAAAGAAAGGAGAAGAACAAGAAATCAAAGAATTGAAAAAAGGCAAAAAACCCCCAGAAAATAAAAGAAGAGGATTTAAAACGAGTGGACGAAATATAAATAAAGTAAAAGAGATGAAAGAAGAAGTAGACGAATAAGATAAAAAAGAACAAGAACAAAAACAAAAAATCGAAGAAATGAAAGAAGACCAATACCAATAGAAAAATGGACAAAATACGATAAAACAAAAGGAATGAAAGAAGAAGTGAAGGAGAATTAATAAGGAGGGGAGGAGAAGCATGTATTACACGGCGCTTACATGATAACATCATTGATATCCATCCATGGGTATCTCACTGATTAATAAAATCCTCCATGCAGACCAGTTATATTAGGTCCAGAAGGAGAAGATATTGACAGTGCCAGTGAACTTTCATGTTTATGACCCCTTTATCTAGTGAACCCCAAATCTGAAAACAAAGACTTTTTAAGCAAAACCATGTATGCTGTAAATTTCTCAGTTTTTTTGTGGTTACCTTTTAATGCTTTAAAAGTTTGAATCAACTGCCTTAAAATTGAAATTTTTAAACTTTAATTTTTAGGTCATAATGTATGCATTTTTCCACTTTCTTCAAACGGAATGATGCACATTTTTTGTCTTTTTAAATACAGATCCTTAAATAAAAGATTATCCTACAGCATGTAGTGTTTTTTTTCTCATAAAAAAAAGGATATAAATCACATTCCAACCACATGCTTTTTCCTGCAGCGCAGATGCAAGTATTTGTTTATTTTGGTTACCCTGCCTGTTATTTTTTTAATCTTTAAAGGGATTTACGCTTAACTGTAAAATGTGTAATTCAGTTATCTTCTATTTATTCAAATGCCTAGTCAGTTTGGTTGTTGTTACTCTCCATATTATTATCCTTTGAATTTTATGAAACATGTTAACAGAGTATTTATCATTATATTTTTGCAGGGCCAACACCATTTGTGGTTGGAAGACCCAGACCAGTTTCTGCTACAAAATCTTAACTTCTCCATTGCATTGTGGCATTGTACATTTATGTAACAATTTAAACTGGTCCTCTGAGTAGGTTTTACATTTCTTAGCATTTAGTGATGGTAAAGGGTTTAGTTAAATGTTGAGTTATTAATATAGCAATTTGCTCCCACACCCACCAAAAAAAAAAAAAAAAAATTATATGTTGTGAAATAGGACTATAGAATACTAAAAGAAGACATAATGTCCAGAAATTTAGTCTTGAAATTCAAATTTTTAAAAATATGTGAAAACATATCTCATCGTGGTCAGTCGCTGGACTTTATATTCAACATTGTATTTAATTAATCAGGAACACTTGTTAATGAATCTTATAATACATATTTTTCAAACAATATCATTGATAATAAGTAGGGATTAAGACAAAAGTATTAAGAGTAGAAACAATATTCATTTCAACCCAATTAAAAAGAATTTCAGTTTGATGTGAAAAAAGACACGAAAAGATATATTTGTATAGTAATTTCTGGTTGATAATTATATAGTTATTGTTACAGTATTCTTTTTTTTAAAACAATATTCCCATTAATATTTTCTCTTCAGAAGTCTATAATATGAGCCAAGTAAAAATGACTAATGTGAATGTATAATTAAAAATGCTGTGATAATTAACCAGTATGTTGAAAAAAAAAAAGATAGATTGAGACAATCTACGATACTGTTGACATTGCCAAAAACATTACATGTATTATATATTTCCTTGTATGTGAAGTTATAAAGTATTCACAAATGGCTAGTTTCAAATTAGCTTAGTGAGTTACACTATGGTGACATAAAGTATTTGAGATAAATCACAAATTTGAAAGTCCTAGTGTTATGAAGCAAATAAAACTTTTGTCACTCTTAATTGCCATCTAAAAAACCTCACTCCCTTATAATAGAAGACTGAAAAGAATTACCTTTATTCAAGGGCTGAGCTTTCTTCAGATAAGCTTTTTTTTCAAGAACAAAATAGATTGAAAGATCTTTTGTCTGATCTATGATTGCATCTGTTCATCAGGAATTATATGAATGGTACAAAATGTGACAGCTAGTGTCATCCAATATTTCTGAACTACCCTTTCCACCAATCTGTTATACTGTACTTTTTTCTCATTTTACTGTACATTACTGTTATTAATTTAAATTACACCATGTAACATATAAATCTTGTTAAATGAGTAACAAAGATTTAATAAAAAAATTCTGTCCATGTTGTTTAAATCATTCCTCTCTTCCTACAATTTGTTCTGTGCGCTGCAGATAATTACATGTATACATTATCTGAGTGTTAAGTGACAAAAAATAAAACAAAAATTAAAAAGGATCTGATATCAAGATAAAATCCTTCAAATATTTGAAAATGTCTAAGGCCTTTGATGCAAGAGGTTATTATATGTCACTGTGTCAAGCATTACCTTTTTCTTATGTCCAAATAGTGATCAACTTCATCTTTACATAATTTTTATAAAAAAAAAATCCAACCAAACCCTTACTGGTGCAACAGATGTCTCTAATGTCTATCTTAACCATTCACTAAATTCATATAATAATATTAATAAAAAAAATTGTATGTAAATGTCAAGACATGAATTGAAATAACGACTTTTTGCAGAAGCACTGTTCATATAAAGAACATTAAAGAAAGTACCAAGAATTGATAAAACAAGACCAAAACTATTTATCCTATGTTCGCACAGTAAACTTCCTAAGGCAACCAATCTTGCCCACATGACAGTTTGAATCCCCCCAAAAATTGTTCACATTCACATCAAATCACTTTCCTATGTTTGATGTCATTGTCAATGATGTTTTTACTACAACCTTTTGTGAGGGTGACATTGGTCACCAGAATTATTTTTCGATTTAACATAACAAAATTCTAAACAACACCTTTCATAAGAATAAAACATAATTTATTTCAATATGATGCAAATATTTTCCGGATAAAAAATGGGAATTTTATTTAAAACAAAAGAACACTATCATCTTGTAAAAACAAGATTAAAATTAGGGACGGATAAGATACAAAGTTTTGGCAGTTTATCAGGGCAGCGAAAATGCACTGATTTTGTTCACTTTAGTCTTGAGCAATAAATAAGCACCTGACATGCCAGTGACGACCATCGCCTCACGAGGGGTAATTGGGAAGCTAATAACTTTTCACCCAATGCAGGTGCTGGCCGATACTTTATTCTATCTTGCAGCTTAAATCATTGTTTTATTTTTTAAGTTATTTCTCCGAGTATAAACATTTCCGAGGAACCAAACTTTATATGGATAGTTATATCCTGTCTAATGCTATAACGACTTTGATTGGTCGATGTTTCATAGTACTTTGTAACCTTAGAGAAATTACATTTTTTGCTTCATTATAATTGTATATTCTTCTAGTTTACAAAAACATAAATTTTGTGTGCTGCACATGGATTGCTAAATAGTAGTGTTCTATTTTGTAGTAAGCGTGCTATGATATTTGTAAATGTTTATTCTCATACCATACTTTTAACTAGAGCAAATAAGTATTTTCATAATACATGGTAATGATCCATTTTCCACATGTTGAAAACTATTGAAATTAAATGGAAAAAAAAGAATATAAATCGCATTCCAACCGCATGCCTTTTCCTGCAGCGCAGATAAATTTTCTGACCAGAGATGGTGCTTGTCCGCCCGTCGTGAGCTATTAGATAAGGGTGCAAGATTTACTAGCTAAGAGCTTGCTGCTCAAAACCTAAAGTGAACATGATTCGTTGCCGTTTTATTCATATGACCAACAGCACACAATTAAAATCAAAAGCTCATACAAAGTGGCCACATGTATTATAGAAAGCATAAATATATTTTAACTATTTCAATGGAAATTTGTTAAAAAGTGATATTTTCACTCACATTCCTTATTTCTAATCAATGTTTTTAACTTAACCGGCAGCTGAAGCTCATAGATGTATCAATTTATTGTTTTCTAATGACTTGAAATAATAAAAAAAAAAAGATGTTCAGAACACATTGAACCATACAGACACACAGAGTATTTCTGTGCTGACATGTCATAAAAACAAACTCAAACCTTATTCAAACACACAGAATACTTGCATTAATTCAAGGGAGTCACAATAGTTGTCAGGAATGCTCATGAAATTGCATTATTTTTTAGGGGTTTCCCAAAATTCATATCTTTTGAACCAATAAAGATAAGATAAAATACTTTGCAGACTTTAAAATTTCAACTCTTTATCTTTCAAACAAACTGTCTATTTGACCACTTACAAGTACGCTAAGTGATTCCGTTAAATAAAAAAAAATATTGTCATAGACAACACTGTACTATATGAGAAATTATTTTGATTCTTGGCTGGTGGCTGCAGAGGCAAAGTTCTGAGCATAGGTTGCTAGTTCGTCACAGTACTTTGTGCTGCGATGCTTGTGCTTGACACTCTCCACCTCTCGCAGAAGCATGTGAGGGGCCAGCTCTGAAGCTTTCTTCATCACATCTGATAAAAAAAATATTGTTAAAATGAAAATGAGGTACAGAAAAACAAACAAACAACCAAATATTGAGCTTGATAAGACAGTTTTAATGTTATTGGACGGATAGGAAAATATTAACAGAGCTGTGTTGGGAACAAAATGGACCAATCAAAATCAATTTATTGAGAGAGAAGAAGGAGAAGAAGGAGAGAGAGAGAGAGAGAGAGAGAGAGAGAGAGAGAGAGAGAGGAAGAGAGAGAGAGAGAGAGAGAAAGAGAGAGAGAGAGAGAGAGAGAGAGAGAGAGAGAGAGAGAGAGAGAGAGAGAGAGAGAGAGTCAAAGGCAGAGAGAAACACAAAGAAAAATACACAGTAATCATAAAATATTTTCACCTAGCACAGCCTTCTGGATGCTTGACTCTGGATCATCCAAGTGGAGCAGAAGACCTCGATAAATAGCCTCTAAGTGGCAGCGGTAGAGAGCAGCGTCATAATTGCCTGCAAAGCAATCAAAGTAGGCCAGGAGGGTGCGAGTCATGGCCAGCCGAATCTCGTTACTGCTGTCATCCAGGCGCTACATGGAAGAAAAGAGATGGGAACAACATCTTATGGAAACAGCATAAATTGATGTGCTAAGATTTGTTTCATTAAGAACAAAAGAAATTTGAGTTATAAATGCACATTTGTGTTGTCTAAAAATTAATACTACTTTATGTCAAAAATATTTTTTACTTTTTTGTGATTTAAAATTTTGGTGCTGCTAAGCTTTATCAGATATGTCAGTTGAAGTTTCCACTTCTCAGAGCAAGTTTTATTACTAAATGACCTTAGAAGTAGAGCTCACTAAAATCCTTTTCAGGATTAAGATCTAAATACAGGTTGGTTCTAAAATCTAACTAAGAATAACAAACCTGCTAGCATATATTAAAAATTAAGAGGCAGAAAAAAATTCACAACAGTAAACTATACTTCATATCCTTTGAACAACAACATAAAAATAAAATGAAATGTTTTGCAAAATTCAAGATGTTACAGTTGTGTAAATACAGTATAGGTGAATACTGCCAAAAAAAAAAAAAAAGCAAAAAAGCAAAGCCACCGAAATATCTATAAAAATGAATGATCACCTTCAGCAGTTCTGGATACAAGTTGTGTAGTCGGTCTTGATCCAGTGTGGTGCCTAGTAGATCAAATGTTCTTGTGAGGACACGACAAGCTACCAGCCTGGTTGTGTTGGTATCATCCTCTATGAGAGAGATCAGTTGAGTTAAAACAGACTCAACAATTGGCTCCATCTGGCATGCAAGCAGCGAAAAAAAGAAAACAAGAAATGGCAAAATGGTAAAAAAGAAAAAATCGTTCCATGCAGGAATTAAACAATAATATAATAAATGTATAATCCTCACTTATTTTACCTGGTACAAATTCTTGCTAAGTCAGGTAAAATTTACATTTCAAATTTCTCTCAGATAAAAAAACAACAAAAAACCTAATCTGACTGTAAACTTAAATGAATACTACAACCTCCTGCTTCTGTTTACAAACCTTCTCTTTAGTAAGCACACCGCTCTGCAGCAATGCCCACATGCATGATATAGCTGTGGCCCTGATGGCTGAGGCTGTGCGACCAGCCTTCCAAACACAGTTGGGCAGGATCATATCCCTCGCCACAATCGCGGCAAAGTCCCCAAAATGGTGCTCAGAGTCCAGGGTGGTAGGGGCAGCCAGGACGAGGCGAGACAGCAGGGAGAAGAACTTGAGCCTGAGCTCTGGGTCTTTCTCTGGCTGCAGGTTGGCCACAATAATAGGAATGATATCGTCCAAGTGCTTGCCCACAACAGGACCTGGAAGAGGAACAGTAGAAGGAATGTGAATACACTAAAGGATGCTGTCAGCATTCTGTATTGCTTACTATACAAGTTCATCCTTCATTATTATTACTTGTATGTTTCAAAATGTGAATTTTTTTAAATATATATAAAAAAAACAACAGCTCAATGCACACTAAGTGTGCAGTATTTATTGATAACACTGTTACAAATTATTTTGTAATGTCCATATTTAGTCCTCAGAAAACCAATTCATACACAAATGTTCTTCTCCAAAACAGTTTGTTGTTCAGTAAAACGTAATAAATCCTACATAGAAATAGTAGAAGATCATCCAATATTGACATCAGTGTATATCTACATGTACTTGCCTGCCTCTATGAGGAGTGTGTCGAAGATCTGCCTCTCTGGTGAGAAATTTGTCCACATGTTGACACCATCTCCAAATGAATCTATGATCGCCTTAGTGTGGATTTCAAACAGCTCTCCCTTCCCTGGGAACCCTTGTGCTCTGGCTAACTCCTCCAGGGATTCATTGGCCTGAGTATGGAAAAAATGACGGTTTGTCTCACATGTACCGACAAAAATTAAATTAACTATGTCCACATTGATCATTTATATGAGTGATGGAGCCAACAGTTGAAATTAATCTAGGGAATTTGAAACAAACTAATGTTACTAAAACAAATTATCAGCCAGTTTCCGAATAAAGTCTTAAACTGAAATGGTTTCTAATGACACCATGGTCGAAAAAAAAAAGAATATTGTACAAACACAACTGGATGATTGAAAGGCACGGAAAGTATGTTTCCATCTAAAACATTTCCAAAACAGTTTCAAGATCCTTATAGTGACATTCCAATGAGATGGCCTTACCAGGTTGATAATGACTAAAATAAATCTTACCGTCTCTGCTACTGATGAACTCTGAGACATTGCGATAACACCTACAAGGAGGGTAAACAGTTGTTGACTGACTGGAGCAATATCTTCACCCACAACAGACATCAAAGATCGACAAAAGTTGATAATCTGTTAATAGGAAAAAAAAATGCTTTGCATCAATATCGATGTTCAACATTGACATACACACCCACTGTGTATTTATTTTGACTCCCTTTTAAACCATTGACTGGTTGCTTAAACGGCATACAAATTTCCATTCTTTTGAGGTAAATAGATTTTTTGCAAACTATTTGAAGGTCTGCCATTGAAATATAAATATTTAATGAACTAAATGCTTTATTAATTAAGTTAAAGCCACACTTAATGCTTTTAATGGTTCATTCAAACAATCATTCATGTTTGTAATCATGAAAAAATCCAAGAAAGTAATTATGTCAAAACATAAAGGCATTTGGAAAAGAGAATCCTAAATAGGTACAAAACTCTGGGATATCAACGATATCATACATTTTTACATTTTAAATGGACCAATGAAGAAAGTGGTGTTGAGTTGAGTTGAATTGGTTTAATGTCCAACATCAACACAACTATATAGGCTATTGTGAACAGGCCCTAAAACTGACGTCTGACAACTTCATGTACTGTTTCACATGAGACAGGGCGGTGATACCATGACTTCTGTCTCAGCCGGTCACATTAAACAGACACCGACCCAACCAGTAGGGAACGAAATCGCCAGGGCTCGAATCAGAAACCTTTTGTTCGGAAGCCGATATTCTACCCCAGGGCCACCAACAAACTGGTGTCAATTTTCAATTATATTGCAGAAACAGAAACATAATATCATTCAAATGCCAAAAGTATGGGCATTAATTATAGAAAAAAAAAATGATTTGCATCAATATCGACGTTTAAACCAATTAATACTTAACCCCTTCACTGCCTGTAGCCCGTGCGTGGCACGGGCCTATCCTATCACTCTATTTGCCTATAGGGCGTATGACGATCGGCTTTTTACGTACAGTCTAAGGGATTTGCGTGGGTTGATCTCCCTTGATAGTCCAGCAGCCATTTTGTGTGTTTCAACTGCTAGTGACCGGTCCAGATCTAGATCTAGATCTCCATTGCTTTCTTCTAGATCTAGATCTAGATCATCGTAGTTGATGTAATTTTCAATAACAATTTTTTTCCACACAAACTAACTTTTGAAGGTACAGCATGAAAGTATGTTGTGTCAGTCACATTTGTGTGGAATATCTCTTAGATATCTCTGTCAATAGCCGAGATATAGGCGAATTTGTACAAGTAGTCATAAATAGGGAAAAACTCCCCCGGCAAATAGGTGCATAATAGGGCTGGCAGTGAAGAGGTTAATACATTTTTGGACTGTTTGCATGAAAGGCGATAACATTTCCATTTCTATTGGAGTGAATAGATTTTTTGCAAACTCTAAGAGGATCTGCCAAAAAAGAAAAAAATTGATATTATATTTAATATATAATAAATTAAATGCTTTATTAAATAAGTGAAAGCCAGATTTATTGTTTTATATGTTACATTCAATCATTCATGTTTGTAATCATGCAAAAATACAAGAAAATAATTATGCGAAAACACAAAAAAATATGGGAAAGAATATTAAATAAGGACACAACTCCGGGTTATCAATGATATCATAAATTTTTCCATTTTAAATGGACCATTGAACAGATTTATGTCAATTTTTAATTATATTGCTAAAACAGAAGCATATAGCATTCAAATGCCATAAGTATGGGCATGGATATATAATTTTAATAATAAAGACAATAAAAGCTACATGATAACTCAATAGAGAAATCAGAACTTGATATTTTATACCTGTTGGTGCATCTTTTCATCTACTGTGTGGCAGACATCTGAGTTCAATACTGCCTCAACAAGGTCTGTCTGGTGCTCTATCAAAACATCTTTGGGCGAGCCTCGTACAATGGCTGCGATTGTCATGACTACATTAAATGATAAGGCTTGGCGCAGACCAGTCAAGGCCAGTTTTTTCCATGTCTCAGCTTTGACAAAATAACCCACAAGCTCTGCACTTCTCTGAATCTGAAACGACACAGGTATGTGTGAGGGAGATAGCTTTCAAAATTATCTAATAAAAATAACAAAAAAAAACAAACAAAACACACACACAAAAAGATAAGAAAGGCTTGATCCTTTAACCTGAATTACTAATATTATTATTATCATTATTATTTACCAACATTTAGAAACATTTAAAAAACATGTTTAGTAAAATTAGCCTTGTTCAAGACAAAGACTTTCTCTTAATGTAAGTGAAACTGTGCCACAGTTTTATGTTAGTAGTAAGAAATCATTGTTATACAATGACACATAAATTATTCATTTCTTTTTTTTTTTATAATATGGAATTGAACCAAAAAATTTGTCTTTAAAGTACTTAACATCGCAATGCACATTTACATATCATAACACAACACACCTTTCTCTTTCAAAGAAGAAAAGCAGAAAGCATGACAACAAAAAAGGCTTACATCATTGACAACTCTGATGTCGTCATCGTAACAAGCCTTATAGAGCCCAGTAAGCAAAGTCTCAATGTGCTGTGTAGTGTAGTCCTCTGCGTTTACCAGTAGCCAGTACAGTAGTGAGGCACATTTGACCCGGGTCTCTGTCACCCAGTCTCCTAAGTCCCGGATAAGACCTGGCAGAATCTTGGAGACGTGGCGGTTTACAAGCACTCGGCAGCCAAGGTTAGGACGCTCCACTGAGAGTGTAGATCAAACATTTTAATTAAAAATGTTAGTATTAAAAACTATACAATCATAATGGACCCTATAATTTTTTAAGGTCTTTTTGAGAACTCATGGGGGAAATGTACATAATTCAGTAAAAAGTAACTTTTTTGCACCATAACTTGAATGATTTGGATCTTAAGAAGTCTTGTAAAAAGTTATGAATTTTAGACCATTAATTTTCAGTCTCATCTCTATTTAAACATTCATTTCAATATTTATTGAAGTTCATGACAGTATCAAAGGAGTAAAATGCTTTTACTCAATGTTTTTGGTTTCTACTCAAAATCTTGACAGTTTCAGAAGACCCCCAAAAAATAAAAAAAATCGAATAACAGCTTGGAAATTAAAATGTATATATGTCACTGCCATACAATGCTTAACAGGAGCTTTGTAAATGCTCGCAAATACAACGCTGAATAAATCCAACATATCCTGGTAATAATAACCATATCTACGCATAAATGACATTAATCCCTATAAACTTACAATTTGGGGGGTAGTGTGCAGGCTGTGGTGAAACAAAGTCCAGCTTGTCTTTCAGATCATCTTCATTTTCTCTCTCATACTTTAGGCCTGAGAAAATACAAAATAATGAAATGTGCTTTTCATTGCTTCAAATTTAAGGATGGTAGGTTGCCAGAAGAATCCCTGTGCTGAGTGTGTAACTTTCTGAAAAATATAGACATGAGGGATTCCTTGGTCAATAAAATTGTGCAAAAAAATTGGAAGGGTTAATGATTTTAAAAAGGGTAGCTAAATACTATTAAATAAGTGAAATTTTTATCTTTTTTAAGACTTTACATCTAGTTACCAGGCACATGTGCAACAAAGGCTTACAGTTCCCTCATCTGATATGCTCTCAGCTGAGCACCATAAGGACAGAGAAGTTAAACGAAACCAAAAGAAACCTGGAGGACCTCAAAGAAAAGCCACTCCCTAAGCAGCAGCAGCCAAATAAAAGAGCAGAGCTCTGCTAGAAATTGCCTCACGCATCAGTAGGCCCAGAGAGGTTGAGCAAGAGTGAGCGTTTCAAATAAATCATATAAATTTTAGGCTATTTCTAAGTGCTTAAAGAAGGGTACAGAAAGAAAAAGTTTAGAGGCCGAAAAAAGCAAAGCTTTGGTAATTTTTCTTTCTGGGGCTGCTTTAAGAATCTTGAAAGGCATGTACAAAGTTTTCCCTTTTACCCTGTTTCATGGATAGAAAAATCTTACCAACATCATGCCAGAGTTCTTCTGCGAGCTGACTAATTTCTGTTTGCTCGTCTGACAAACTTGTGAGCAGAAGGGGAATAAGCTTGTGGTGATATGAGTACCGATCTGGCAGGTCTAATAGCCATCCTCCTACAACTTGTGTTACAGCCTTCCGAACTGATGGAGTCTACAAGAAAAAAAACAACAACAAAGAAATGACTTAAGAGTCGACAATTTTACTGTACAATCGATTTGAAAGATATCTGTCCACTATGAAAAAAAATTGTATTCTATGATCAAGATCACAGGTTAAGACAATAAATGGGGAAATGCTGAACAAATAATCATGATGTGTGCCTCACAAAATACACACATGTATCTTACAGCCACAGGTTTTGGTGATACAATCTAAATTAAACTTCAACACCACATAAAAAAAAATTTCAAATGTTCATCTATCTGTAACAATTGTGTTTAGCATGGAAACCTGGGAAACAAACTTTTGGGAAATAAAAAACCAAAACAAATTTGATTGGGAATGATTTTTATATGAAAAATCTACCTTATCAAAGAGTCTCTGTGCCAGATGAGAAATAACATCATCAACTGCTTTTCCATTAGAATATTGCAAAACAGTTCCTGAAATAAAATTTAAATTTATAAGCACTGACAGGTGAAGATAAAAATGTACAAATGATCAATACCAGTTAGGAGAAACTAAAAAAAAAAAAGTAGGGGAACAAACAGTGAAATTTTGTGCACTTTGGTAAAATACATGTATTAAAATTAACCAGTAACTATAGTATCATCCTGAAAAAAAAATTATATAAATACACAGTATATTTAATTATTTTATGATTTAATCCTAAAAAACAACCGTAATTTCAAAGTTTTTTATATAAAATATATTTCCACATTTATTAAATGTGGAAATATTTTATATAAAAATCTCTGAAAGTATGGGTGGTTCAAAACCTGGCAATATCATTAAATGAAGAACATTAAAACTATCTAACAATTGGTAACACAGAATTTTCCAACGAAATCACATTACAACTAGGTCTTATATAGCTCGCATTGTACAGTAAACACAAAACTGCATCATACAGTTTAAATGAAATTAATTATCATATATATTAGAAACTTGTTAATGTTTTAAAATAAAAGTAAGACCGTTGAGCCACATCTACAGTAAACAATTGCTTTCCAAAATGATAGATTTGATTTATGTTATCTTAATCAGAGTGATCCTGATTTAACTATGTATGCATGCTTTCTCTTTAAATTTCCAAACATTTTAGTTTTTAAGTAATTATTTTATGGCATGCATTTTAACCAGAAACTTTCTTTAAACATTTTAGCATTTAAAAATTATATAATGTGACAACCCCAACTAGGCCCCTGTCCCAAATTCTAGATTTCCAATCAATATTTTCTAGAATTCTGAAAACAAATAATCAATTAGGAAATGCCCAAAGAAGGATAATTTGTTTAAAAAAAAAAAAAGAAAGAAAAATAGGTACAGAAAATGAATGTAGATCTAGGTCTAGTCCTAGCTTACAACTTGAGTTAATATTAAAACTTTAAAATGAGAAAAGGTAAATAATGAGTGTTCGCAAAATACTTTGTAAAGTGCTCATTGTTAATAAAGAGAAACAAAAGAACACAGATCTAGAACCTCACCTATAGTTTCCACTATAATGAGACGAACTTTGGAATGTTGATGGGCTATTGATAACAATAATGGCTTTACTAATGTGTCTGCTTGCATGTAAAAATATTGAGGGGAGGACTTGGCTAGAAATGAGGCACAGTGACAACTTTCTTTCTTTACTTCTGGGAATGGATCAACCAACGTTCTTTGTAAGATTCGCACACTGTCGTCTACATAAACACCAATTGCTTTGCCAACTTTTTCAACAATAAAATGCAGAAGAGAGACAAGCTGAGAACGTATCTCTTCTGAAGGTTCAATAATCTCTTGTTGACCCAATCTCTGAACTAAAACGGGAATAACATACGATAATTTAGGTTCCAATGACGGCACATTCTTGAAAAAAGAATAAATGATGTCTATAGAAAGTTCTCGACACTTTTCCACAGGATCTGAGAAGGATTTCAAAAGCGGTTTGAGCAATTCTGAGCAAACAATATCTAACTCCTCGTTAGAAAGCGCAGGTTTTCTATCAAAAATTTCTTTTCGAATGCTGATCAAGGCATTTCTACGGGTGTTTCGGTTATCCTCTCCAAGACAATTGATCTGTCGAGTTAAACTCTGGACGACAGCATTGGAATTTTCGACGGTGTCCGCCATGATTGTTGATCGCAACGCCTCGATTTGGCTATACTAAATTCTAAATTATTGTAAAATGCGAGGACCCGGCACGAAAGAAACGAAACAATCACCTGACTTAGCGCTTGAACGATTTTTCCATTTTCCGGATCGGAAGGTTTCGTGTTTATTTCTCGATGCGAGTCCTACCGTGTTGCACCTTCCTCAGGACACACTAGGAGATTTGTTTGATAAAGATTACCTGATTTTTTTTGGTGTTTCAAGTTACAACATGCCCTCTCTCTCTCTCTCTCTCTCTCTCTCTCTCTCTCTCTCTCTCTCTCTCTCTCTCTCTCTCTCTCTCTCTCTCTCTCTCTCCCTCTCTTGTAGATCTATATGGATTGCTTATTAATTTTGTTATCGTGTCTTCTATTGTTTGTCAAGGCGAGTAGGTTCTGTATACATGACTTGGGTTCGAATTCTGTATCTAGCCCTAGCTAAGTATAGGCTACCTATTCGTCGTGAGCTAGACTTGAAATTTAATGTCTCTCTAGGTCTCTTTTTCTTCTTCTTCTTCTTCTTCTTCTTCTTCTTCTTCTTCTTCTTCTTCTTCTTCTTCTTCTTCTTCTTCTTTTTCTTCTTCTTCTTCTTGGATAGGCTACTAAAGTTCTCTCTCTCTCTCTCTCTATCTCTGGCTATGAGTAAATTAGTTAAACTGTATAGTATGCGTCGAGGAAGTATTGACTGCATAATATTGCATCTATTGACATTTTTCGATCACTTATGAATAAGGAAATGTTTGAAAAAAAAATAAAAAAAATAAAAGGAGAGACAAGCCGAGTTTTTATTTTCTATTTACACACCCACTGTAGACCCAAACATACAGACTGTATCCTTGATAAAATAATTATGCTGACGGCACACCCCTCACTGGCGTTATTATCAACAAAATGAACGCATAATAATTATCTCAGAAGTGAACGGTTTAGTGAATTGATGTAAAAGTAACTATCTGGTTTTAGATGATGATAAATCTAAAGAAAATTGTTTTGCACTTTATTTTTAAAATCTAACATGATATTAAATAAATACATAATTTATATCTTTATCTTATATTATTACATAGATATATAAATAAACTACATGTAACTATCTGGTTTTAGATGTTGACAAAACTAAAGAAGTGTTGGTAGATTTTAGAAAACAAAAACCAACCTATCGTGGCATTATGGATAACAAATCAGTTGAACGAGCGGAATGTTTTAAAAATTTAGGGATCACCATTGATAACGAACCAAATTGGAAAGCACTGTGGAAACCATCAATAAGAAATTAAAAACGTGAAATGTATTGTCTGAGGAAAATAAGATCATTTAATTAGAACGTAAACACTTCTATTCCTCCACCACAACAAGTGTTATTTCGTTTGGAAAAATCAGCTGGGGTGGTAACATTTTGTATAGAAACCAGGAACATGCTAAACAAAATAATCAGGAATGCTAGCGTTATTATTGGAGGGAATCTGACTGACTTTGACACAAGGCGCACATCTGCATACGACAGTGCACCAGTTCCGTTTCCTCCACAAATTAACGCATTATAGATTGTAACTTTGTAATTTAGTTCTATTTAAAAAGCGTATCTCTTTATCTATCTTCAATATATTAATTTCCCTCTGCCCTTAATTTTTGTGTGCGAATTAATATATTTTAAAATTGTTTTGTACTTTATTTTTAAAATCTAACATGATATTAAATAAATACATATATCTTTATTTTATATTGTTACATAGATATATAAACCACAGCACAAACACATATATTATTATACTCACCACTGTGAAATATCTTGTTACATATTATATTTATGCATTCATAATCATAATTTTATTTTTATGTTAATTTCAACACTACATATATCTCAGCACTATTTTTTCATTTTATAATGTTTAAAAACATTCTAAACTATGTGTTCTTTTTATCCTGTTTATTTACTTTTTAAATTTTTATTAAGAGTTTAACAACAATTATATTATATGTACACGTTAGAGTATGCTTGTGGCAATGAAATCAATAAAGTTATTCTGTATTCTGTATTCTGGTATCTTAAAAAAATTGCAATAATGCTTTTGGGAATATATAATAAAAAAAAGTAGATAACGTTACCTTCTTTGTAAAACATAAAATATGCCTATTTCTCAATGCAAACACTTTGCATCGAAATTGTACATAATGCGAAGTGGTTGTCTCACTGACAAAAATGCAACCGAATAAGGCAACTATGTTTATCTTTTTTTTTTCAACAAAAAAATAAAGCATAATCGCAAACAAAAGACCTTAAAAGGTCAGTCGAATGTGCTCAAAGGGTTTTCAAGCGCCCGTATCATGAGATTCTTCGGGATAATGCAGTGGATGCAAAACCTGTTGTTTTGTATTTAAATCAGGATAAAACATTATGGGTAATTAGTCCAATATAGTGCCCCGAGTCCTGCCCCAGGCATGTTTAAAATGCGTTTATTGAAATTGTAGAGCTATGTGATATGATACACTCGCGCTTAGAGTGTAATGTAAAACTGCATTTGCATTTAGACTATTATTTATATATTTATTTATTAATTCATTTATTTATTTATTTATTTATTTATGTTTTTTTATGTTGCTGCTGTTGTTTTCAATAAACGCATTTTAAACATGGCTTGTATGTAGAGTGTGTCTATTGTGGTTTTGATCTCAATTGTTATATTATCTCCCAGAAAAACGCCAATGTTTATTTGTTCACACATCTAGATATAGTTTCAAAATCTGATGATCTATCATCTTTTCCTTGCTGGTAACTGATATGTAGTAAACCGATTATTTGCCAATCCCTGCCTCTATAAAGAAAAAAAAAGTCGATAGGACCAAAGTATTTTCAGTTTGTACCGAGATTTTGTCTTGTCTTGATCAATGAACACTATAAAATCTAAGGAGAAGGTGTCGGTCAATACCGCCAGTTTAAGATGCACACAAATTTGTGTGCTTCAGCGCAGCACCAGGTAGATCATCGCTCGCAGAAAGTGGCTTTTATGACTGGAAACACGCAATACACGTCTCTGTGCTGATGAAATTGCAATGGAGCACATAATGACTCAATCTCTCACAGTACACAGGGGAACTTTCTATGTATAGCTACAAGAGAGCTTTTCATTGTGTGGAAACAACCGAAAACAATTCAGTTAGTGAGTTAGTTTTCGACCAGAAAGATGTATGTGCATTTAGTTCAACCGCAGAAGGCGTATTTTTGCCTTGCCCAAACGAGTCAAAAGTATTAGGAGAAGAAAGTTAAGATAATGTGAAGAGACCTTGCAGTCCCTGATCTCCAGGTTCTTAAAAAGGAACAGATAGTCCCAAATCAACAAAATAATACTGCCGTTTCTTTTTAAAACCACATTTAAAGCCATAGGTGTTAGAGACCTAGCCAAGGATTACACGAAGGGGGAAGGGGTATTAAACTGCAGATGCTAGAAACCAAGGTTAAGCCATGAGGCTGAAGTTCATCACTGAAGCCGTCAAGTAAATAGAAGAATTTCCTCTAGTGGAATACTTCTTAGACCTCAACCTGATCAGGTTCAAGTGACTAAACAACAGAATACCTCACTGTCTTCAAAGCACAAACAACGCCTTCCGCCAAGAGTTAAGAAGCGCCATCAGAAAATACCCGAACCAAACCAGACCGCCCTCCATATGAAAGAATGAAACAAATGTACCTATTCCCAATAGTAGATGTAAAACCAGCGTTCCAGGCACTATACAGCACCACAATCCACAAAAAAGTAATGGCACTTACAAACCGTAACAGATTTGACCTCAACATAATTATATTGACTAATAACCTACGAGATTTCAGACCAAGCCACAAGCAAATTAGAGAATTAATACTGAAATACAAAAGACTTATCTGGGAGATATACCTCAGACAACTCTACAGCGTGAACAACGTTATCATAGCTGATCTAAGTGCAGACTAAGAGCACTCTGCCTTAGAAGCCTACAAAATGGAGCAATTACTGCCAATAAGCCAGTCGATCCCTTCAATTATAAGGCAAAACCCAAAAGCATACGAATCCAAGACTCGAAAGCCCAAAACGTAGAACTGAACTAACCCAAGGTTAACGCCCGACAGAACCAGGGACAACCGGCTTCGCGATATCCAAGTAAAACACGGCCTCGCGAGGGGTGAGATTGCGTGACTGAAAAGACAATCAGGCAGGAAGTCGGGGTTCTGGGCGAAGGCCAACTAACACTTCTACAACTCCTTCCCAAAGAGTTAAGACTTGGCTAGGGGATATGGCGACCCCAAGTAATCCAGCTTCACAGAGTAATGGAGGCCAAACAAGGGACCGTGGGAACACTGGATGTGCAAACACCCCTCACCCACACGACAAGCAAATGCAACCACCCGAATAGAAGAATGTCCGTCATCTCACTACACCAATAGAAACAACAAATGTACAGAGAGAGCCCCGAGGAAATTAAGACTACCACCACTACTGCTACTACTACTACTACTACTACTACTACTACTACTACTACTACTACTACTACTACTACTACTACTACTACTACTACTACTACTACTACTACTACTACTACTATTACTACTGCTACTACTACTACTACACTACTACTACT
>RQTK01000047.1:697203-710830 GCA_003991915.1 Elysia chlorotica | reverse complement strand
AGAGAGAGAGATAGAGAGAGAGAGAGAGAGAGAGAGAGAGAGTGAGATGGAGGCATTCTGCAGTGGCTGGACACAGTCGAAACCAAAATCCGATTTTCTGCTCTCAAAGTGAAGAGATCAATGTTGAGAGTTCCTACTCTTACTATTTTATATCTATTTTTGGAAACAGGCTCTAGACCAAGTTCGCGACGTGGTTTTGAAAAAAAAAAAAGACAAACTACTAGCACTGGCATCTTTGTGTCTCTCTGTTGTGGCGAAGACGAGACCTCATATTACCAGCAAGCCCAAAGTGGGCTTAAAACATCGCATATTCAAATAATTGGATGAATGTAAAAGTATAACAGGCCTATTACATTTCGCAAACTTATAGCATTTTATAATCAAGGGACTTGATCTAAAGAGAGGCTTTGTTAAAGCAAAGGAAACGCGCACTGTCTGTTCTAAATACATTTCGAAACCCTTGTGTTTCACCTGATTGTATAAACACGCTATATCCTAGCCAGCATGGTTTAATAATGTTTACCACTTAGATGCCTGTCCGATATCTTGCCATATGGATTTTAGTAAATAATTAAACAATCTCAATTTGTTACGTCATTTCTTAATTCTGCAGTTTACATATCAAGCAACATTTCTAATAATTTTTGATTTTACCGACTTTTTTAATTCAACGTTCTATATGGATCCACGTTTATAAAATGCAAACAGCAGTCTGCAATGTTCCTCCTGCTGCCTCTACTTCAAGAGAGAAACTGATGATATTTCAAGAATAAACATTGCGCATCCTAACTGACGAACTTAATGAAAGCAATTATTTTACTATTGAGATGGATTCTGAGTACAGCAATTAGAAATCACATTAAAAAATCCTAAACTAAACCTAATTGTTTCCGATGTAAAAATGGGTCAGTCCATACTGAGAGGAGTTTAATCTGACCTAGACTATGTGACATCCTTATCTTTTAGTACGAGTATACATCATAAAGGTTGTTCTACAAAATAATGTCAAATAAATTACGTAAAACAAAATAATAAGTTAAAAACTCGCCCTTTGTCTGTTATAACTAGAGAATGTCACTATTTTTAAAACCAAAAGAACAACACAAACGATGAAAAAAAAACAACAAAACAACACAAACGATAATAAAAACCCAACAGAAATTCCTACTGGTTTGAGACTGACTGAAGCCGACGAGAAAGACTTAAGGTTATTGTGTGGTAACCCTAAAATTGATTTTGAACTATACCACACGGACATTTTTTTTTGTCATGAGTCTCACTTCAAAAAGTCTCACATGAATTTCCTACAGTAAGGACTATCACTTTTGCTTATGACGGGCCATCTATTCTAAAACTTTTATTGAAAAAAAATCAAGAGGTTTAGAAGTGGTTACATAATATTCTATAAAAATGTTGACATTTTCATTGTTCTATACAAAAAAAAATCAATCACAAATACATACAGATGTGGAAAGAGCAAGAACAAGAAGTCAAAGGGTTTTTAAAAGTCTCCAATACATTAGTTCTTGATAGATGAACGTGGTCTTCTTGATTTTTACGTTCGCATTAGGCCTACAATTAGAGACAATTAACATGAAACATGTTTTAAAAATATTTTCTGAATCCACTAAGTGTTGTTAGTTAACTGTATGGTAAGCTGAATATTTTGGCCCTAACCCCATAAAATTATTGCTATAATTATATAATTTGTTCATTGGTAAAAGCACCCTATTTTGTGTCATAACGTAAAACAACAACAGTAACACCAACAGAAAACAACAACAAGATCAACAACAATATCATCAAAAACAACAAAAACAACAAAAACAACAACAACAACAACAACAACAACAACAACAACAACAACAACAACAACAACAACAACAACAACAACAACAACAACAACAACAACAACAACAACAACAACAACAACAACAGAAGTCCAGTTTCTATGCGCGCGGCCTTGTTATAGGCTACATTTTGTCATTTCTGTCAATACGGATCAATTGCAATCTCTTACAGAAAAATTAAACGTAGGAATTGATATCTAGTTGCATTAACTATAAAAATTCGCGCAAAACAAACCTTTAAGTGAAATAGGTAACTTTTGTCGATACCTACATGGAATATTCTTTCACTGCCGAACGCATGCTTTAAAAAAAAAGCATTTATACCAACTCGCGTAGATCACAAATTGATCTACCTCTTAGTTACTCTCCAACTCGGGAGATCCCTGGTTCGAACCCCACGATCGCTAAATTTTTTTTTTCTGATTTCGTCCTCTATCGCAGCAGTTGGGCCAGTCTCATTATAATGTGACCGGCTCAGAGAGAATCCATGGTATCCCCACACCGAGTCTATGTGGTACCAATTACAATTGTTAGAAATTAGTCTTGGTACTCGTCCGAAAATAGCCAATATAACACTTAAGTTGGACATCAAGCAACAAGCTCATACTTCCTAGGTCACAAGATGGTCTACCTTTTAGTGCCTCATCTATTAACTAAACGCGCAACCAGTGGTAGCTTACTCAAATGTGACGGTCGTGATTTCAGAAGTTCGAATAAATAAATGTCAAACAAATCGGACTGGTTCGCGTGGAAGTACCGATTTGGCAAAGTGTACATTTCAGGAACTATAATTTGAAAAGGCTTAAGGAGTTGATGGGGTGGGGGTGTAGAGCTATAGTTCACTCTTCTTTCGATGTCGTACCGGCTGAGCAGATTAATCAAACAAGAAATTGATTTGTACAGTGGTTTTAACTTCCACGATTTCTGTTAATGACACCTCAACAATTGAGAATGAACAAAGGAAAAAAACAACTGACTAGACTTTTAACAAGCACCAAGGATATTATACGACACCTGACGAATATGCACAACAATTCCTTAATATTTTCGTCAACATGACGATGTTAAGCTTTAACATATACACAATCTTCCTCATCATCAATGGATTTGGCTTTACTGGCAGCTTCTTTGTTTTCGGCATCTTCAGCAACTTGCAAACTTGTTGAATTATTCGCCCAGGAGAACTAATATGAAATAAGGTTAGTTGCATTATAATTATGTTCGTCAGTTCTTTTGATCTTTCTCTCATCGACGGCCTTCATGATTTTTTAGACATCCTCGGGACCATGCAGTTGCCGCAAAAGTCAAGATACTCGTTATTACTTTCGAACCTGCAAATCCGATCCATGCTACAGGTTGGGTTGGTGTCAGTATAATCTGACAGGCTGAGCCAGAAGTTCTCGTAGCCCCATCCTGTCTCTATTGTGTGGTGGTAGCACTAAAATTGTCATACGTTACTCTTGGGACCCGTCGCGGGCGTTCTAAGAAATACAGGACATGTAAAAACTAGGCGAGAGCCTCTCTTCTACAAATAAAAATCAACATAAATTTGATCTATGCCAAGCTGTTTGCCTGAGGGTAACCTTCGCGGTGCATATTCTCTTGTGCTTATTGGGGGCGATCTTGCTCAAGTGGTAGAGCTTATCTCTCCAGCACGGAAGATCCCCGGTTCGAATCCCACGATCGGTTAAAAACTTACTTGTCTGATTTCGTCCCCTACCTGTTGGTTCTGTATGAGTTTAATGTGACTGGATGAGACAGGAGTCCAGGTCTTTCCGGTCTGTCTCGTGTGTGGCAGCACATAAATTTACCAGAGGTCAGTCTTGGGCTCCGTCCACAATATTACCTATATAGTGCTGACGTTAGACGTTAGGCAACAAAACAAACTCCTCTGTTTCCCTCCTCACCATCGTTCATGCAGCAGAACAACATACGGACAGTGCCAGAAGACAACCCTCGTTCACAAGACGGACAGAGGTGCCTGTGGGCTAAGAAAAGAGGACACGAGGTGGACGAATTCAGGAGATTCGTGGACCTCCTGGCTCACTTTCCTCCGGAGATTTCCGTTTCCCTGCAGGGTCAGGTTAACAGATACCTGGTGTACAGTGGAGACAATGAGGACTTTTGGGCATCTTCACATATCCCATAATGCAGAATAACTTAACAGGATGGTGCACATTGGTCGAATCCGTAAATGGGACATTGCCGTATTGCATTATTGTAAAAAGATGAAGAGAGAGAGACAGAGAGACAGAGAGCGAGAGAGAGAGAGAGAGAGAGAGAGAGAGAGAGAGAGAGAGATAGACAGATTGATAGACAGACAGAGACAGACAGACAGACAGACAAAGATTCAGACAGACAGACGGAAGAGAGAAGAGAGAGACAGAGACAGACAGACAGACAGAAAAACAGAGAAATAGGACTGGTGTAGAGAGAAAGCGAAGAGGCAGCTAGAGAGTGTGTGAGAGAGAGAGACAGAGAGAGGGACACAGAGAGAAACAGAGAGAGAGACAAACAGACAGACAGAAAAACAGAGAAATAGGACTGGTGTAGAGAGAAAGCGAAGAGGCAGCTAGAGAGTGTGTGAGAGAGAGAGACAGAGAGAGGGACACAGAGAAAGAGAGAGACAGACAGACAGACAGACAGACAGAAAAACAGAGAAATAGGACTGGTGTAGAGAGAAAGCGAAGAGGCAGCTAGATAGTGTGTGAGAGAGAGACAGAGAGAGAGACACAGAGAGAAACAGAGAGAGAGACAAACAGACAGACAGAAAAACAGAGAAATAGGTGTAGAGAGAAAGAGAAGAGACAGCTAGAGAGTGTGTGTGTGTGAGAGAGAGGGATAATTTTAAACCATGCTTGTGAAATAAATGTTTTCAGTGCTGAATTTCAACAATGATGAATGAATCTCAAACTACACACAATAAAGAATTGAAGTTCTCATCGAAGCTTTATTTTTTATAATATTTTTTTTAAACTACTAAAATACATTGTTTTCCACATGCAAATACGAAACACTCAAGAGCTACTTACATTGATAATAAAACACTTAAAAACACCTATGTCTTCAAATGAAATATCTGTAACATCTGTAAATATCTGTAATATTATATTAATACACTTACATGACAATACATATTTTCTCTATAAACTGTAATGCACATTTTCATTTACTTGTACAATATTTTCATCACATTCAATTATATGTGTTTATAAACTGATGCACTGCTCGAAAAAAAGAAAATGACAAACTTCCATTTTGTTTAACTCACGTTTGTAAGGAAATCCTCATACTATGTGTTTTAATAATAACTCGTGATTTAAATACTCATGTCGCTTTTTGTCACTTATTTGTTGATAGTTAGTAATCTCGTCTCGCTAGCGAATCATTACCATTCTGATGGAAACAAAAGAAACCAGGGGATACAGCGGTAGAGCGGCGGCTTCTTTTCGGGAGGATGGGGGTTCGATTCCCCAGAAGGCCTTTTTATTCCCTGCTAGTTGGTGTCAGTGTAATATGAGAGACCCTTGCATCTTGCGCTTTGAGGTCTTGTCTCTGAGAACTAAGGAGACTTTAAGTTTGGAGGAACTAAGAGAGAGAGACAGAGACAGAGACAGAGAGAGAGAGAGAGAGAGAGAGAGAGAGAGAGAGAGGGAGAGAGAGATAGATAGATAGATAGATAGAGAGAGAGAGAGAGAGAGAGAGAGAGAGAGAGAGAGAGCTACCTTAAAATATGTTAATTGTGCTCTGTTATTAAATAGCTTACCTCAAATATTGCTACGCTTCTAGCTCTATCAGTTGTATTGAGGCAGTATTAGCATAGACGCAACTCTAACCTTTGCTGTAGTTTTTGGGAATGAACATCAAATCTATTTTCAAATCAACTTCTCTTCAAAAGATATGAGTAACTCTAAAATCGTTTTCCAAATCAACTTCTCTTCAGAAGGCATGAATTACTCAACAACAACAAAAACATTTTTTTTATCAGCAACTTACACAACTTAAAATTTACTCATGGCATAACAAATAAAGAAATGCAAAAATAATTAACACCAATGAAAATTATATGAAATGTGCACCGATGCGGATGCTAACTGAGCATTATCTGGAAATCGCTCTGTAGCGTAAGAAAAAAATTATGATAAATGATATGGCATTATGTGAAATTAAGCCTCTTAAATGTTTGATGCGATTTTTGGTCTCATTGGCCTCTCTAAAAGCAGATATGGTATCTGAAACATCTGTGTGAGGTTTCGAGAGTACACACTCTTAAACATTGAAGGGAACTTGTAATTTATTCAAAGCGCAATGCCATTATTATGTTGATAAATTTCTTGTTTTCATGTGTGTGTACTAATAAAAAAAAATTTTTTTTCATTAAAAGTTATCATTAATATCGAGAAATCAAATTAGTGGCTGATTCATATTGTGGACAAATAATCTACTCCAAAGATCGAGGCACAAATTTTACTTTATAAGGTACTGGAGCATGCACCATTTGGATTTGGCCTTTCATGGTTGGCATTTCCTCAGGGTTCTCTGGTTCGAAACGGAAATTCTGAATCAAGGCTGCCATGAACAAAAAGAGTTCCATTTTAGCCAAGTTTTCAGCCAGGCATGTACGTTTACCCATACCAAAGGGAACGAACTCTTCTGGGCTGTGGAGGGTTCCCTCTTTAGTCAAAAACCTCTCAGGGCGAAATTTTTCCGGATCACCCCAGTTCTTTGCGTCTTGCAGACAGGAAACAGTGTTGATAAGAATGATGGTGTCTTTGGGGATTGTGTAGCCTTTAAACTCGAAATCTTTGGAAGCGATTCGCGGCAGCAATGCGGACACAGCCGACATCCTTTGGGTCTCTCTGACAATCGCTTCTACGTAACACAGCTGTGGCTTGTCGGCGATCGTCGGAAACCTGTTCACGCCTACGTGAGCATTGATTTCTTTGAACGCTTTCTCCTGGACCTCTGGGTGATGGAGACAATACAAAACGCACCAAGTGATCGTGGTGCTCGTAGTTTCTGTGCCTCCCAGAAAGAGATGGAGAATGCTGGCACTCAAATTCTTTTCATTCAAAAATTTTGTTGCATGTTTTTGGGTCTCTTGTTCCATCTTCTGTCGATATGCAGGGATATAACAGTCTGTCGATTCATTTTCAAGTGAATTTTGTTTTGAGGCCTCAATGTACGGAAGAGCGAATTCATGTCGGAAAGTAAACATGCTATCAACCCACATTTTTATTCCAGTGACATCAAAGGGTAAATACCGTGCAAATTGAACCAATATACCAATGGCTAGAGTCGGAACTTTTGTGAAAGCAATGTCAACCTGCTTGACAAGTTTTAAGAAGTACGGATCGCTATGATCAAAGCGCTTTCCAATGATCATGGCACAGATGACGTTGGAAACTGATATATTGATCAGAAGTTTGAAATCTACTGGTTTCGCATCGAAGCTTTTTAATTTGTTAACAAAGACTTCGACTTCCTCAACAATTCTCTCTGCCAAACGGCTTTTCCCCATGCCGAGATCTCTCATAATGGAAATAGTTGCGGTTCTTTGAGCCTTCCAGTTCTCTCCCGTTGCATTGAGCACTCCGCAGTTGACCTCGTCGAGTACATGCTGGTGAACAAAGACTGGTCTATCTGGCGCTTCGTTCCAGTGCTTGGTGCAAATCTCTTTGACATTCTCATGGCCGTTAACAATCACCATCAACTTGCCGAAAAAGTCCAAACTGAATATGTCCCCTGCCGCCGCGCGCATACCTCGTACAACCTCTAATTCTTGTTTCGGCACCCACAGATGGAGATGGCCTGTAAGAAACCGCTTGGGCGCCGGGAAAGGAGGGATGTTTTGTCCGACGTATTTGGGCCTGACAAGTGACCAGGCATAGTAGACCACAAAAGTAATGAGGACTGCTACGACAGCCCATGTTATCTCGGTCGAACTTGTGAAGTCGAACATCGTGCTGTGGACTCTGAATATATCTTGCTCGGGATTGTATTTCTCTTTCAAAATGCAACGCTCACGTTTAGGTGTGTTCTTTTCCTCCAGATATGTGAAGCTAGAGAAGCAAAAAAAAAAATCAATAAAAAAAAAATCAACATAACTACTAACATGAAAAGGTAAAAGAAATGATAGGAGTTGGGAGAAATAAATAATAATAATAATAGGTAAATGGTCTAAAGAATGGCATTAAATATTGATATCTTTTAGCAGGATATATATATATATAGATAGATAGGTAGATAGATAGATAGATAGATAGATAGATAGATAGATAGATAGATAGATAGATAGATAGATAGATAGAGAGAGAGGGTGGAGGGTAAGGGAGAGTGAGACATCTATCTAACTCACACAATTACAGAAGACAAAAAGAATTAACAACCTAACTACATTAATTTATAACGCCTTCAAAGTATATCTTTTATTATCTCAATTTTGTCACGCTAATGCTGCTCAGAAGCTATATCTAAACGTATTTAAATTTATTACGGATATCTTAGGTGAATGATATATCGTTTAATAAGATCGGCTACATTAATTTAAAGGGAAAAATCTGTTGCTGTCGTTGCTGTCGTGGTTGTAACTAAGTACAGACACGATTTGTCTGCTTTTCTATTGTCAGTTGATTAAGCAGTTTTATCTACCTAAATACGTAACAAAATCCAGGCCTATTTTAAGCCCGCTTTTATTAGTTTGCCATCAATACGAATTGCGATCAATGCTCACAGGGTTAATCAACTAAACAATTGATTTACCGAACTTAACTATAAGAATAATACTTATGAAAGTTAAAACAAAACACAAGGTTGTCCAACGATCCTGGCAAATAGCTCAGTTCTAATAGACCTCAGTACCTTATTTCAGTAATATCGTCACACTCCAATCCCTCATGAGAAGCTCTTCTTTTTATAGCGTTGTCATTGGACTCCGCATAGCTAAACCACATAATTTGTTTTCTCTCAACTTACTTTTCAACTTTTAATTCCACTAAATTAAATGACAAAAATTAAACTGGATCCATATTAAATGTTCAGCTTAATTACGATCGCGTACTCCTCACAATGTGGGCTACCTTGCTGGCACAGCTGGGCCAAAACAAAGGCTGCAATCCGGATTCTGATTCAGCAACCCACAGCCCTGATCAGTTTACCAAATTGGAAATGACATGTAATTATGATAATTTTTTTAAACCTTATGTAAAAGAAAGAGGAAGTTTCCTACAATTCTCCGGGAAAAAAAGTGGGTTCGTAAAAGGTCAACTTTGTATTGTGTTTTATTTGTTTGCTTTTTGTAAAATTCCACATAGAAGGTGTTTCTAATGTATTTTCAATGTTCGTAATATAAATATAATTGTATGTGTTTTAAAATAAAGAATACATCCATATAACAGCTACCTGTTAATTTGTTAAAATTGAGGGCTATTAATAAGTCAATAGAAGTCTGTTATCTTTTCTGCAGCTCTCTCAGACTTAACACTGAGTAAAAAAGGTAAACGAATTATTGGTATGTTCTCTGAGCAACATGATATGAGGCATGCTTTTACACTAAGTGTTTTGAAAAGTTAAGAAACTGGTTACAGGTATTTTTTCTTCTTCTTCTTGCGTTGCTCAATCATTGCAGCCGTTTTCATCTTTTAAATATACTCTGTTTTGAAAAGGAGATCATCCAGGTTTTCCCCACAGCTTTTTGGTCACTGACTCACTGTAGTTGGGTTCATGACTGTGTTCACAGCTTGTATCACTCTCTATTATGTTTACACATTTTGTGTGTGTTATATTCTTTAAAAAAGTGCCGTCTGAACGATATAAGGCAGCTTTGCTGGCAGGTTTACCTGAGCATTGCCGTTTTATAAGAAAGAATATTACAGCTGAGAAGAAAGCCTGCCCCATCCTCTGAAAACTTAGCTTGCAAAATATTTAAAATTTATTAAAGTAATTGGACTACCCCGTTGTAGGCTTTAACTCTTTTAAGAATATTTAAAAAAAATTTTCTTCTTTTCTATATTAATGTAAGAGACGTTGTTAGGTATGTATTATGAATGGAACTTTAAGACCTGGAAACAAAATTGTTTATAAAATGACTTTGAAACAAAATACCTGAGAAGTCTCTCCAGTCTTGTTCGAAGTAAACTTTCACTTATAGTACTGAAATAATTTTTTAATTTGAATGAGCCACATAAATTCTGATTAGGTTTTGATGTTACTATGGAAAAAACAGCACCAATTTCTCTCTTTAGTCTTCAATATCTTTTATAATAGAGAAAAATGAATTATTATCAACTCTCTTCTTAATAATTATAATCACATTTGTAATAGTCACTTCTACTCTAGAGTTCATTATTAATCTTATCCTCTTTAATAAAATCAAATGATTTTTTCAGGCTTCAATAAATCATCAATTCAGAAGTGGAAGGGCCCCTTACGATGTTTAAACAGGGCCTTGCTTTGGTTTAGCCAAAGGATCCCGAAATGTCTGCTAGGGTAAAGCTTATCAAATGTTAAAATTCAAGACTTTTTAGAAGCAGCATCTGGGAGCGGGCAGTCAGTCAACAAACGTGGCTTTGGGATTACATTTCATAGCAATTTGTGGGATAATTAGTCAAACTTTATAGAATTTGCAAAGAGTGTTCAAATTTTAACAATTTTTAAAACGTGTGTAGGAAAAAAAGTTGCATGGTACAAAGTTATTGTCTTAAAATGTACTTGTTAAATGAAGTTCACTGAGAGAAGTATGTGACAAAACGTTTTTCAACTTACCCTTCAGTGATTTAGTTTAGAATGTGGTGATGGAAGTTAATCCGCTAAGCGTTGAAGAGCGCTGAGGAGAATGTGTTGAAAGTACATGTACTAAGTGCACACGCAGGTGTATTTTTCATTATCAGTTTAATAGATAGTGTTTATCTACGAAATCAACAACAACAATACAACAACAACAACAACAGCAGCAACAACAACAACAACAAAACAACAAAACAGCAAACAAAAAAAAAAACGCAACCAAATCGAGGCCCCCTTTTATGCCAATCTAACCCGTCTGCCGGGACAACAATAAAAATACCACCATCAACAACAGCAGTAGCAGCAACAATAACAACAACAACAACAACACAAACAACAACAACAACAACAACAACAACAACAACACATGGAACAGTAAAAAAATATCATCTATAAAAATATAGCTTTAACTGTATCGGGCAGATCCAGATTACATAACCAAACTAATCTATAAGAAAAAAAAAATAAAGAAAGTAGAACCACGGCACAAGGTACGTACGATCCTGGCACATAATTCAGTTCCAACACAGCTGGGTACCTCATCTGGGTTATATTGACACACTTCAAGCCCTCAGAAAAGCTTCTCTTTTATAACGGCTTCACCTGCCTCCAGGCAATTGAGCCTTGTAATTATGTTTAACTTAAGTGGCTTACGAACGTTAAAAGAATAATAAAAAAAAGTAAAATAGAGCGACATTCAATTTTAAGCTTCATTACTATCACGCGCTTCTCACATGTACGTTGCTGGCGCAGTTTGCTTATAAAAATGGCTGGAATCCAGATTCTGAATCAGCAACTCATAGCCTCGCAAAGTCTAAGCGATAAAAAAAATTATATATATATATATATATATATATATATATATAATATACCTCAAACTATGTGATAGCACATTGGACAACATCCAATGATGTAGTTCTTATGGTTATCGTTAACATTCTCCTAATCAAAAGTGGTTTCAATCCAGTATTTATGTAGTGCCATTATATCAATTAGCTTCTATCGCAGTTTGGCTTATCTAGCAATATTTGACCAAAGCTGACAAATTAAAAAAAAATCTTGTCCCTCCAACCGGCGTTAATTAGTCACGTGTATTGTGTGTCTTGCTTATGAACCATCATATTGAATTGATTAACATTTTGATTACGTTGTAGAAATTAAACTTGAATAATTAAAAAAAAACTTTCGATGATGTTCTTTGAACATCGTGGTGAACATTGAAATATACAAATGAAGGCCACCGTGGGAAAACCAGATATACCACCAATTTGGATAAATTTAGTTTTGCACCTTAGCTTAGGAAGCAGATCTTTTTCTTGCATCTCCAGAAGGTATTCAATTCAAAAACTGTTATTTTAGCACTGAAAAGGTTCTAAGATCCTACAGAAAGTGATGAATAGAGAGCAGTTTGAAACTTAAAATTGAATTATCTTGAAAGTTGTCAAATGTGACTTGTCTGATTTTTCCATTGTGGTCTTCATATACTTGATGCTGTAACTTGTATGGAATGGGGAGTCTACAGCGCTGATCTTCGAAGCTCAATCAGAGCTTATGGTATACTGCACAATTTTCTGGGACAACCCTAACTTAATGCTTGATGTTATTCTGAGGGCTTTTACAAATGTACGACTTTTGAGGCCCTCCGATGCGTGCCTTTAAATATAAGGTTACTTAACAGCTGAACAATAGTACATTTATAATTTTGTACTATACCTATGGATGGGATTAAACAAGTTTTAATAAAAAAATCAAGAACAAAACTCAAATAAAAGGATTTGAAAACAATCGCTCTTTAGTTCTGCATATTTACACAATATTTTATTATGATAATTACAAACAGTCTCATGTTTTATCCTTTATATTGTCATCTTTTTCCCATTTAACCCGCCTGAGGCAAAATTTTTAAAAGTTAATAATGCTGGGCGAAACAGGTAAAAACAACATCATCATCATCATCAACAACAACAACAACAACAACGACAACAACAACAACGACAGCAGCAACAACAACAACAACAAAATTAGTAAAGCACCGGTAAACAGTTTTTGTGTGTGGTTACGCATACGAGAGCAGAGGCATTAGTTATGTGCATTGGCAAAACTTTTGGCATGACGGGAACAAGTTTAAACATGTATTCACATCTTCAGTTTTACAAGATAATTCGATTGATGTCAGCAACTCAAAGGACATGTAATAGTATAGATAAAAATAATAATAATAAGAAACATTGATAGTAACAAGAAAAAAACAGCAAAAGCAACAGAACAGCAACAGCAACAATAAAAGCAACAACAACAGCTACAACAAGAACAACCGCATCAGCAACAACAACAACAACAACAACAACAACAACAACAACAACAACAAAACATCATCAAGAACAACATCATCAACAACAACAACAAATGTAACAGTAAAAGAATATCATAAATAAAAGTGTATTATATAATGTATCGGGTAGATCTATTATAGTCTTTGCATATTAGTCTAAATTTAAAAGGGAAGAAAACAGCCGAACTTACCCCTTAAACCGGCGATTATCTCTTCTCTTGTCCTTCTGTAATATTGTCTGAAGAGCCAATTTTCATTATACTGTAAGTCGTGGATGGACTAGGCAAAGATCTCATTTCTAGGTTAGGAATGAGCAGTAGGAAGAGAATGCACACAACATACACATACAGTCGGAACAGTTTCAGGACAGGATAAGAAACCCCCGACCAAGGAATTTAGGTCAACTGATAAAGAAGAAATGGAAGTCCATGATCACGCATGTCTCGCACATATCTGGCACACGAATAAGAAGAAAAAAAGAAGAGAGCAAAAATTATCCTATTGATTTTTTCTTTGCATCGCTGCTTCTCCCCCGACCAAAGGAGCGGGCTCCATCGACTTCGCTCTTTTACTCCAGGTCATATCTATCTATTCTTCTTCTTCTTCTTCTCCTTCTTCTTCTTCTTCTTCTTCTTCTTCTTCTTCTTCTTCTTCTTCTTCT
>RQTK01000047.1:683911-696744 GCA_003991915.1 Elysia chlorotica | reverse complement strand
CTCTCTCTCTCTCTCTCTCTCTCTCTCTCTCTCTCTCGCTCTCTATCTTTCGCTCGCATGTTGCACTTGTCAAACCCAAAGCAACTGCTTTATCCTTATCCCCACTAGCATGCTTCAAGGGTTAGCCTGACGTTTGTATTTCTTTTTTTATTTATGTATTGGGAGCTGAGAGGTCATATGGACCCACTTATGTACGCTTAGATTGGGAGACATCAGGACATACTTAACTTAAAAACAAAATTATATTTATTAAATGAAATCGCCAGGTTTCTTACTTAAAAAAGGATTTGTAGCAGGTATATCTGAGTAGCTACCAGGACAAATCAACTTCACAAAGGTTTAATATATTGGGGGGGGGGTGAGGGTGTGTGGGGGTTAATTAATAGGCTTCATAACGTTTTACATCAGCAGCTAGTTTATATCGTGCGCTGGTCCCAAAACGCACGTCCTATATCGTGCGCGGATTCTAAAACTGACGTCTTATATAGTGGGCGTGTCCTAAAAGTCACGTCTTATATCGTTGGCGGGTCCTAAAACTCACGTCTTATATCGTGCGCGGATTCTAAAACTCACGTCTTATATCGTGCGCGGATTCTAAAACTGACGTCTTATATAGTGGGCGTCTCCTAAAAGTCACGTCTTATATCGTTGGCGGGTCCTAAAACTCACGTCTTATATCGTCTTTTTCTTTTACATCAGACTCTTCCTTTTTGTCTTTTCCCTCTTGTCCCATTAAAACGGCGTCCAAAAAAAATTTAGGCGCCTTGTCATTTATATTTTCTGTTTCTGCTTTTACATGTGATAATGATTATAGAAACGAGCCAAGGTGATCAATAAAGAAAATGGCAAGTTGGAGATGCGCCATGTAATACTAGATGATGGTTTTCTCATCCAGTTGATGAGCCGGTAATGTAATCAAATAACTTATCTTCACTTAAAAAATATAAAATAGAATACACTTTTTAATTTCAAATTTTTTGGTCATCAGATAGTTCCAATTAAAATCTTTGTGGAAGTATTGCTTTAATTGAATATCCTTGTCCTTCCACTAATGATGAAGATAACACGTTGTCGCTTATAATAAAAAAATAAAAAAATGAAATAGAACTTTGGAAACACGACAACCGAAATAATTAAAGAACACGCCAAATTGCACTGGGAAGTGCTGATGCATTTCAATATTACCACAGCTTCGTTTCATACTGAATGACACTACACTTTCTTTTTCTGCTCGTTGGATGCAGTTCAAAGCTTTTCCAGGCCACCATTAATTTATAGAACCAGGATACGAAAACAAATATCTCCAAAGCCCGTAAAGTTAATTAATTTGGCAAGTGATTAAACGGTTGTGCAATTAAATCGTTTTATCTGAAAAATTAATTGTGGATTCAATTGAGATTAATAGGTTAAAAATATTACTTTCATTGTAGGCATAGAAGATTGACTTTCAGTAATGAACTTGAACTTATGCAACATTGCTGTTGCGGACACTGTTTTGGATACATTTGAAAATGTTCAAAATGTAGAGCAATAGTGCATGGGATTAATGCTTTCAACTTTGTTCCGATTTTACAGTAAATGTATCATCGTTTCTTATACTTTGAACCAGTTTGTATAACAAGTGTCACTTTATTTGCCGTTAGTTTGTCCATGCTATTGCCTTGTCTGTTGTTTGTGTGTATAATTGGTGGTAGCAGGCTTAAAATTGGAAACAAAGGTGGAAAGGTTTTATTTTAATTCTAAATTTGAATATTAATCCAACCATTTCTAATAAGCATTTAAAAAAAAAGTTAACAGGTTCTGTTGTAAAAATGCCAAAATAAATATATCACGTATAGACAGACCATTATCATCACCATCCTCATCATCATCATCATCATCATCATCATCATCATCATCATCATCATCATCATCATCATCATCATCATCATCATCATCATCATCATCATCATCATCATCATCACCATCATGTTGGCTTGTGCGTAGTGTTTGATGTAGTCTCCCGTACAATCTGTCTGAAGATTTCTTGAGCGATCTTTCCTGCATTGCTGGGCCTCCTTTGTAAACTTTGTATCTAGATTTTATAACAATCAGAGTATTATCATATTATATACATTTCTATATTATTTATAAGTTTTATTATATGTTTCTAATACAATGCAATGATTATTGTCTATCTAACCTATAGAGCCCATGTAACCACGACAAAAATTTTCCTTGGATGGACAATAAAGTATATCTTATCTTATCTTATCTTATCTTATCATTCGCTGACACCGAAACGACTAGCGTTTTCTTTTTCCAACTTTGCAGAAATATTTTCTATCCTTAATTCTCTCTGCCTTTGCTTCTAACTGGTCTACTTTCTTATGTCCCACTAGCAATGAGGCGCTCTACTTATTTTGTTCTCCTTTGAACAATGAAAGCTGACTGTTTCTTACTCTATCAGGCAAAGCTCCTAGTTCTGCTATTCTTTATATTTCAGTGTTGGTCTGCTTTCTTACCTAAGGTATTCTATACATTTTCATCCAAAACTTCACTTGCGCGGCTTCTTATTTCTCTGTATTCTCTATTTTTTCCACCAACATAATCCATAGACCATGGCATGTTACAATAATTATGACTGTAAAACACTGAAGAACTCTTTGCCTTTTGATCATTAAATATTTTTCTTTGTGAGCAGGGTTTACGGTTTTCAAAATGAATGAACAATTTTTTTCTAGTGCAATCCTGAATTATTACTTATTTATAACTTCTGATATCCAGTGGCATGAAGGTGTATAAGTATTTAGAGAATTTGTGTTGAGTTTGATGCCATCCACAACAAAAAATGCATTCCTATGTTAACCTTTAACCATAATCAGCACCGTTTCTTTCTCTGCTGTTAAATCTATCTTTCTACTCTCAATTTTTTTTTATTAAATCCAATAAAGTTTGGAGATCCTTCTCGTTTCCTGCTATCAGTAGAGTGGCATGTGCATATCTGAAATCAAATATTTGTCTTCCAATGTATTTTAAAGGCCTGGTGATAGTTTATTTCACGTAGGACCGTTTCGCTACACAACTTTAAAAGATCGGGTGATAGGACATTCTTGCGGCAAGAAGTATTTTGCACTCTAAATGCCGCTCTTTGATCATTGCATACTTAGGTTTTAAATTACCCAGAGGTCTGTGTCATTTACATTTATTTTTTGTTCTATTTGATGATGTCCATCTGTAACCTGTTAAACTCTGTCAAAAACCCTGGTGTAGTGCAAAAATCATACGTAAAATTCCATTGGAGCTTCTAGTTCTCTTTTGATTATGATTTTGAGAAAAATTTATTCCACTAGATGTCCCTAATCATAAAACAAATTCACATTGTTTTCCCAACACTGTTTGGTTTTTCTCGCGACGCATTTTTTAAATTAGACTAATGCTGTGCCCATTCAGTCGCCACTGCCTTCTTTGGTAGGGCTATAAAAATAAACTTAAGCACATATTCTGGGGATGAGCAACACGCCATTTATTTCATTAAGGACAATTACATTTTAAAAGGACATAAACATATAAATAAATGCAAAACAGTATTTCGGTGTGCGATATCAGGAGAATTTTTTTTACTTAGCTAAAACATCATCATCAAGATTCCTTGGAAAATACACATACGTTTGATAACAAATAGAAAAATGAAAGAATTTTAGAGTATATGCTTAATCCTTTAAAAGAATCCCCCAAAGCTCACTTTCAAATCACAACGCTATGCACGAGTTAAAAAAAATGTGGATATTCAATACTTAATTTTGACACATTAAAACACTCTTTAAAACCTTCCTGAATTTAGTACTCACGAAAAAATACACGAATATGTTGGAGGCTGATGAGATTGTTTGAAAAAGAAAGTTGAATGTCCAGGTTGTTTGGACGAACCAGCCGTAATAGGGATCCCAAAGCGTGAATCTTGGGAGGACTATTGCAGTTACGAAATATATGACAAATGGCGTGAAGCAAACAATAAACATTATACAAATCCACAAGACGGACAAGACGACTTTTCTTTCCTTGGCGCCTGACGTTTTTGTAGACTGTGTGGCTGTGGTAGTCCTCCATTCTAGAGTCTGTCTGAGACGGATGACCATGAAGATCGTGAAGAACAAGACAAGGATGAAGCATACAAACACTGGGACGGACATACAGCTAAAAATCAAAAGTTGTCTTATCCTATTTGTGCTTTCCGGGGAATCAACAAAGGTCATCATAAAGAATCCAAACACAGTCTCGTAGACAGCCATTCCAGAGATGAGACAGATGATTCGCCGGCGAGTTATTATCGTCTTCACCTATAATGATACAATTAAAAAACCCTCTAAAAATAAAACAAAAGAAAGGTTTCTTTTTAACAAGCTGACTGGACTCTAGACAAAATTTGAATATTTTTTTTTGCATTACATACATTTTAAATGAAACCTATATGCGATCGGAAATTAAATGTGAAATTGGTACTTGGTGTTTTTTGAACCTGCTGTCACCGTAGAAAGAATAATTTAAACCTTGTAAGAGATAAAATTCCAGGTTTATTTGTTTGTTTGGTTAACACTTGGCATCTAATGACGGCACTATATAGGCTTTACTGTGGACGGGCTCCAAGACAAAAGTCTAAAAATGTTACGTGCTGCCATACGAGACAGTGCGGGGAGGATGATTTCCCACCCCACAGCATCCATATTGTTTACAGAAAAAACCCCAACTGAAATTGCTTTAGTTTTTTATCCATTGCTGTCAAGCAAGTTTTCCCCAATTGTAGTACTCTGTTGCCATATTATCAGCTGAAAAGATAGATAATGTTCAATGAATACTAAGAAAAGTATTTGTTCAGTTGTTTTCCAACTCTACTTGAGCTAATTGTTTTCCAACTCTACTTTAGCTAATTGTTTTCCAACTCTACTTGCGTTAAAACACATACCGGATATGTCGACATATTTACATTTTCAATATAATCTCCACACGTGTAATTTTGTGAAAATTGCAAAGTGATTCGATATACTATTTGCTTATTATTCTTTTTTAAATAATATACGCATATTTCACACTTTCGTAGACAAGTATTAAACTCATTCTTTCTTTCACACTTAAGTGACACTTGATCTTAGAGCCGCATAATATTTAACACTGCTTTTACCACCTAATATTAAACAGTTTCCCATTATACATCGCCTTTTTGTTATGGTATCTGTGGCGTTGTTTAATCAAATTCACGTAGACTCGGACACACTTTCTTGTAAATAACGAACACTAGGAATCGTTTTTAGAAACGTAACAATTTAACTTTATTAACCCTGTCTGAAGGATAAGACTACAACTAAAATGTTGAGATCTAAATCAATACTTGTAAATATATCTACGTCTATAATGGATCTAACAGCGGTCACTGCAGCAAGATATTACAACACGAGCATAAGCCTTCTAGCACATTCGAGTACAATCCAGAACAATCTAGACTTTGCTCACCTCCGTTTTTCAATTCCAAATCGAACTTCGAGTACTATCATTACACACAACCCACACTTTGTTACACTTCTGAAACATGTATAAAACGTTGGAACATGTAGACATTAATCCGTGTTACTTTACGTGACTTCTCTTTTGAGAGTGTAGATTGTAATATGAGCACCAAGTATTACGGAGCGATCAATTTCTTCTATATCCTGCTTATATTCTTACAAAGCTGCCTGTCACAGGTTTGTGCAGTTTTTTTTCTTTTATATATTATAGTGTATTTTAGAAGGAACATTACAAGCTATAAAAAAGCTATTGTTTTATATATAAATCAACCCTACAATTTTTTTCCGAAGAGTGTAGATACATGAGGCTACATTGCTTGCTTTGTTCGACTTCTTATCCTTAAGTGAACTGATTCGTATGAGAATGATTTTACTTATAATTTCGTCTAATGGGTATATTGCTTTCTAACACTGTTGCTAAGGATCATTTGATCATCACTGGTACATGTATTACATGAATTTAAAAAAGTAAAGAAGCATAATTGTTTTCTACAAATTAAATGCAATATAGCTTTGAGGTTTAAAAACGAATACTTTATGAAATAAACTATGAGGAGAAATTGTCGGACCACAAATGGTATGAATTTGTTGCCACAACTGACGGTATTTGTGATTATCCTATTCTACGTAAATTCAGTTGTCACAGTTCTCACAAGTTGTCAAAATAGACTTGTTCAGAGGGTTGGTTTAAACGGGTATACAGTCTTGTTTCTTTCCGTCCATATGCAAAATATATTTTTGTGGTTATAATATAACACCATTTATGAACCGCGTTTAAATTACAAGACATACAAAAAATTTAATGTATTCGTAATGTGAACAGTTTAGTAAAAAGGTAAGTTTTAAGTATGTAGAATTGTGAAAATAAAAATATTTCGTTGAGTAAGACATCTACATACCTTCAGTGGCACCACAATACACAGGCATCTCTCTGCAGATAGCAGGACTATAATCCAGGCACCCATTCCCATGCATGGAAAGAGGATAAATGAGGAGACATGGATATCGAGGTATTTGATGGAATCTCCATACGGAGAGATTTCATTGAGGTGAGAGACTACAACCAGGCATGAACATACACAGACCAACCAGTCTACTATTCCGAGCGCAAGAAAGTTGATGTTTGTTGACTCTCTTAGCCCCAGCTTCAGATACACGACAATGTTGAGACTGTTGCTGAAAACTCCAAATACGGCGATGAAGTTTGTTAGGCTAAAACTGTTAATTATAAGGAAAACTCTGTAGGTGATGAAACTGACAAGCGGTGAGATGGTCCCAGTCTCGTTTTTCTCGTTGGTAGCTATAAAAGAGTTGTTGTCCATGTTGGTTTGCTGTGGTGTGTCCATGTTCTTAAAGATAGTTCAGTTTTCTCAAGATTACTAAAGCAGGCGCTGAAAAGAATATCGTGAATATCAGATTGGTTACAGATTAATTTATTAAAAGAGATCACGCTATGTTCTTCATATAAGTAGTACGCTATAGAAAACACAAACAAATTTCGTTATCGCCACTAAATTATAACGTTAGCAGTTTTAAACAAAGAACTTGTTCCTAATCGATTCCTTACCACTAATCATTTAGAACTGATCAATAATTATATGCGATCATGATATATAACGGCTATACTAGTAATCCGCTGAATTAGTCGCGCATAAAGTGTTAAATCTTTAAAACAAAAGTAGAGTTGTAAGCGACACCTCTATTAAATTGTATAGCATACAAAAAGTGATTAAACTTTCTAAAAGGAAAGAAAAGAACTGCCGACAATACAGATCCACTAACTAATATAAGAAAAACTTATACCTTAAAATACATTATAATCTGGCAGAAAGTACTATTAGAATTAATTGATAAATCAATCATTTCGTTACTTAAATATCTTAGATAAATAGATTTAAATGACCATTTAAGTCCATATTTTAAGAATATTGATATGACATGACAGTTTTATGAACATTATCTTTGAACGCAATATACATATATTTAAGCTGTGTGTGTTTTTTTAAATTCTTCTTTAGTCTGCACTGTTAATTTTAGAGCAATAAGTTAGTCGAATATTTCTACAATAATGGACTGTTAGAAAATTCCTTTGTCTAAAAATCCTGATTTTTAGTAACAAAGAATGAGATTAAAAACATGTTATATTTGAGGCATCATTTATTTGAATTTATATTTTTTAACACGTTACTTTGGCGTCATGATACACGTTTGTTTCATTATAATATTCTATTGATCAAGTAAAAAAAAATAATTGGTCGCTCAAAATTCTCAACAGTTAAAATTTAATGATCTTTGATTGAGTTTGTAGCTTTTTTTTTCTTAAAAAAATCGGTATGTGGGTTTTTAATTCCCTTCACGCTCGCTAAACATTTCGCTTCGTCAATAAAAAATATAGTAATCTTAGAAATGGTAGAATATTATAGACAGGAAGAAAATGAAATGAAAAGAACGATAGACCTAAAGAAAAAGAGGATAGACTGAAAGATGGAATAAAGATATCAATAAAAAGTAGCAGAAAAAAGAAAGAGAGAAGATAAAAAACTGAAAGAGATAGGAAAAAATGTGCAAGAGATCAATAAACAGTAAGATAGATGGATAGATAGATTAAACCTGTTGAAATATAAAAAAAATTCGTTGCGTATTCTAATTTCACAGTTTTTGATAAAGAAGTGATGTTTCGGTGTGTTTTCCTAGTCATAGAAAGAAAGGTACATTGTAACCTTATCTCTTACACTTCAATTTTTATATAACCGAAGCAGGTTTACCTTAATTTCTATACATTGTTATATTTCTTGATGTACCATCTTCCTAAATTAAGATCAGACAGAAACTAATCCTCATTTTTTTCTTTTTCGCAAAGCCTATTTATAAGAAAAGAACACGTTTCTTACAAAATTATAGTAGGTATATGTTACTGAAGATTTTCGAACAAAATGTATAATGTTTGACACTACTCATATTTTAACCAGCACTGCTTAATCTATTAAAAAAATTGGCTATTTATCACGGTTGTTTATAAAATTAGATATAACACCAGTAGTAGTAATGTTACTCTTTAAATCTGCACTTTATTTCACAACATGGTAGAATTTACAAATTAATAAATATTAACTTTTTTTTACCCACTCGAAAAAAAGTTTTTATTGAATGCTTAGTGTAATACTAGGAGTCAGTAAAACGTGGACTATTATTTTTTAGATGTATTTAGCTACAGTTGGAATATTTGGATAAATGATGATACAAAGTGAGTTTAAGGTTTGTAAAACTATTCTCTAGCTTTTTATTGTAGTGTGGCGTAGCACTACGACTTTTTTTCTGCTTTTAGTAGATTTTGGTGCTCCGTTTGTTGATGGGGTTAGATTCTGTAGAAAAAAGTCACCCTTTTCACCGATTTTTTAACTTTCAGTGCGTGGAGAATCTGTGGTTGCTTAAGTCTTCTTGTTTCCCTAAGAAGGAATCTATGCGACGATTATAGCGATTAACTGAGTGGCATACGTTTCAAATATTTGTTAACCAATTTTTCAATTTCTCTTGATGATAAATTAACAATTATTTGCAGAGCATATTTGTTTTCGTCTTGTACAACAGATACAGCCGCTTAATTTAGGTGAAATTCAATGCATGATCCAAATTAGGCTAGTATGTTGGACACGTGCATCATAACTGGATCTTGACGAGTCACTATTTGTAAGGTAAGGGAAAGCACTCATTATAAAATAATTGGAAGTAACATACTAAAATCTCTACTTTAGAACTATAATTGTTGATAAACAACGATCAGCCTTGAAGGTCAGAATAATAGTTATAATTCCACAAGACACATGCGGTTTCTTTATTTCTCAGCAATCTAGATAATTGTCCTTGGATGTATGCTAGCTAATAGGAATTGCAATAGCTTTGCACCCCGTAACCCAATTTTAAAACGGTCAAAAGATTGACAACTTCAAAATCAAATACTTTTCAATAGGTTCACTAAGTCTTGATTTCCCGATGTAGACCAACAGAAGTTCAAAAGAATCTTCTGTAATTTTATTTGAAAAATTATTATACAATTACCACTTCTCTCTGCCAGAATCTATAACTGAGAATGAACGATGAGCTTTTAACTATTTTTTTTATTTAGTATTTGCCTTAAAGCGATAACATGTCGTTATTTCTTTAAAAACTTAACTGCCTACTTCGACTGTAGTCGAAATCTATATGGACATTTACCAAGATTTTAGTAAATTAACACCCTTAAAAATGCGCAAATTTCACACACAGTTTAAGCGTTAAATTAAATTTCAACACTGTCTTCAAATAATATTTAACATAATTTTGTTTACCCAATGGTTCATGCGGGCTATTCTGTACATGGCAAACTTTATAGTTGCGTACAAAAGATTAAAGAACTTAATTTTTCGACCCACATCATCACACATGTTAATTCAAAATTACAGAATTTCCTTACTGTTTGCAATATTGACAGATTTCATCTTGAATCAGAGTTTATTTGCTTTTTTTTTTATTTCAGTTGACACGACCATTTCGCTCTAATGGTTGCAAGCTCTCATGCTCAAGGACGGCAGAAAAACCATAATATGATTTTTCGATTGAAGTTAGATTGAGCGGTTTCGGGTTTCCTAGCAATGGTTTCAAACGTTGCAGCTCTAGTCCACTCTTTACTCCTGCGTGAAATCTACCTACTCATTGTTAGTTCTGTGTCATCTGAAATTCACTGTTCAATTTTTGCCTCATACCTGCTTTTGTTTTTCAGGTTATTATCGTCAACCATCACTATCACTATTGTCAACAGTTAATAGACAGATACCATAAAAAATCATCCGAAATGGACCCTTTCTGGGTCACAAGATTTGGAAGAAACTTAGATATTTGGAAACCGAAATAAGCACCGTTTTCTTTTTCTATACCCATCTTTGCAGCAAGATTGTCTATATTTTGTTATCATCGCCTTTTTTCTAACTTTCCTATATTGCACTAACGATAAGGCGTGCTAGGCATTTTTTTTTCTCATTATGAAACCTGCCTGCTTTTTTTTTCTTACCCTATCGGACATTGCTCTTGTTTCTCCTACTATTTTTAAATTTGAGTGTCGGTCTATTTTGCTGCCTAAGGTATTCTTTAAATTATCATCCAAAAATCACCCCCACGACTTCTAATTTCTCTGTAACCATGACAGGTTATAATATGTACAACATTGGAGGACCCGTTGTCTTTTCATTATTGGCACATTTTTCTTTGTGAGTAGGGTTTTCGGTTTGTAAAATGCGACAGTGCAATTCTTAAGTATTACTTCTTTATGACTTCTGATATCTAGTGTTATGAGGGTGTATAAGTATTTTTTCTAGTTTGATACCATCTACCGTCAACCAGTAAACAGCACCGTTTCTTTCGTTGCTAATAAATCTATCTTTCGAGTTTAGTGTAATAAAACAACACAAATAAATTTGCAAGTAAGATTAGAAAAATCAATCTTTAATATAACTATGAATATAGATGCAGACATAGATATAGACAGACTTGCACGATTTAAATTTCATGAATGAAAGTTTTTTTTTTACATTTACATAAAGCATTGCCAGGAGGGCGCCACTGGTTACCCGCATGACTCATGCATGATAAAAAGGGGTGGTCTCTGGGAAATTTAAATACATTCACACACACAACGTGATATGAGAATAACAGTCCTATCGCAATATAAATAAAGAAAGCGGATAAAACCTTATTATTCATACTGATTACTTTGTCCCTTTCTTTACAGGCGGGACTTAGAAGTCCCACTATTATACCAATAACACCGTCAAAATTTGGTTTAAGGTGATTTACATAAATGCAGCCTCGCAAATTCTCCATTTTTTGAGCCATCAAAAACTCAAGCAGTCGATTTTTAGTAATGAAGTTTCAGTAAGTGGTATACTGCGAAAATCAGTCCAACAATTTTGCAACAGGATTTTCGGAAAATTGTCATTTTTCTCATAAATTCCTCTAATTCTTTGTAATCTATAAAAAGGCACATCATGAAAAGGAATAAAGGTAGTAGGTTGAAATTTGGAACACTTCCGTAAAAGCGCTCTTGCTCCCAAAGACATATATTTTTTTTAAAACCTTCAATTTTGAAGGTTTTTGGTAAAGAAAGTTTTTTTAAAATTAAACCGAGAACTGTAGGTTTAGATAATTACAATTTTGGCAACAACCTTTAACATTATGAAGAGCTTTACACATTTTCAGAACATCCATTGTGTTTCTAAGGTTTCAGGTTAGGTCTTACAATGAATACGTGTTTGGTTTTAACCTTCAGGTACTGAAAGTTCATGATCCTCACTTCATTATTTTGTGTTTAAATTAATATAGTTATCTTGATGTTCTTGTAATAAAATAAAGAGTGATATTTTACACAGAGAACCGTCTATATACAGTGTAGTTATGAACGATATGCCCTTTGTGCTTTGTTGCCATATATTTCTACGTATTTTTCAGATTATAATTTATTAATAACTGTTGGTAGTAGCGCCTAACTAGACACATAATTTATGATGGAGGTGTGTACAGGGGAAACCTCAGTGCTATTGCTTTCATTGTAACAGCCGCTTTTAAAGTGCATACAGCAACTAAGAAATTCCCTAACTATCATAATCTGAAATGCCATTCTTGTTGGTGGTCACCACTTATTTATTTAAAACTGTATCTAATTAAAATTATTTCTTTTCTTTGTATCTTCTTTGCCTCTCTTATCAAAGGAACTCTGGTGGTTAAATTAACCCCATTATTACCATTTATCTTGTGCTAAGATTAATTTTTTCCCCTCTTGAAACTACCTTCGTATTGTTGATGGTTGGGCGGTTCTTTATTCAGTACTGATTTTATAATCCTTTTTAGTTTTTATTTGTGTCCAATTTCATTCAGAGCATCGTTTCATGGTTTTGCTGCCTTATTCAATGTGATTTATGATTGTGTATATCAAAGTTGGCAGAGCTGTAATGTATCAACTGTCTTAATACATCATGGTCACAATATAGTTGTCATTGTGCTGACGTCCCGTAAAAACAAACTCGAACTCTCGAACTCTCATTGTATGTAGTGAATGGTGCTATTTAGTCTTTATAGTCACGTATTAAGGTCGTTAGAGAAATAAATAAAGATAGATTAGTAGATAGGTAGATAGATAAATAGATAGATAGATAGATAGATAGATAGGTAGATAGATAGATAGATAGATAGATAGATAGATAGATAGATAGATAGATAGATAGATAGATAGATAGATAGATAGATATATAGATAGATAGATAGATA
>RQTK01000047.1:667750-683886 GCA_003991915.1 Elysia chlorotica | reverse complement strand
ATCGATAGATGATAGATAGATAGATAGATAGATAGTTAGATAGATAGATAGGGAGAGAGAAAGGGAGAGAGAGGAAGATAGAGGGAGAGAAAGGGAGAGAGAGGGAGATAGAGGGGGGAAAAGAGAAAGATTGAGAGAGGGAGAGAGAGAGAGGCGGGAAGAGGAAGAGGGAAATAGGGGAGGCAGGAAGGACGGGAGAAGGAAAGAACAGAAACGGAATTAGAGAGATAGAGAGAGAGAGAGAGAGAGAGAGAGAGAGAGAGAGAGAGAGAGAGAGAGAGAGAGAGAGAGAGAGAGAGGAGAGAGAGAGAGGGAGAGGGGGGGGGGGGGGGTAAAGTGGAGTTGAGTTAAGTTGGTTTATGTCCAACGTCAGCACTATATAGGCTATATTGTGGACGGGTCCCAAGGCTGTCGTCTGACAATTTTATGTGGTACCACACACGAGACAGGGTAGGGATACCATGAATTATACCCCAGCCAGTCACATTATACTGAAGAGGGGGAAAAGAAGGAACAAGAAAAAATAACATGGAGGAAGTGATAGAGACGGAGAGGAGAGAGAAACAAGAAGAAATATAAATGTAGAGGAAGAGAAAGAGAAGAGGAGATGAAAAAAAAGAGGGAAAAAGAGGCAATAAAATAAAGATTTAAAATTAGGGCCAAAAGAGAGAGGTTGTGAGAGAGGTGGTGAGAGAGGCCTTAAGAGATAGGCAAAAAGAAGAGAAAAAGAAACAAAAAGAGAGAATGATATAGAGGAAGTGAAAGAGAAAGGGGAAGAGAAAAGAAGATAGGATGAGAGAAAATGAGAGAGAGAGAGAGAGAGAGAGTGATAAAGATTGGGAGAGAAAGATATAAAGAGAGATTAAGAGAAAGGAGCACGATTATAGTTTAGTTTGAGACTAGCCAGAAAAGGGCAACCAACTCTTCTTAACTCATAACATTGGCATCTCTATCGTGATGTAGGTGACATAGACAAGATGACACCACATCTCAGTAGTGTGGATATTATTTTCACACGGCAGGGTTACATTGGTCCTATCATTAATGTTAAGGTTCATAGACATCTTTCAGGATATAGCGGATACAAGAATCGTGGAGTAGCCAAAATTATCCTTTTCTGTTGCATATATTCTGTTTCCAGTTATGTTTTGACATTTGAGTTGTTGGGAACTTAGATACATCACCTAGAATCTGTCAATAGTATATTAGTTCAATACAGAGAGTGTAGATCTGATTCTGTTTCTAGTTCAGGGCCGTCTGGAAGGACACAATGAGCACAAGAATCTTCATGTAACCAAAAGTATCCATTTTTTAGTTGCATAGATTTCTGTTTTCCATAATTATGAATTCAATGGTATTTGGCTAACAGTTCTTAGTGCCAAAGTTCGTATAGAGAGGGCAAATTGATTCATTCCGAGTCTACTCAACTTTGACTGAGTACATATATGCATATATGCATGTAGATTTTTATGCATAATATATGTATATATGCATGTAAATTTTTAGATTTGTAGATTAACCTAATAATTTAAATGATAAATGTGACGGATTGTGTCGCAAACGTACTGTGCCACATCGCAACTGTCATGGCACAGAGACAGTGGATTACTGTATTTTTCTGATTTTCGCAATCCGATTAGCACGCAGTAGTCGACTAAAACCGTCGTTTTGCGAACACAATTATCGCTCTCTCAGTTGCAAAGAGGGAATATTTATATATTCATAATCGTCCTTTTACTAATCGCACAGATTTCTACTTACCCTAATTATTTAACATCATGATTTTTTGCAAGAGAAATATAATTATGTACATAATGTGTCTCCGTTTAATACAGATTATTATCTTGACTCTTATCTTCCGATTCAGATACAATGCGGACACTAATTATATTCTTACAATGATTACACGTTTTAATGTGCGTCAATTTTGTTTATCATAATTAAAATAAATGTATTAGTTTGACGGAATGAAGAGGGGTGTACCACTACCCAACCGTCACTAACACCAGGGTTAAAGGTACAGAGAGGGTAGATTGGTAAATTGTTCACATTACTCAAACAGGACTCAGTAGAGATGCTAGTCGTTATGGAAGTATAATAATTGTCGTTTTCTTAGTTTTATGGATTGCTGCTCGTGGTAATTTTCTTAATGGTAAATGGATTGCGTCGCAAGAGGACATAACTGTGCCGTGTCGGGTTTGTCAGTATAAAGATAAGGTTGATTGACTCTGTCATACGGGCTCACGCAATAATAGTGTCAAGAAATAGTAGCGATAAGAACTGTCATTAATATGTATCAATAATTGTGATACCTTTTCTCATTTGCATATATTAACACAGTGGGAACCTTGAATCTAAATGTATTTAAACCCAACCCTTTCTTAGTTGCATAACTTTCTCTCATTAAATATTGTTGGAACAAACTTACAGCGCCCCGCGTTAATTATTTGAATTCAATTCAGAGAGAGTAGACCTGAATCTATCATCCGTGGCTCATAGTATAAAGTTTGTACCGGTACTTGTTTCATAAGAAGGCTGTGCCGTCGTGTGTCTGAGTTTTATATAGAAAAGGCAGATCGACTTTATGTTTCTGGTTGAGGTCCAGTGCGGACATTAATCGTTATCCAACCATACTTATATTTTTCTTAGTTGTGTAGATCTAATTTTTCTCCCAGAATTATTTGAGTTGAATACGTTTAAATTGTTTTTAAGAAGAAATGTGGGGATACGAATTGTTTTGTAATCATAGCTGCAATGTTCCTTCTCAGCTGCATAGATTGACCCAGTTCGTGATTGATTTGTAACCATTTCTTTTTCTTAGTTGTACAGATTCTTGTTTTTCACAGTTTGGTGGCATTTGGCTTGTTTTGCTTGTTTTGCAAGAGGAACAAGAATCGTGACGTTAATATAATCTTAATTTTCTCAGTTGCGTAGATTATCACAATGTTGACAAGAACTGTTTTGTAGCCATATTCTGTTCTTAGTTGTTCAGATTCCTTTTTCTACAGTCTTTGGCTTGTTTCGCGAGAGTTTATCACTCTGTGACTATCAGATTCACACAGAAATCGTCTATTAACCCTACCTGATTCATTCTAGCCTCACAGGGAGAAGTTTTATGCCATCCTTATCATCATTTTCTCAGTTGCATATATCTCTATTTTTCATTTATTGGTTAAGAAGACTATGGCAAAATTTATTTCACAAGTGTGGTAGAACATCAGCTTCCGACGCAGGAGGTCTGTGGTTCGAGCCCTGGCGACTTCGCTCCCAACTGGTTAGGTCGGTGTCAGTTAAATGTGACCTGCTGAGACAGGAGTAATGGTATCTTCGCCCTGTCTCGTGTGTGGCAGCACATAAAATTGTCAGGCGTTAGTCTTAGAGCCCGTCCATAACATAGCCTTTAGTGCTGACGTTGGACGTTAAGCCAATTCAACTTATCTTTATTTCCTAATTTCGTTTCTATACAACTTTTATTCTTTCTAGAAACAGGTAGTTCAGAGTAGTTTGCCAATAACTTTTCAGCCCTTCTTCTTGAGGATCAACAGTAGAATCTACTGTTCATCGTGGACATTATATGCGAATTAAAGCAATCTACCAATCAAGGTTTGATTGTTTTCACTTCTCATCAGTACAACATCCGTAGTCATGGCTGAAGACTACAGCTACAACACTGGCGATGTGAAGGGATTTGGTGTGGTAGACTATGTCCTGTTTATCCTTACCCTAGTGATTTCCTCTGGCATCGGAGTTTTTTACGCCATCTTGGACCGAAAACGGAACACGCCGAAAGACTTCCTGCTAGGGGGAAGAAACATGGGTGTTGTTCCGGTTGCGCTATCGCTCATGGTAACCTTCATGTCGGCCTTGACGTTGCTAAGCAATCCCGCAGAAATATACAGCTACAATACCATGTTCTATTGGTTGGTGGTTGCCTTTCTGCTGGCCATGACTTTTGCTGCAATCATCTTCATCCCGTTTTTCTACCGACTTAATATTACAAGCACGTTCGAGGTGAGTATGGTGAAAGAAAAACAGAACAGTGTAGTCTTTAGGGGGTGGTATTTGTAGCAGCAGCAGCAGTAGCAGCAGTAGTAGTAGTAGTAGTAGTAGTAGTAGTAGTAGTAGTAGTAGTGAGGTAGGTGTAGTGGTAGTGGTAGTGGTAGTCGTAGTAGTAGTAGTCGTGTAGTAGTAATAGTAGTAGTAGTAGTAGTAGTAGTAGTAGGAGTAGCAGTAGGAGTAGAAGCAGCAGCAGCAACAACAATGATTTTGTTTGTTTCATTTCAGTATCTGGACATGAGATTTGGCAAGCTCACCAGGATCTACGGCTCAGTTCTTTTAATTCTTCAGACGGTAAGCAGACATTTATTTTTCACAAAGTTTTAGCGGTATTTTTCTCTATCTGAATAGATTCTTCAATAGTGTGTGTGTGGGGAGGGAGGTTTGAAGGTAGCTTAGTTGGTGGAGAATGCAGCTTTCAATCAAGATACTCGTGTTTAAAACACAAGTATGTCGCCTTGGTCCTTGTTGGTTGGACCGTAACGTTGTCAGTATTTAACGTGACTGGCTAAGACAGAAGTCGTCCTGTTGTTTCCGCTCTTTATCTGTGTGGCAGCATTCATTGTCAGACATTACATCACTTCACTGATTTGTAATTTCCTATCTTTTTTTTTAAAGTAATAAAGGTTCAGAGTGTTTTAAAAATGGTATTATGACAATATGCACACGATATAATGATCAATCTGTTGTGCGGCTATTCTAAACTGAAGGCTAAAACAAGCCAACTCTCTTCTGTTACTTGCAAGTGAAATCTCTCCCAGAAGAAATAAAGATAACGCCTTATGCCAGACATCGTTGAACTTCAAAATGCCTGAGGATCTGGTCTGATGAAAAAAAATCTCACCATTAAAAATGTGTGTACCATATAAAGCAAGTATGATTGTTATATTTTAACATATATATTTTTATATTTTTATTATATTTCTGTTTATGTGCTTGTGTGATGTTAAGCCGGAGTCAACGCGCGTTTGACGTTTCTGTCAAACAAATATTGTTGAACATACAAGCAGAGATATGTGCCATTCTTAGGCGATGTTGTCCACTACTAGATAACCTTGATCACGCGGTCTATGACTGCCTGAAACCACTGCCTTCAGGAATGGAGATTGGTGCGTCAAAATGAACCGTTTCAAAATGTTTATGACTTTTGATAATTTGATAGTGTTTTCCCTGCCCTCTCTCGTTCTCTCTGTGTTTTCTCTCTCGTTCTCTCTCTCTGTTTTATCTCTCTCTCTCTCTCTCTCTCTCTCTCTCTCTCTCTCTCCTTTTTTCCTTTCTCCTTCAATTATTTAACTGTCACTGTGCAGACGTTCTGTAAATACCAACTCTAGCTTATTTCTCCTCCACTCTCTCTCTCTCTCTCTCTCTCTCTCTATCTCCTACATCTCTCTTTCAATTATAACTCTTTTCTTATGAAATTGTACGATAAGAGAACTTTCAGCGTTAATGAACCGAAATATGGAAAAGTCTACCACAACAGTTAAGAAACACAAATTCAAGAGCGACTTTTAAACAAGCTGCTAAAAACGCCTTTGTTCGACCACTGGGGTTGATTATGCATGCAAAACCATGACTTGTGTTCTTGTATGAATGAATGTTATTTCTTTTGTATGAATTTTTTTATATGCAATGTTCTTTTGGAATGAGATTTTGATGTGTAAAGATACCTTGAGATTATTTTCTTTGACACGACGCTCTATAAATCATCTGTATAACTATAATTTAATTATCTCTCCAAACCCACACTGTCGACAGCATTATTTTCCATTTTTTAAAGATTTATCGTAGTTTTCTCAAAATCGAACTACTTAAAAAACAGTAAATCTCTTTTTCTCTCTCCTTAACTATGTATAATATTATTATGTTCTTTGTGGCCCGTTTTCTCTGCATATATGTCTGTCTCTTTGCTTCTCTCTGTCTATCTGTCTCTTCCCTCTGTCTCTCTGTCTCTGTCTCTTTGTCTCTCTCTGCCTGTCTCTATCTCTCTCTCTGTTTCTGTGTGTGTCTCTCTCTGTCTGTATGTCAGTCTTTCTCTGTCTCTGATTCTGTCTCTCTATCAATCTCTCTCTCTCCCTCTCTCTCTCTCTCACTCTCGCTCGCTCTCTCTCTCACTTTTCCTTGTTTACTTGCCTCACATCTAATTTATTATTTATTTTGTTGTTGTTTTTTTTGTCCCTCCCTTTCTCTCATCAGCTGATGTACTCTGCATTTCTGCTGTACGCACCTTCCCTGGCGCTGAATGCCGGTAAGACCTGGGATCGGATGCGATCAGGAAATCTCTAACCTATTGAAAACAAGTTAAATCTGTTCCTAGACATATCTCCCCTTATTCAGCTTTTCTTAGTTATATAAAAAAGTTTGTATCCTCATTTTGTACAGCATTAAATTTCTGGCTCAATTTATACCGGGTTTAAATTGGCTATCACAAGGACCTGTAGCATAGCTATTCTAGCTGGAATATGATTGAAATTTTAATTCTATAAAGATTTTCATTTTATAATATGCTATACTTGATTCAGCTTGCAATAGTAAAACAATCCACTGATTTTGATATTTCCTAAACCATAAACGAAGTTGTATAATTTTACCGTATAAACGATAATATTGGAGTGCTTTAAAAAGTTATTTGACAATATGCAATAATTTATATTGACTGTAAAACCACCCTGCCACAGTAAAATATTGCCACCCCTTTATGACTGAATCAAGCATGTACATCTACACTTCTCTAAGCTATCAGAATTTTATTTGTATCTGGGCTGCTCTTGTTTAAAGATGCATTAATTGGTGTCTGTTGTAGTTCGCATTTTGTATGTTTGTATATATGTATGACTAGTGACTGGTGTTGATCTGTGGGGATGCTGTGTTGGAATGGGTTGCGTGGTCACCTTCTACACCACGCTGGTGAGTCAAACTACACTTGAATATAAAATATATTATACAATTTACAACAAGTAAGATAAATTAAGAAGATAGATATAAGCTTACTTTATCAACCCCGTTTTGGAAAATGCTTCCAAGACGTTGGCTTAAAAACGCGGAAGAGAGGTTTTGCATATCTCATTTTTTTCTAAATAAATTAGATAAAATAAAAAAAAAATGCAAATAGTATATAAAGTTTGATAACTCGACTCCTATGATTCTTATAAAGGAAAAAGAGCCAAACAAAAGTATGAGCATCTTATTTATTTAAAAAAAAAACTACTCGTTTTGGCTCCTGGGTAGCTTTTTTAAAACGACTTAAGAGAAGTGAAGATCTCTCTTACAAAACAAAACAAAAAAGCAAAAATTATCTAGTCAATTATTATAAGCATGTAATACGAGCGTAGTCCAGTTATTGTATTTGACCGCATCACCGATATTTAACATTAGCATTAGTAACGTATGGCTACAGCTTTACATTTATCCTGTCAATGCTAGATGTCAATTTGTCATCTGCAGCCTGAACTGTATCATGTAATCCAACAAGTATTGTTATAGGGCAGTGAAGGATTGTGTGGTTGGTTGTTTGACATTTATACATATTTATAACGCTGTTTAACAGTGAAAATAAAAATGTTTTCATTTAAAAAAAGGAACAAATAAACAAAACAAAAACAAAAACAAAACACATGTAACAGTCCTACCGATGAAGAAATGGATATTATAACAAAAATATTGAGATAAAGAAAACAGGCCAAGACAACAGTTATGTCCCCAATGTTCCCTTTGGACCATTCCATGTTCTTAACTCGCTCCTCCCAGGGCGGGATGAAGGCCGTGCTGTGGACTGACAGCTTCCAGGCCGGGGTCATCATAGCCGGTCTCCTGGCCGTGCTCATCAAGGGATCCATGGTGGAGGGAGGTTTCCACAGGGCCTGGGAGATCGCCAACGATAACGGTCGCATCCTCTTTGATGAGTGAGTTCTTGGGTTGTATAGGACATAATTATCTTTTAAGCTATGTAAATGTGCCTATGTCCCTATCTCTCTCCACCCCCTCTCTATCTGTCTGTCTGTCTGTCTGTCTGTCTGTGTGTCTGTGTGTCTGTCTGTGTGTCTGTCTGTGTGTCTGTCTGTCTGTCTGTCTGTCTGTCTGTCTGTCTGTCTGTCTGTCTGTCTGCCTGTCTTTCTGTCTGTCTGTCTGTCTGTGTCTCTCTGTCTCTGTCTCTCTCTTTCTCTCTCACTATCTAGGCTACTTGATATATTTTATATGTTTACAATTAAGAAGAGACAAAATATTAAATTAGAATGCTAAAATGATTAATATTACATAGATTAAGATTATAAGGTTGGTATTTAACAATTCTATTGATCAAATAAATAAGTTACAGACCTGAGAAAAACATGACCAAGCCCCCATCGCAGCTAAACCTGAAGTATATACTAGAAAATTGAGAAGGCCCAATTGTCAAACAATTCCCACAAAATAAATTGTACTTTCTCGTCCTAATCTCACCGTCTTGTCATCGTTACCCACTGTCCAGTTTCAGCCCAGACCCCAAGACCCGCCACTCTGTCTGGTCTATGGTTATCGGTGGCTGGGCCTTCTGGATGCATCTCTATGGGGTGAACCAGGCCCAAGTTCAGCGCTGCCTCAGCTGCCCAACGGTCAAGAAGGCGCAACTGTGAGTCCCGTGGTCTTTCAGAAACCTAAATATTTTTAAGGCATGCTCTACCGCTTTAATATGAGTGTTCCATACTCTGTTTCTGCTTGCTACTCATACGTAGCAATAATATTTAGTATCATGTTAGAATTTTATGCAAAAGCGATTTAAAGAGTTTGTTCTCTCCTGTGTTTTTAACTTTCACATTTGTGATGTTAATTATCATCCAAAACAATTTGGATTAAGTCTTTTGGTAATTACAACACTTCAAGCCATACATTTTTGTTTTCTTTGCTCTAACATATTCCTAGGAACTGTCCTCGAAATATGTGTCATGTGCTTGGAGGAAGTATTGCGTAAGTTTTAAGTGCGTAAACTTTCAGGTAAATATTTTTTACAAGGGAAGTAAGCCTTGAATAGGTATCCTTTTTTAAACTTAAAGTACCTCCCTTGCCTCTGACACGACTGGCGTTCGCTGTATGTTTCGACCATGTCTCACACACGGATACCCAGTCAAGGGACAAAACTGAACGAAACTGCACAACTAGTTAATTGACTTTGCATTTCTGTTTCTGGCTTTTATTTCTGCCATGGCTTTCTTACTCTTTTGTACAAATCGCACCTTAACATACATACAATAAAAAAAGATTATTCTAATACAATGTACCTTTTTCTCTATTCTTTCTGGGTACTAGTGCGGTATGGATCAACCTACCGGGTCTGCTGTTCATAGTGACCACCGCCTGTATGATTGGGATCTGCATGTTTGCTTTCTATGCGGATTGCCATCCCATCCACTATGGGATTATCGCGAAATCTGATCAGGTATGCAACCAGGAAAATTTTCTTTAAGCATACATGTACTTTGTTTCTTAAAAATAAGATAATATAATATAAGATATTATCAGATAAGATAGATTTTATTGATCTTCAAGGGAAGTTTGTTCTGGATTAACAGTAGATTGGGCAAACAATACGACAGTCCATGTTATGAGCATAGCATAGCTCTCTCCCAAAGCAACCAAAGTGAATCATGCACAAGTCGTGTGTTCAGAGGCACCAAACGCACTTTTAGAGGTGAAAAAAGGATACTCAGTCATTTCTTGAGCCAGAGATAATTCTTTTTTTTTTATTTCAAAAGAAACTGTGACAATTTTATACCTTTATACATTACATCGTAAATTATGCCAGTTTAAGACCATGCTAAACAAAAAGAGGTATCATTTGATTAACAAAGTATATTTAATTACTGATCTTTTATCGTCCATATAAATATTAAATACCGTTTTTATATCAATGTTAAAAAAAAATGTGTAATAAATTTTGAATAATGCGCAATAGCGATAAAGGAAAATTGTTATCCTGGTAACATGGACTACAAAATGGAAGATAGACAATAATTATTACGCTAATTGGCAAAAGTATAAAAAAAAACAATAGCGCGGGATCGGGGGCGGCTGATGGTTAGGGGGGGGGGGACTGGCTCAAATGGCAAAGCGTTGGTGGCTATGTTGAAAAATGATAGTTCATCAGATAGGTGAGACTCTAAGCTTTCATTTGTTGTGTAACTCGCTTCTGTAGTCCTTCAAATAAAAAAGTTATTAAAAAACGGCCCTCATTTATCAGCCTGCCCTCGTAATTGCGAAGATCGCCATTTGTCCCGAGGTTGCCCCCCTTCTGGTTGGGTCTGTGTCAGTATAATGTGACCTGAGTTAAAGTCTCCGCGCACTATCTCGTGTATGGCAACACTTAAAATTGTCAGAAGTTAGTCTCGGGATACGTCCACAATATAGCCTATATAAAGCTGATGTGGACGTTAAGCAACCAGCATAGCTCAACCTTAAACAGACATTCAGAAGTCTAACCACGTAAATTACAGATAGAACAATAATGTTACAAACAGCTATCATTTACCATAAAACATTACCATGTAGAGAGAACCATAATACACAATAGTCATGTATTACAGCAATTCTTGACCCTGCAGTAGGAACAATAATACTACAAGCAGCTATCATTGACACTAACGTGTACCATTTAACAAAAAGAATACCACAACTACTACACTCGCCCGTAATCCATCTCTACAGCTGGTGCCTCTATACGTGATGGACATTCTGGGTGACTACAGTGGCTTGCCCGGCGTCTTCGTTTCTTGCATAGTCAGCGGGAGCCTTAGGTGAGCGTTTGTTCAGTTTGTATCAGAGAGTGTAAAAGATTAGTTCTATGGCCTCTGATTTTGTAACTACACAATTCGCCCTAAACAGAATTTTACCTTGAGCCGCACGTTAGTAGGGAATGAACTAAAAAAAATTAAAATTTTTTTCGGCCTTTTTTTTTTTACGATGGACCTCAAATATATCGAATAATTAACACCAGAGGAAACTTTGATTTACTTAACTGATGTGTTGAGAAAAAAAGTTCACTTCAAACATCTCTCCTGTCAGTCTACTTAAAGAAAATTCGACTAGCCTAGTACGTGTTTAGATGGCAGAAAAATATGTAGATTGATTCAGACAGTAGAACAGTTCAGAGTATTTTAGAAATTAGAATGGACCAAGGTTACGATGTGAAAAGCAAGATATCAAGCTAGTTATGTGAACAACATTATTAACAAATTATGGTAAATAGAAATGTAACAACAATCTCGAATTGTCACCATTACTCACATTTTAAAGTTTGACGTATGGGTTTTTTATTAAGAGGAAATTTTTTTAGTAATATCACATAGCGTTTCAGCCTCATCTTTAAGCATAACGCGTTTAGCTATTTTGTCATATTAATCACCAAGGCACACACTATTGGTGTATGAAGACAAAGTCATTGAGCGGTAAGAACAACTAGAAATTAGTTTTAGACGTCTCCTTATCATGTATTGTGATAGCAAAGTCGGACATCCTAATTTAAATCGCTGGTGTCGCTAGCTCTTTAGTGTTGAAGTGTACAGTAACAATAGATGATTATTCTCATGATGTTTAAATCATGCTTTCTGAGCACGAGTCAAAAAGTTAAAAAGATATTTGAATTTTAAGAAGGTTTCAAAAGCGGAAATGATACTTTAAAAAAAAAATTCTTTTAATTAATAAAGCTATTGGTATCAAGAATAAAAATATTCAAAGTAAACAATTATAATTATTCATTAACAGTTTTGTACTTTAGTATTAAAGGCCGATTGTCCAGTTATGTTCACACTGTCATTCATTTATTTTTTTCCTGTTCTCTCCCCAGTTCACTTTCATCAGGTTTGAATGCGCTCTCCACAGTGACCTTGAGAGATATTTTGCCATCTAAACTGCTGAGGGAAGCAAGTCAACTAAAGATAACTTTCATCTCCAAATTTCTTGGTTAGCTCTCTTTTTCGCTCTTATAATTTCCCGTTCTCTGTCTCTCTCTCTTTCTCTGTGTCTCTTTCCGTGTCTCTGTCTCTGTACGTCTGTCTCTGTGTCTCTGTGTATCCCTATGTCTCTCTGTCTGTCTCTTTATCTCTGTCTGTCTCTGTCTCGTCTCTGTCTCCCTCTCTCTGTCTCCTCTATCGCTCTTTATACCTTTTTTGTCTTAATTTTTCCTTTCTTTTATTTGCCGTCATTTTCTGCATTAATAATGTTATTTCTTGTTGTTTTTTAGCCAATCCTCTGTCTTCAAAACTATTTCTCATTTTTGTCTATTCCCATGTCTATGCATTAGCTGCTGCTGCTGCTGCTGCTCTCTCCCTTCCTCTCCATCTCTCTCTCTCTCTCTCTCTCTCTCTCTCTCTCTCTCTCTTTTCTCCCTCTAATTGTCTGTCTGTCCCCGTCTCTCCATGTGTGTGTGTGTTTCTCTCTCTCTCTTTCTCTCTCTCTCTCTCTCTCTCTCCCTCTCTCTTTTCTCCCTCTAATTGTCTGTCTGTCCCCGTCTCTCCATGTGTGTGTGTTTCTCTCTCTCTCTCTCTCTCTCTCTCTCTCTCTCTCTGTCTCCCTTTCCCTTTCTGTGTGTGTGTGTGTGTGTGTGCCTCTCTCACACTTTCAATCTTCTTCTACTAAATTGAAACGTTATATTAATTGTTTAAGATACAATAATCGCCACGACTACCGCCACATCCTTTTTCTCCTTTTTTCCAGTGTTATTTTACGGAGTGTTGGCTGTTTTGCTTGCTTACGTCGTCTCAGAACTAGGCTCGATTCTTCGGGTAAGATACATAATTAATGGTCAAGTATATCTGTTTGTAGTAACCGTTGTGAATCAGGCACAAGTAAAAATTTAGTTAGTGTTTTTTTTAAACGACTAAGATATGATTCGGACAGCGAATAATGAAATTTCATGATAGACTACGATTTTGTCTGTGTGTCTCTTCAGGCGGTGTACACTGTGTTCGGTATTCTGAACGGACCTCTGCTGGGAGTGTTCACTCTGGGCATGTTCTTCCCCTGGGCCAACAGACGGGTAAGACTTTCTTTCAACTTCAACATGTAAGACTACTAGCTACAGCCTGAGAGGCCATAACTATGTCCCAGTTATGTGCGCTTAGGTTACAGCAAATTCAAGTACGTGACCGTTCGAAATACTAGAAAAGTGTTTTCCAAAATATGACATGGGCAAACATGCGGATGAGGTAATCTTATATAACAAAAGCAACTTGGACCAAGAGAAAATTCCACCCTTTATTCACTTTCCTATGTAGGCTTGTTTTAACTTACTGAAAAAATTCACTATCAGGTACCATTTTGTTGCACTGTTTAAGCATCATCAGGATTTCCTTAAAAATTATTTTGAAATGATCATGCGAGCATTTGACTACATATTGTGGACTTTGATAGACACTGTAGACAGAACTGTACAGGAGGGGGTAAAAAAAGATGCACCATTCCTTTAGAGGCAGAGAGAGAGAGAGTTTAAACGCAAACATTATTTTGTCAATTATGTTGTATTTTATGATAAAACTGATCTAGTGAGGATAAATGATATTAAGCATGTGCGCAATATACATACGATTACCTCCCCCCCCCCCCCTTTCCACTCGCTCTTTTCACTTTCCACTGGTCTTTCCAGGGAGCTTTGACGGGCATGACGGTGGCCCTGGGGTTTCTGCTGTGGGTTGGTATAGGCGCCTATGTCCATGACGTTAAGACTCCAGTGTCGCCACTCTCGGTCAGGGGATGTAACTTTACGGCTAGGCCAACTCAACCGCCGATCAATGTCACAGGAGCGCCGGCGGTGGAGGAGGGCGAGAACGCGTGAGTTCAGACACAGAGGAGAAGAGATGGAGGTTAATTATATCGGGGAAATGATGAAAGGGTATTGGCCATGACTGAATATTTGAACGGACAATCGGCATAATATAGAGGTCACACGGATCAGTTATGAACACTTAATCCCAGTTTAAATTGGACCATTAAAGCTTTAATTTTTGACAATAAATTGCAAGCTATAATTAGGAGTAGAATAATGTCAACGTTTGATATCATGCCAGATAGCCTATCAGAGAGGGTAGGCATTCACTGTCACATTATTTGTATTCATGGAAGCACATTTCCATTTTAACTTACATAATTCTCTGTGTATATTTGAGATGGACATGCAATATAGACTGTTTTATAATGTTATCTCAGCAATCCACTCCTCGACCTCTACCGCATGTCTTACATGTATTATACTGCCTTGGGGATGATCCTAGTCCAAGGAGTCGGCGTTCTAGTCAGTTTCCTAACAGGTGAGAACAATAGGACCTAAAAGGCTCTTTAAAGGAAACAAACTTTTGACTAGAATAAATAAAGTTTTTTTTTCTACCGCACAAATCTTTTTAAAATTAGTTTTAAATGGTGGGGTATTTGACCAGTCCAGCAGGTTACATTAGGTTGTTGCATAACTGAAATGCCCGTTTGTGAGCATTCTGAACTAAAATGTTCTTTTGCGATCATTCTAATAGTTTCCTTGCTTAGAAAGCGATAGCGTAGTTACATTTACCTAAAGACTGAATTATCTGCTTAGTGCTGTTACTTGCATCATATGAAATAGATTTCCCACCTATATAATGGAGCTTATGTTTCAATAACAAGCCTGTTCCACGAGATTAGACGACTGGTTGTTGTATGCATATGAAGCAGTCTCATGGTCAATCCGTATTCCGTTACTCCATTTGTCCAGGTCCTACTGACCCCAGAAGCCTTGACCCTCGCCTCATCTGTCCAGTGTTTGAGGTGCTCATTCCATGTTTACCCACAAAGATAAGAGATTTCCTGAGGTTTGGAATCGTCCACGAGGGCGTGAGTATCATTTTATAAATACTAGATGTAAACCCATTTTGTGTGGATTCTGGGATTTTGGGATGGACAAAGCGGAAATAATATCGGATGATATAATTATGCACTTTAAAATGTTTGCACTTTTAATAAAATTAATTAATTTCCCATCCAATTTCATTGCATGGAAGCTAAAGTCGGCCGAGAAGGACTTAAGTTTTTTAAAATATATAAATGATGGCGAAACAATACTTTGGGAGATAATGTAAAATCAACATGCTTGGATCTTTTAGTAAAAGTTTACACATTTGAAACGCCTTAAAAGCAAAACTATCGCACACAAAGAAGAATCATGTCCATTGGAGCATTAGTTTAAGCGGTAGCGATCATACACAATGGAGTATATTTTTTAATATAAAATAATAACCAACGTTTAGGTATTTTTTAAGTACAATATTATTCTGGTGCATATTTTCAACGTTTCAAAAATAACAGAGACTTCCTTAAGAGCAGACCAAGTCATCGAAACAGTTGTAATAATTTCCAAAGTTAGATCAAACTGATAGTCAGAGAGTATTTCTTGTTTAGCCTTCTCAGCCAACACTGCGACAATGAAAAATGATCTAACTGTTCCTACGACTTAAATGGTATAATTCACTAGGACTCTAAATGCAATTTGTTGTCTACTTCAGTGACTTTGCCTGCTATTTTTTGAAGCAAACAACATAACTGCATGTATCATTTTTTTTAAATACTTTTCGCATATAGAGGAAACTAGTCGAGAGGAAACTGGCATAATTATAATAGTTATAAGTTGTATCAGAAACAAAACAACAAGTCATGTTTTTCGTTATTATTTCTTTTTCTACAAAAGCTATGTTAAAATAAATAAGATTTTTCAATCTTTATAATTATAGAACTAGTTGCACTATCAGACACTAATCGATGCGCGCGTATACATTCCTCAGAAATATGACAGCGTTGTTGATCTTGACAAGAATCAAAATGGGTCACCTACAGACCTGGCTGAAGCTGAAAAGAGAGAGTATAATTGCACAGACCGCTATCGTAGTACGTCTCTTGTTGCTACTGAATCGAGAAGAAGTTCCGAAAAACACAAGCATGATTGGATGGAACTGAATGGTTTTTAACGTCTTATACTAGTTTAGAAACTTTGCCATTATTTAGCTAATTATATCCAAAGATTTAGAACGAAAATCATCATTATTTAAGTGCCTCAAACCTGATAATTCCCTGTACACGTTGGTCTTTATGAATAA
>RQTK01000047.1:629883-658163 GCA_003991915.1 Elysia chlorotica | reverse complement strand
AAGGAGAGAGAGAGAGAGAGAGAGAGAGAGAGAGAGAGAGAAAGAGAGAAGAGAGAGCGACAAGTGCCAGCTCTTGTTGCTGTAATAAAAATAATGGGGACGCAGTTTCAACTCGAACGAAGCCAGCAGTGGATCTTACTCGCCGAGTTGAGGACGATGACAGGGGGGACAGTTTTGTGGCCCAGTAACTCGATTAGTCAGTTACCGTCGCTTAGTAGCTTGCCCACCGTAAGAGGACTGGAACAGTGACTAGTTGCTAGCAGGTTACTAGTCACTACTATACAATGCTGTGACTCTAAGATTACAAAGTTGTACCACACTTGGATAACTGAAACGGTATCCATAATGTAATCCATTCTTTCTTTTCTAAGTCTCCGCGTGTTTGTTCGAATCAGTGCCGGGTTTAAGACGACCGTGCCCCGGGCCCCCCACCACCCCTCTCCCTCTCTCGCTTGAAAACACATTGTAAAATTATGCACTCTTGGATAATCTGAAGGAAGTGAGTGACTCGTTACCTAGGCTGGGCCCAGGGCCCTCTGCAACCTAAAGTCGGTACTGGTTTGGATACTTGACAGCTTTTCATTCAACGCAGTTTGTTACTGGGACCAGATTTGTTTTTTTCTTACCTTTCTATAGGAACAAGGTGAATTATCTTATAGCGTTTTATTCTTTGGATGCAGTGAAGTAGAAGTAGGGCATATTGTAGCTTTGCATTACAGCAAAAGTAAAAAGTATTGTTTACTTATGACTCTATAGTATGTGCCTATAAGGTGAATGAAAAAAACAACAAACAACCCACGAGTCTGCTTTCACAATTATTGCAGAAATTAATGCAACTATTCTTAATGTATTATTTTAGTTCCTTAATAAAACGACCCTTAGCCAACTTAGACAACTTTATAAAGAGATTGGTTTGGATTTTTATCATCGGGAAGAATATCATCATTATTTTATTTTATTTTATTTTTTATCTGTATTTTAAATTATGAGTATTGTAAAACACTCAGGGCCTATTTACTACGTATTCCTTAGAAAATAATAATTATCTTGTTATTATTGTTCTTTCGGTGCAACATTCTGATTGTTTTAATTTTGGTGACACTGCCGCATGCGATAAAGAATAATAATTATTATTATTATTATTTGTATTATCGGACGGAGTGGAGGGCTCTTTCAGGTGCCAGTTAAGAGTTTCACTTATAAGACCATAAATCAGCCCATATGAGCTTTATCTCTCCAATTTCTCTTTAATTTTTGTACTCTTTAAAAATTGGCATTAGTTTGCTGACAATGTGTTAGCATTGATTTCTATAAATTAAATTTCAGTTTTTCTTGTGGCGAGTGACTGGACGCTGTTGGTTGGTTCTTAGCATAACGTTGCACAAGTCAAATATCGTTTCTGAATTTAGAGCGAGGGAGGAAGATAAAACTCCACATCAGTATTCAAGAAGAAGGGAAAAACATGCTGTGCAGTGAAGCATGCATTTTTTGCACTTTAGTCGCACGTTTGTAGCTTTGATATAAAGAAAGCTTTAAAAAATGTGTGCGGGAGTAGGTCACTTTCAATTTGATATGATGACTGTGTCATGTTTAAAGTTTTCTTGACACAGAATGTCCCGACCGTATACAATTTTGAGTTCGTGTGGATGATTTTTTGTGCCCCAAGATCCTTAAGGACCTGTAATTCCCACAAACTTTGGAAGGGCGCCTGTTTAGAAAGCAGTGGGACCTATCACGCCGTGTGCCTTTATTTAAGAACATTAGACTTTTTTCTAGAACAAAACACATTGTAAAAACACGGGAAGAGTGCAAACGTATTCGCATTTATATATATATATATATATTATCACCGCAAATACTCAACGTATCCTCTACTTTGTCTCTAAATTTTTACTAATAAAAGACAGAAATAAACATTATTTAAAATTCTTTCATTATTAAAACTTTTACCGAATTTGTTCCACCAGTAAGAATGTAACCGGCAGAGACAGGTGCACAGGTATTCCCGTACTGTCTCTGTGTTGCAGCACGTAAAATTGTCATAGATTGATCTTGGGACCCCTTCACGTATATATGTATTGTTATAATTATAGTCTATATAGTGCTGATGTTGGACGTTCAACAACCACTCAACTCAACTCAACTGGACGCCACTAGTAGGATTAAAAGCAATATACAGTTAAGAAAATCACACCTCTTTGATATTTTAAACAGATAAAGTTGTCATTCATTAGTTTGCCCAAATTTCAAGCTAGTTTTGTATACTTCTTGACCTGAGGCTTTCGTCCATGTGAATAGCACTTTACAGTGTCATTAAACGTATTATTCTATTAGAATCTTCTGTGTTTATATTGTTTATGTCATTATTAAAAGCCCTTCAGTAGTGTCTTCACAGAGCCTTAAAAGTATCAGGTTCATGCTTCTTGCGTCAACAAATTATCTCTGGGAAAGGCAACACGTTCTTAATCTTCTAAGCGCTATAAAATAATATAGGTAGGTACTCCCTGTCTCAGTTATTTATGGAGTATATTAATTTGACAAGAATTTAGGTCTCATAATTTTAACATAGAGCCTAGGGTACGATACCTGCACAGCATATTCAATTTCTTTCTGTTTTTATTCTAAAACTGTGTACCAGCGTGTAAAGGGAGGGGCAACAAAAATGATCGGGGGGGGGGGGTTCAAAATGGAACCGTGCTCAAAATCGGTCAGGAAAATAGACCATGGCTTTCTAGGTCTAAAAAAAAATAGAAAAGTTTGCATTCAGAAATTATATTGTCCGATGTTGTTTACGCGCCTCCTCCGGTTGGGATTTGAAAAATGTCTTAGCATTGATGTTTGCACACACCGACATAGCCTGACCTCGGCTCTTGGCACATAAATCATCATAGATAACATCATTATCTTCATGAGAACTAAAAATGCTTCAAAATAGAGAGAGAAAAAAAGGAGAATGTTTGATTTGCTTTTTTGTGAGATCCGCAATAAGGTTTATCTAAGATTCAAAGTGGCTTCTTAAATAAGAATATTATATATAAATACTTCCAGTTATGGAAACGCAAAGAGACAAGTATTGCTTGATGCAGACTGCTTCTCTTGCGTTGAGGAAAAGAATGTGGTTCCGAAACGCGTTGAGAGTTTTTTCTGAGTTGTGCAGAAGCTGCAGATACCTTTAATATAGGCCCTAATGTAGAGTGTACGACACCTTCGAGCATATGATGCAGATATATAAAACATCATTAGCATTCTAACGTGCCTTATCTAAGTAAGTAAACAAGAAGAGGAGCATACTTATGTTGTAACCCAATTAACCTGAAGACTGGAATTAACCGATTTTCACTAGACTCCAGACGACCTATACATGTGTGATGTGCCTAAATGCTGTTTGTGGTGACTATCGTAAACTCAATCCAAGTCAGCCTAGTAAACTCCACATTTGTCGGAAGTCACTGTAATGTAATCCTGCCAAATTCGTATTTTTGTGAACCAATAATTATGATAATATTACCATAATTATAATGCGTACATTAGTATTCAATTCGATTCAAAGTTTAATATTTGGATGTGAACTTATTTTTTACATTTCTACCGTAACGCTTTCACGAGGGAATTATGGGGGGTCATTAATATTTTGGTCTCGACAAGTCATGTTTTATCTCAAACTATAGGATAAAAGGATCATAGAGAATTAAAGCAAGAAATGTCGCATACTTTATAGCATTATTTTGATTCTTCTATTTTTATGACTGTAAACATATCTTAGTTTCAAAAACTTATTTTGTATTCGCGGTGGAACTTTTTTTCTTCTAATTAATGAACAATTCAGGACTGTTTGAGTGAATTTTCCGTTGTTCCCATACACCCAATCGTGTAAACACTTTCAAAAGTTGCTTAAAGAGAGGCAGAAAAAATATACAAGTAATGCCATTCCTCTAGATCTAGATGTATTGTGTATTCATATTTATAGAAGCTTCACCAAAGGTTTTGAGATAAAGCCTAATGAAGTGAGCTAGAACAAAGATTACTTTTCTTAAGTATGTAAGAGAGTTTAACTATCTCAATGTTCATATTTCCGAACCTCATTGTATAGTTAGGAGAACTTAGAACTTCTCATACTTCTTGATAACTGATTACTGGAACATCGAATGCATAAATGTTAAAACGATTCGCCGAGGTTTGCATGGAATTTATCTTAGCGATCCTTAAGGATATCATAGAATACAATTCCCGAGGGCCACAACTTATTTGAAAACCACATTACAATTAAAAAAAAAAAAACAACTTCTTTCCCACATGTTAAGGTTATGAATTGGAGAGGTGAATTTTAAATAGAGGGAAAATGAAGCGATGAAGATTTGAAAGAGGAAAAGGATTAACTCTACAAAAAGGTTACCCTGATCGCAGTGCAGCACATCAGGATCGGAATCCTAAACAGTTTGACTTTGTGCAAAATACGGAAACATTAACATAATTATACAAGCCAAGGAAACAACGATACTAACATTATAACTGTGCAAACGCATTGGCCATGGCTGACGACTACAGCTACAACACTGGCGAGGTGAAGGAGTTTGGTGTGGTGGACTATGTCCTGTTTATTCTTACCCTCGTCATCTCCTCTGGCATCGGAGTCTTCTATGCCATCTGGGACCGGAAGCGGAACACGCCCGCAGATTTTCTGCTAGGCGGAAGGAACATGAGTGTGTTTCCGGTGGCTCTGTCTCTCATGGTGACCTTCATGTCGGCCTTGACTTTACTGGGTAACCCGGCAGAGATCTACAACTACAACACCATGTTCTGGTGGTTGGTGGTTGCATTTATGATAGCGATGACGTTCGCTGCAACCATCTTCATCCCCTTTTTCTATGAGCTCGGTGTCACCAGCACATTCGAAGTAAGTACAAACTTTGCAAATCAAGCATTAAAAGCAATCATTTTTGTTTAATTTTCAGGAATTGAAAGAAATCAAATAAACAATGAAAAACAATTAAAGCTTTTTCCCTGTCTTCTTCGACACGATCTTCATAATCACCATCATGACGTTCTCTATAATTTATATCTATCCTACTTATATTCGTGTCTTTCTTTCCCTAAACGTTAGAGCTCATATTCAAACGGTTAGTAAAAGCACTTTTAGATTATTAAAAGAGAAGCATATTAAAATTACTATAAACAATGATCATTAAAAAGAAAAAATCCGCCAAAATCCGTAAAGAAAACATTTTTAACATTAATTTTCATAAAATACAGACTTTGTTAATATGGGTAACAAAGCTAAAATGAAGACTGCATCGATCATAGCTTTTTCCTAGACTTGCGAATCCAATGAGCGATACAAAACCCATGCTCAAAAGGCGTGATTAGGTCATCCGTTTTCATCGTTTATAATAATTATTATTATGATAGTTTAGATCGCAATGCGTCTAATACAAAAAAAGAGGGAAACAATGCGGCTGACCTCTTTCTCACAAAAGTTACGTGATGCTTGTAAGTCGGCTAGTGCAAAAAGGTATATTAAAATAGTTCTATGCTGTAGCCCAATCAGTATTCAGCAGTTTGTTTAAAAAACAACAACAACTATCACGTGATTTTGTTTACATTTTTTTAAGAGAAAGAGGTCATCCTCATTATATATACGGGGCAGTTTTGTACCTCACTAGAAAGACATTATGGGGTCGTACAAATGGAAATAATTAATCTGATTTGATGATGTGAAATTGTCGTTTTCTTAGTCTTGTGTCAGCTGATGCCTCCCTGGACTGTTCTATATCTGTCATCATTTAGCGCTGTCATACACCTGCTTTCTTACACCCTAACCTTATAATACTAATTTTCCAACATGGGGTCCAGAACAGAAAAATCAGTAGGTTGGGTTGTGAACTAACACGCGGACGTTTAAGGTTTAAAAATTAAATCTCGCGTTTCACTTTTTAATATTTTTGGGTTCTTAAAAAAAAGTAAAACAAACCAATATTTTACGTGTAACAGAATTTCGAAGTTGTCGTACTTGTCGTTTTACTTGTTGGGTTAAAGGAAATATAATACTTCACCGCAGGTCTATATTATGTTAAAACAGCTTTTATTTTTTCTGTAAAAATTATGGTGTAGTACAGACACCTGAGATGACGATTTTTCTCAAATAATTTGATTTAAACAGCGAAATAAATTTGGTTGTCTGTGGCTATGCCAGGGAAATTGAGCCAAGTGTGCTGACCATCGTAAGGCTAATACTGCCAGAATATCTCTTTTTGAAAAAAAAAACCCACCAGTTTTTTTTTTAATGGGATATCTATGCTATATAAAGCCACTACGCATTTATAACAGGGACAAGATCATTAATGTGTCTCTAATCCTAGACACTCCAAATTTCACCGCATCGCTCGGCGGAGAAAACCACAGGTCGAGAAAACGTTGTCTCTGTATACAATGATACCGTAACTCAAGGTAAACTAATATTTGCAGCAACATATACTAATGTTAAGTGGGAGGCACGAGCATTTACTTATTAAAGAAACTAGAATCGTGAAAGCAATGAAAGACAGAACAGAAAAAAAGTAAAAACGTTGGCTTACTTGTACATTTTACATCAGGAATTCAGGATACACAACGTTGTTGGTCTGACCTTCAATCTCTGTTCGTATGAAAATTATTTTCCTCAGATCCAACTTTACTGAGGGCAACATAGAGTTTCCGCATGTCCAAAGAATAGCTCTGATGCGTACAGAAACATTCTAAAGATATTATTTTTTAGCTCCACCATGAGAAATTTACAAAATTGAAAAGTGATAATCAGAAGAAAAAAAAATCAAATCAGTTTTGTGGAGGAAATACCAAAGAAGCGCCCTAAATAAGTAAAACGTGCCGAGAAACACCAATCGCCAGACTAAACCTGATTCTGAAGATAGATCTAGATCTAGGGTCCAGATTCTAACCTTGGTTCATCTTTGTAACGTTTATCATGATTAAATTAAGTTGACGGCATAACATTTTCAAAAACACCAAACTTAAACTGATTCTATAAATCTAAGGTTCAGATTCTAAACTTCGTACTGCACTGTGCGCTCAGTGTTCATTGTGATCAGCCAACTTTCGATTTATTTGTTGATGAAGGAAGGGGAGGAAACAGTTGCATCTGTTCGTGTTTTCATTTTAATAATTCGTTGGTTTTGGAAGAATTGTGCGAAATGAAACATTTGCACATGCAAATCTACAGTCAAAATACCGCCCCACTGGGTAATTTCGTACCTTTACCATGTGCGGTTTTAGAGATTTTGTGAGTCCAATGTTTTGGTTTTAGCTCCATTATTATATGACTCCTTGGGTGATTGTTCAAAACATCAACTATTAACTGCTGACCATTAGTACTCCAATCTCTCTCTCTCTCTCTCTCTCTCTCTCTCTCTCTCTCTCTCTCTCTCTCTCTCTCTCTCTCTCTTTAATTACGACTTTTCTGTACTCTCCCCTGTGTGCTATTTCACAACCCTTTAACTATGTCCCACCATCCATGGACAAGTTGATGTCGTGTTTTAAATTTTGTTCCAAGGCCACGCACACACACACACACACACACACACACACACACGAACTATACGTCCTGCTCTACCTGTTCTACAAGGTTTCTGACCTTCAACTTCAAGGCGAAGATGATGAAAAGTCGTTGGTGGGTCCATTTGCACTCATTCACCTACTCACTCTCATTGTGGTCTACAATCGTTTTTAGGGAAACTAAACATTTCTGTCTGTAAGTGTAATTATGAATAGATGAGTTGTGTTGTAGACAACAAAGCTCAGTCAATATTGTTCTCGGGATCGGGACATTGAATCTCAGTTGGTTTGGCATCAATATATAAGAATTCAACATGGGTTGTATTTATAAAAGATTACATTGCTCTCAAATGTGCCCCCCCCCAAAAAAAAAAAAAAAAAAAAAAAAAAAGCCCCGTTAATTTATATAATACGGAAACTTATTCAATAATAAGGCAAGCTGTATAAGGGGATTTTGTCATCTCATTTATCACCTCCATTCTTTTATATATACAGTTCAGAAGACTAAAACCCAATCTCATCTACATTACATTTTTCATCTAACATTCTATGGCAGTGTAGTTACAATACATTTCTTTTGAAAAAAAAAGCTAATTAAAATTAAATTTATCAATATGAAAGACGAAATTTGAAACCAAGTCGCGTTTGTTGTCCACATTCTTTTTTCAGGCTCTGCTTGAGTCTGATAAATAGAGAAATAAACAAAACACATGCTGAACTAGCTCTGCAAAACCAAGAGCTTGAATCCACCGAGTAATAAATTTGATTTTAAAGTTAGCATTTTCTTGTTGAAGTAATAAAATACCGAACAGATGATATCTTTTATAATTGATCAAAAAAAAGTTACAGGAGAAATGTACAAAAGATAAAATAAATTCAGATCGGCCTGCTCAGATGTACTTTTTGATTCCTCATAGAAAACTGAAACCAACATACCATTTTTTAAATTAAAATATACAATACATGTTGAAAATTGAGTTGTATATAGAGTTAAATGAGAAAACACACATTTTTAAAGGTGATTATTATTTGTTGAAACCAACTTTCTGTACAGGAAAGAACTGTAGCTTAGTAATAGACCTTGCTGCAGAACAGGTGGTCCAAGGTTCAAATCTCAGTTGTCTTATTCAATAGGGGGGCGCGGTGACCTGGGGTAGAACATCGGCTTCCGACGCAAAAGGTCCAGGTTCGAGCCCTGGCGATTGCACTCCCTACTGGTTTGGTCGGTGTCAACTTAATGTGACCAGCTGAGGCAGGAGTCATGGTATCCCCGCCCTGTCCCGTGGGTGGCAGCACATGAAATTGTCAGTCTTGGGACTAATATAGCCTATATAGTGATGATATTGGACGTTAAATCAACTCAACAAAACTCAACAACAGTTTTATTCAATAACATTTTACATTTACTTGGTTTCAGTACCTAGACATGAGGTTTGGCAAGATCACCCGAATCTACGGCTCAATCCTTCTAATTCTTCAGACGGTAAGTGAATCCTGTTTTATAGGTGTTTTTTCTTCTTTTTAGTGACTACTGAGTTTCCAAAGATACATCGTTGTATGTTCACCTAATAATGGTAATAAGAATGAAGGGCGGAATACGCACAACTTGGTAACTGAGGGACACAATAAAACTAACACAACGCATCTTTATCAGACTAATTCCCCTCTTTATTATCATTATACTAGTTGTAATACTTGTGCACATGCATCTGCTAGTGTCCTTAGCAATAATTGAGTAGGTTTATTCTCAAGTGTTGTGCTCTTGATTCCACTTGAGATACCTTTCTACATAATAGCTATAGAATGACCAATGTTTCCGAAGTTGTTAAAGAATTGTAATATTTAAAAAATCGTTATCTTTCGGCTTTATAACTCAGTTGACAAGTACTTTTTTCTATCTATTTATCTCTTTTTCTGCTTTTAATCTCCCTGCAGTCTTTTCTCTTTTTTTCCATTCTTTCATACACACACACACACACACACACACACACACACAGAAACACACTAGAAAGTTTCTCTTTCTCTCATTGTCTATCCCGCTGTACATTATTATGTATGTGTGTCTGTGTGTCTTTACGTCTCTCTCACTCTCTCTCTTTCTTCCTCTCTGTCTCTCTCTCTTCCTCTCTGTCTCTCTCTCTTTCTTTCTCTCTCTCTCTCTCTCTCTCTCTCTCTCTCTCTCTGTATCTTTTTCTCCAATCTCATAATTTTGTTTCTGTACATGTAATTAAATTTGTTTTTATTCCCCGTCTCGCATGTCTCCGTCAGTTAATCTACGCAGCGTTTCTCCTGTACGCCCCTTCTCTGGCGCTTAATGCAGGTAAGTCCTCTTCGATCAAAAGAAAACACAAAGCTTGAAAGCCATTTTTGCAACGACATTTGATGTTTTATACAACCACACTAAGCTAGAAAAGACGCTTGAGACATGCACATTAATATGAACCACGTCCTTGGGAAACTCAATGCTTACACATGAGATCTTCATGGATTGAGATCTTCAGACCTGGTTGACATTAACTTTTATCATAAGTTCGGTATTGTCTTGAATCAACCAGCGGTTTTTTTTGCTATTCCTTTGTTTGATATTTATATAACATTAAAAGTTTTTTTCTAGAAAAAAATGGAGGGATGTATTCATTTACTTCAAACTAGATCAATATCACCATTTTGAATTGCAGCATGTGATTGAAGCTGTTTTTTTTCTTAGATAAAGGTAAAATTGCACAAAATGTCGTCATGTCCCAAAGGGCATATACATTAAATTTGTTTTGTTTGCCTGAACCAAGCTGTTTCGACTTGATCTTAATCGGCACACAAGTAGAAAGCCTTTGCTTTTTTATTTTGTAGTTGCGGTGTACATATTTTGAATTGAAAGCTGTAAAGATTATGTTTTGTAAATGCTGATAATTTGATGACTATGGCTGGTTGTGGACACCTCTCTCACTATCTCAAACTTTATTTTAATATTCAAACTCTTCACCCAATACATTTTAAGCCTGTTCATGTTATGAAGACTTACAAACTAAGTATTTTTGTATCCATTTTGTTTGTTTCTTTTTATGTGACCAGTGACCGGTGTGGATCTGTGGGGATGCTGTGTAGGAATGGGTTGCGTGGTCACCTTCTACACTACACTGGTGAGTCAGAATATTATTAATAAAAACAAAACAAAACAACAAATTTCCATTGCTCCTCTTATATTAAGAAAATATATCATCATTGTTTTAGGTACCAAACTGCATAATGTGAGAATTCCTGAAACAACCCTATTTGAGAATGATGAAGATAACACTTTTAGGTTAGTTGTATAGGCCTAAAAATTACACTCATTCCACAAAAAGTTATATAAAGAGTGCAGTTGAGTTAGATTAACGCCCAAGGTCAGGACTATATTGTGTACGGATCCCAAGACTGCCGTCTGAAAAACTTACGTGCTACCACCCACGAGATAGGGCGGGGATACCATATCTTTGGTCACAGTATACTGACACCGACCCAATAAGTTACATGGGACGAAATCAGACAAAAAGTCTGCCAATCTTGAAATTCGAACCGCTGACCTCCCGATCTGGAGACCAACGCTCTGCCACTTTGGCAAGTTCGGACCCCAGATTATGTAAAGGATACCTTTACGTTGTAAATAAAAAACTATGTAATATCACTGAAACAACTTTAAAATTATAAATAATTTATGAATGAATATATTAAAACAATAGGGTATTAAGCGTATTAGACAACTTTTTTACTCCTGCACTCACTCTGTCTCTTTTTTCCTCTTCCTCTCTCACTTTGTCTCCCCCCCTTTCTCTCTCTCTTTTTCTTTACTCTCTCTTTCTCTCTATATCCATCTCTGTCTCTGTCTCTTTCCGCCTGTCTCTGTCCCTCCCTCTCTTTTTCTCTGTCTCTGACTCCCGATATCATCTCTTTTTTCCTCTCTGCCTCTCAATGTCTCTCTTTCTTTCTCTCCCTCTGTCTCTCTCCCCCTCTCTCTCTCTTTCTCCTTCCCCTCTCTTTATCTTCATCTCTCTCTCCCTCCCAGGGCGGGATGAAGGCCGTGCTGTGGACTGACAGCTTCCAGGCCGGGGTCATCATAGCCGGTCTCCTGGCAGTGCTCATCAAGGGATCCATGGTGGAGGGAGGTTTCCACAGGGCCTGGGAGATCGCCAACGATAACGGTCGCATCCTCTTTGATGAGTGAGTACTGTCGCATTATAGCAATCTCTCTCTCTCTCTCTCTCTCTCTCTCTCTCTCTCTCCGTATCTTTCTCTATCTCTCTGTGTCACTGTCTCTGTGTCTCTTTCTATAACTCTTTCTTTGTCTCTGCCCCTCTCTGTCTGCCTCTCTGCCTGTCTCTCTCTCTCTCTCTCTCTCTCTCTCTCTCTCTCTCCGTATCTTTCTCTATCTCTCTGTGTCACTGTCTCTGTGTCTCTTTCTATAACTCTTTCTTTGTCTCTGCCCCTCTCTGTCTGCCTCTCTGTCTGTCTCTCTTTCTATCTCCTGCTTTTATTCTATCTTACTCTGTCTTGCTCTGTTACTAAACCTATGCATGCCTATATGTCTCTATCTATGTCTGTCGGTCAATCTGTTTGTGTGTGTTTGTGTCTCTATATCTTTCTCTCTCTGATTGGCTTTGTCTTTGCTTTTGCCAGTCTTTATACTCGTATGTTTCTATCTCTGCCTGCTTCTCTGGCGGTCACTTCGTCGAAATCGTAAGATCTCTACTAGTACGGTATTATACAGATTCTAGTTTTATCGTTTTTAAAGTTGACCACGCCGAATCTAAATAGCGGCCAGATAAAATTTAGAGCTGACTCTGATCTAAAGCCCTGACTCTCCCTCTTTCTTTTCTCTCTCTCTCCCCCTCGCTCTATATTTCACTCACTCTCTCTCATTTCCTTTTTCTTGCTCCCTCTCTATTTACCTCTCATCCTCTCCCAACATCACCCCCCTCTATATCTCTATGTCTCTCAACCCGTTTCTTACTGTCCAGTTTCAACCCTGACCCCAAGACCCGCCACTCTGTCTGGTCTATGGTCATCGGTGGCTGGGCCTTCTGGATGCATCTCTATGGGGTGAACCAGGCCCAAGTCCAGCGCTGCCTCAGCTGCCCAACGGTCAAGAAGGCGCAACTGTGAGTCACGTGATCATTGTCTCTATGAAGCTTGAAAAACCAAACTTTTTTTTTTTTTTTTTAGTAACAACGGATATGGATCCATTTGTCTTGAGGGAATGTACGAATGCTATATCTACTTAATGAGTTTAAAAATGAAAATGACGTAACGCCTCCATCTTCCCTCTCCTCTCTTTACTTTTCGTTGATTAATTTGGAACTTTGTTTTCTTAATTGTATGGACTGCCAAGTTAATGTAAATATAGAACAAAACCTAAGAGAAATTAGGCAATGTTATGATTATCTTGAGTTAATGATATAATATGAAATTGCTCTCTCCTTTCATCATCTTCATATGATTTCGTACGTGTGTCAAAATACCTTTCATATATATATATATATACACACCCACAGAATTCTACGTACCATGGGTGAAAATAAAGGTACTGCAAAACATTTGATTATTGTTCAGAGAAAGAAAATTTAATTATAACTTTCAAAGGGAAATAATCAATGAATATATATCCCGTCTTTCAAGCGTGTAGTTCTTTCCTCTTCATGTAGAAAATAGTTTTCTGATATGAATTCGAGTTCTTAAGAAAAAACAAAAGATATACGGCGACGTGGCCCATAGCAGGATTCTGACATGATCAATCACACAATACTGACACCGACCAAACCTAGCGCAGATGCCAAATGGGGTTGGAACTACGGATCTCTTGTGGTTTTTTTTTGTTTCTATCCTTTTAACTCTCTTTTGTATTACAGCAGAGACATAAGTATGAAATGTAAAGTGTTTCTTTTACTTTGCTCTCTCATCTCCTTATCTCTCTTTTCTTACACCTTTGCCCGGGTACCAGCGCCATATGGCTCAACCTACCAGGTCTGATATTCATAGTAAGCGCCGCCTGTATGATCGGTGTTGTCATGTACGCTTTCTACGTGGACTGTCATCCTATCCGCTATGGGATCATCGCCAAAACTGATCAGGTCTGTAGTCCACATTCTCATAGTATATTGCATAATACGAAAATGCAAATTGTATGTTCTAATGAAATAATAATCGTAAAAAATGAAAAAGAGACAAAACAAAAACTGCTAATACTTCTTTTGTTTTGTTATTACAAATACGGTTTAAACTTCTTTTTATTTAAGGTGACAATGAGATACCCGAGTACGTAATAGGTTTTCTCTTATTTGATTGTACATAAATCATTAAATGCCAACTTTAAATGCTTCCTTAAATTTAACAAACATTTACTGAACCACTATTACCCGCATCTGAAAATACAGCCAAAAACAAATAATCTCTAGTATGTGTCGGTACAAGAGAACTATGGGGGATACCTTGGGATACCTTGGGATACCTTGGGGTAAATCACCCTGGATAAGAATACCTTCAGTCTCATGTTCAAATCCCTCGATCGTCAGATTTATTTGTCACCTGTAACTGATTGGGTTCATCTCAGTATTATGTGAGCGGCTGAGACCAGAGTCATCGCCTATCCGTTAATTATCTTGTGTATGGCAGCCTATAAAATTGTCAGACGACATTCTTGGGGTCCATTCACAATATAGTCTATATAGTGCTGACGTCTGACGTTTAACCAACCCAACTCAACTTATAATAAAAAGATTATACAAGTATATTCTCATGGTCATAGGATTTGAAAATAAAACACACTGTCTCTCTTCTCCTTGAGCCGCTTTCGAATATCTACCCTGTAGGAAGGACACCGTTCCATTCAATATCAAACTTGATCTTTTCTTCTCACATACCAGTGTGGGGTGTGGAGAGGGGGGGAGGGTAGGAAAAGGGGGGGGGGGGTCGCCGGTTCGAAACCCACAACAGGTCAAAACATCAGCACTACATAGGCTATATTGTGGACGTGCCCCAAGACTGACGTGTGACAATTTTATATGCTGCCACACACGAGAGAGGGCGGGGATACCATGACTCCTGTCTCAGCTGGTCACATGAAAGATGACACCGACCCAAGCAGAAGGGAGTGCAATCGCCAGGGCTCAAATACGGACCTTTTGCGTCGGAAGCCGATGTTCTACCCCAGGGCCACCGCATTCAGCACTATATAGGCTATATTGTGGACGGGCCCCAAGACTGACGTCTGACAATTTTATGTGCTGCCACACACGAGACAGGGCGGGGATACCATGACTCCTGTCTCAGCCGGTCACATTAAACTGACACCGACCCAACCAGTAGGGAGCGAAATCGCCAGGGCTCGAATCTAGACCTTTTGCGTCGGAAGCCGATGTTCTACCCCAGGGCCACCGCGCCCCCCGTAAAATGTCAGACGTTAGTCTTGGTATCCGTCCACAATATAGGTTTTAAAGTGCTGACGTTGGAATTCATGCAACGTTCCTTCATCAATTTCCCCATACTCCTATAGCTGGTTCCTCTCTATGTGATGGACATCCTGGGTGACTACAATGGCTTGCCCGGCGTGTTTGTCTCTTGTGTGGTCAGTGGAAGTCTTAGGTGAGCTATTTGTTTAGTTTTACATTCGTGACATATACTATTAGGTTTATAAATACTGATAAGATAAAACGTATTAACTGCTTTCTACCTAACGCTATATAGGTTAGGCTAGTTTGTAAGTAAGGTATTGTCAAAGAAACAAAAAATACATCGTTTAAGAAGTTTTAGTGTACAGCAACGAACATAATTATTATTGTTCAACTTGAACGAGACACAGGAATACGTGGGGAAATCTTGCTTGTGAAATGGGTGAGAGAAAACAATGGAAAAAGATAGTCACAACAAATGCTTGAATGAGTTCACAAGATAGATAGATAGTATGTATACTATGATCACAGCAAACCTTACAAACCAAACAAAACAAATTTGTTTAGTGAGCTATTCAACAAAAGAGAACCTTACTTATGACTTAAATATTAAAAAAAGGAACCATGATTAATAATGGAATCGAAACATCACTCTTTACTGAGGTTTAATCTATAAGTTTGAAGTGCATTGCAAAGGGTATACTCCTTTGTCGAAAATTAACTTGAAACCGTCAAACTGTTAAAACCTAAGACATTCGCAATACAAAGCATTAAAGTAATGCATGCCCAGTAATAACTAGCCCGTTTTGGTTTCAAAAAGTATAACATTTTACGTGATTGATTATTTTGAAAAACCACACTATGTAAAAAAAAACAACAACAGATGAAAAACTTAACAACTCGTTTAGCGTTCAAACTTTGATAATAATTTATACAAGTAATAAGGGGAACAAATCAATACAAGATGTACACAAATTTAAGACTATGAGTTCCGAAGGGCCTGGAAACGACCTGTTCCAACTGTTATGTTTCTGAATATCTCCAGCTCTCTGTCGTCAGGCTTGAATGCGCTATCCGCAGTGACCTTAAGAGATCTATTGCCATCCTGGATGTTGAAGGGAGCAAGTCAATTTAAGACAACTTTAATCTCGAAATTCCTTGGTAAGTGCCCTTTCTCTCTATCTCTCTCTCTCTCTGTCTCTCTCTCTCTCTCTCTGCCTCTCTCTCTATCTCTCTCTCCCTCTCTCTCTCTCTCTCTCTCTCTCTCTCTCTCTCTCTCTCTCACTCTCTTTTTCCTCTCTCTCTCTCTCTCTCTCTCTCTCTCTCTCTCTCTATCTCCCTCTGCCTCTCTCTCTCTCTATCTCTCTCTCCCTTTCTCCTCTCTCTCCCTCTTTCGGAGTCTTTACACTAAATTTTTTCTCTCTTCTTTTCTTTCTCTTTTACCTTCCTTCTATTTATATGTATCTCTGCCCCCCTCTCTGTATTTCTCTCACTATCTTTGTCACTCTCTCCGTCTCTTTCTCTCTACTGCTAACTATCTCTGAAACTGTCAACCATTTTTACCCATTACATCTTTTTCCCTATAGCAAACTCAATTAATCTAAATTTTCTCCACATTACATCTGTCACTGTCTGTCTTTCTGTATGCACCTCTCCTTTCCTCTGTCTGCCTGTCTGTCTGTCTTTCTCTCTATGCCTCTCTCTTTCTGTGACTGATCCTCATTCTCTCTGTTTATTCATTTCTTTTCTCTGTCTGTTTGTCTGTCTTTCTAACTGCATGCCTACTCTGGTTTGTCTCCTTTTATACACTATTTAAAATTCATAGAAGAACAATTATTTTCTGTATCTTGTTAAGAAGAAAACAACCTATAATTATTATTTGCCTTTACAGTTTTTTTCTACGGAGTGCTGGCCATTGGACTGGCGTATGCCGTGTCACACCTTGGCTCTGTTCTTCAGGTAAAAATACAATTCCTAGTTAGTGTCAATTAAATGCTAAGCTTTCATAACTGTGAAGACCTCTCTGGTATGATCTTAATACCAAGGGCATTGGTCGTGAGTGGGATACCTGGGACTTGGTTGATCACACAACGACCTAACCATTAGCGAAAAAAAATAAGAACGCGGCAGCCAGAGTGGGACTCGAACCATGGACTTCTGCGTCGAAAGCTGATGCTCTACCCCATGGCTTGGTTTTGTTTATTTCTTCTTTTTCATTTTTAACCATACTGTTACTTAAGATTCCATTAGTTAAGGAGTATGATAGCATGCTAGCTTTTTCAGCTTTTGTCTGTGTTGATTTCCAGGCGGTGTACACTGTGTTCGGTATTCTGAACGGACCTCTGCTGGGAGTGTTCACTCTAGGCATGTTCTTCCCCTGGGCCAACAGACGGGTGAGACTCTTTCTTTCATTTTCAATACTATTGCAAAAAATGTGAAATAGAGCACACAACTACCTACCACCTGGTAATCAAGGATGCACGTGCTAGTCTGCTAGATCACATGTGAGTCTGCTCAACCTGACCTTACCGAACATAGATAAGCATCGTCGATACCAACAGACTACCAGTGCCAGATTTAAGGCGGGCCCCGGGCCTCCCACGGAATCCCCTCCCTCCATGTAAAGCGACCCCCTTTTTAAAAGCTTTGTAAAATTATCCATCCTAGGACAATGTTGATAAGGTAGTGAGGAACCCCTCGTCTAAGCGGGGACCAAGGCCCCCTGCATCCTAAATCCGGCACTGCTGCCATTATTAGTCTTTTGCAGCAAATGAAACTATACTTATAATACGAAAGTAGTTTTTATATTGATTGAAGCAAAGGAAATAATTATACAAATTTAGCTGCCGTAGCTATCTTCAGTGATTACAAGAAACCAGGTTTTGTCAAAGAGTTGGAATAGGTGACTATATAAGCAACAAATTGTAATGTTATAATATGCAGTGATTGTTGTGTGCTTCACAATCTAAGACTAAAAAAAATAAGTTGGTATATTTAGGAATCAGGCTGTTTTACTCAAAGACAAAATATTTAAGCTGACTCAACTATGTTTGAACAGGAATTCCAATGTCCTACGTCCCTTTTTAACACGCCTACTTTTCACTGGAATCTCCAGGGAGCTTTGACAGGCATGACTGTGGCCCTGGGGTTTTTGACTGTGGGTTGGTATAGCCGCCTATGTCCATGACGTCAAGACCCCAGTTTCGCCACTCTCTGTCAGGGGATGTAACTTTACAGCCAGGCCGACTGAACCGCCGCCCAACGTCACATCAGCGCCGGAGGAGGAGGACGAGTGAGTTGGTTTGTTTATTACTAAATGTCAAACCAGAGATCGTGTGGTAGAGATAGATTTCACGGAAACGATATTGCTTATGTGCGTCTGATTAATGAAAGACGGTGTTTCCTTCTTTAACTTAGCAGTAACTCTTTCTGCTGGTTTACCCACATCCCGTATTTTGAAAAAAAAAATAGAGTAAACAGGCGTCTCGCCAGATCCCTTTAATTACAACTCTGAAGACTTTGCTGGTGAAACGTCTCACTAAATTACTAAGTATCTGTTCCAAATATCAACAGCTAGACACTCGGACCGGTCCTTAGACTAATGTCTGACTATTAGGTGTAATACACAAACATAGGGTAAATGCAAAGACGTGTCTCAGCCGATTACATTTTTATATGACACCTACATTACCAAACGGACGAGAGGTGTCATGGATCTTATTGAATATGAGTAAATACTTAAGGTTGACAATATTATTTTATACTTGCTTAGCAAACATTTTTTCCATGTGCTGTCGCACTGTATGAGAGCCAGTATCCATTTCTTTGTTAATCCTGCCTCAATGATTCTCTAGACATGTTGTTGCTGACCCGTTTCTTCTTTCCCAGCAATCCATTTTTAGACCTCTACCGAATGTCCTATATGTATTATACTGCTTTGGGGATGATCATCGTACAGGCAGTCGGTATACTGGTCAGTTTTATTACAGGTGAGTACAAAATGGACAAACACCACAAAGCTTTTTAAAAGTGATAACTGAGATAGTCAAGATAATAATTGAGTCGTAAAGCTACATAACGGCAGTATGATTTTGTATTATCCATTATAGCATTTTTTCAGGATTTCGTCCATGTGCGCTCCGGTTTGAGAGCGGCTCGTGCGCAGTTCAAATCTTAGCTAACGCCTCATCCCAGGGCCATATAAAATTGATCAAAGTTTACCGTTGTGACTGATTCATCCACCGATTACTTTTCCTGACGCTTTTGGAATCGAAATCGACATGTAGATTATTTATTTTATTTCACATAGACCAGGGTTTATTGTTCATGAAGGTATTGTGATTGTTTTACTTGAAGAAGCAACATGGTCAATCCGTATTCCGTCTCTCACTTCTTTTGTCCAGGTCCAACTGACCCCAGAAGCCTTGACCCTCGCCTCATCTGTCCAGTGTTTGAGGTGCTCATTCCATGTTTACCCACAAAGATAAGAAATTTCCTGAGGTTTGGAATCGTCCACGAGGGCGTGAGTAATATACAGATGATGAATAAAAACAGTTTTTCTTATTTAAATATGTTTGCTCCAAACACATTTTCATTTTACATTACACACAGATAGTTGTGACATGTAGCGTAATGCCATCAAAGCAGAAACATGTGGCGATCAAGTAAAAACTTCTCCTACTCGTATTTGAGATAATATTTCGATGTTTTTTATCTAACCATTATAATATTGTTGTTACTTGAATCTTCTCGCGCATCATTCCTCAGAAATATGATGTTGATTCTAATCTCGACAAGGAAAAGACTTCCAAGGATCCGTTTACAGATGTTGCTACGGTTGAAAAGGGAGATAACTCGTATGAAAACGGCAAGAGTAATTTATCCTTTGTTCCCGATGACATAAACAAAAATCCCGAAAAACACCAGAATGGCGGTATGGAAATGACTCACTTATAGAAATAATAATTACAGAACAAAATTAATTTGCAAACTAAAACTTTAAACTTTGAACTGTGAAAATGTTTCTTTAGCATTCGGCATGTGAGGACATTTCTAAAAGCCCGAGAGAGCATTTGATTTGGGCTTCCGCCTTAACAATGGAATAAGATAACTATAGTTACAGCTGTTAATAACATATATCTCTATTATTCTAATTGAGGCGCTTCCTCTTGACATATTGGTTTGTTGTTGCTGGCCAATTTTACTTTCACCAAATACAATAATTATGCCCTTAGCATAGAAATAATTTGCTTAATAGTTAAATTATATCTGCTTACATGTTTTCAAAACTTGGTTTTTTTTTTTTATTTTAACGTTTGAATTTTAGTGTTTGTTAATGTCGATTACGTGTTTCCATATTAAAGTTTCGATGATACGAAAATCAATATAAGTCTTTTTTCATTTGACTGTCTTTTGAGCTGCTTCGAAAAGAACCCAGGGGGTTTTTTCAAACATTTGTACTATTGTATTGAACGCTGCAAGTTTTTTTTTAAGATCATAGATTTTTATACTACGTCATTCCTGCACACATAATAGTTAAAACCAAGCATATTGATATACATATTTGAAAAACATCCATAGAATTCATATAAATAGAATGTATTTCCTCCAAGCGTATTGGTATGTACACATTTGTATTTGTATTTTTTTTACTTTTTTAACTATTGTAAGCTATCGAAAAATAAGTAAAAGTTTAATATTAAAGAATTATGCTTTTTTCCATCTTATACTCAAAGTGAATATCCTCTTTGTTGATGATTTGTCTTAACCCACAAGAGACGTTTTCTATACTATTTAATTAATTTCAACATTTATTTTGAATGTTTTCTTAGCAATACTCAATATATCTATTCTTTGTGAGATGAAGAGGGAATTTGTGACGTGCCTCAGTTTCAAAAATTACATTCCTGTGGAAATCCTTTTGAAAATGAATATATGAATAGAGGTATTTACTGCTCTCTATTGTATAAACAAATGTTTGAGAAGGTGACAATTTTAATGCTTCACGTGTATAATATCTTTTGAATATAGTAAAAATAAAAATTTTAAGAAATATAACACGAGCCAAGACATTAACAATGCCTTACATTTTCATTTTTCCACTAAATTAAGCGCATTTCACAAACATAACACACCTTTAAAATACCTAGGACTATATATATGTATTATCTATACTATTTTTTATTGCAAATAAAGAAAAGTGGGGAATTAATTTCAAGAGCTGGATAATGATAATGTTTATTATAGATATTTCACTAACTTATATTCCTACACATGTTTTTCAAATGGCGGGGACCAAGCTCTAGAATTATCAATAGTATATTTAAAGTATGGATATATTTTAACCTTCTTTACATTCAATAGTTGTCACACGTCCCGCGAACCCTAATTTAGACAAACCTGGGAGAAGTATTAAGACAGGGTGACTACAGTTGTTATGTATTTCTCTTGTATTAAGTTAGTGTATTTTTAATTTTCCTTTAGGGATGAATAAAGTTTTCTGTATTCTGTATTCTGTGTTTTAGATACAGAAATTAAGATCCTCCCATACTGTTGAACTCCCATTAAAACAAGACAGTTTAAGCCGAAAATGAACTTGATCGATCATGTGACTTTTAATCCTGGCTCTGTGGGGTGCCTATTTTTATGTTATAGCGTACCCACACCCAGTCTGGCCTCCTTCTGTTGTGTACGTTTAAATTTATATATTTACTTTAAACACGACCAGAGCTTCACCAATGTAACCATATATATGTAATTTCTAAGTATTATTTCAAAAGTGCCTGTGTAGTTAAATTTGTATTTTTCAAAACTATATTGTTAAATCTTGTTACGCATCCTTTACACGTGTACATGACTCTAGTTAATATTATTTGTTCTTTGCAGTGAGATTAAATTGAAAAGTTTTTGAAATAAATTGATACAGTTTATTATTATATTAATCTAACGTGACATTTAAAATGCTTCTTTTAAAAGTAAAAACAACAAAGAAAAACTTAACTTTACAATTGTATCTCTGTATATTTTTATAATTGGACTGTACAAGAAAGAAAGACTTGATCATTTTTTTTCTTTTTGAGGATTTGTTCTTCATTTAAATAAATTAAAATGTGTTCGATTTATTTCTATCTGTTTCTGTTACATCTTTGTCTATATCTTATTTCATATGCCATTTCTTATATCTGTCTGTTTATCTGTCTGTCTGTCAGCATGTCCACCCGCCAGCCCGTCTGTGTGCCTCTTTGTGTATCTGTCTAACTGTCTGTCTATCTATCTGTAGCTGTCAATCTGTCTTTTTATCTGCTGTTGTCCCAGCCCTAGTCTTCAGGCACTTTAAACACTTAAGTTACTTAGTATTTAGAAGAAGAAGATTTAGGCCCCCGACTTACCATGCACTTAGATGCCGTAGTCAGGCGTCTAACTATTTTCACTCTTTGTATCTTCTACCATAGATTACTTACTACTTGTCTTAGTGCCTTCCATATCGTAGTGATCCGACCGGGACTAACGCATTTAAAATTGTATGGTTTGAATTTACAATCTTATAGTTAATCACCACTTGAAAAGCTGACCGCTAGAGGTCTCATTGCAGCTAAGTTTTATCGCGGGCGGGTGCCAAGACTAAAATATGATAAATTTACGTCTTGTCACGCGGAGACAGTGCGAGGATACAGGGGCCCCATGTCTCAAACAACCACATTGTTGTCATTATACTGACATAGACCCAACTAGTAGGAAACAAAATGTGACAAGTGGTTAATAAAAATGGCCATTCATGGATTTAAACTGGGTACCTTCCATTTTCGTGACCAATGCTATACCATTAATATGTCAGCTCGCCCACTGAAAATATTTAACAACAGATAAAAGTGTGGTGTATCCATATGAGATTGCCTTTTTGTTTGCATCCCCACCGAAAAATGAATTTTTTTTAAAGATTATCAAAACAAGCCTTTCTTAGCACATCCATATTTAACTCTGTGTGGAAATTTTGGCTATCCGTTTTTGTTTGTTCATTTATTTCAATATTTTTTAAATATTCAGATAACCGTTTTTCTCAGCAACGAATAGCACTGTCAAGGTTATGGTAATGACCCGCCTTAATAAGTAGTATTATTCAAAGTGTTTTGGCTTTAAAAGCATTACTGTTAAACAATACTATAGATCCAAAGTTACATTTATTAAAGGAAACATGACGCAGCCTCTCTAGGGTGGCAAGAACTGTGCAAGTTGTCACAGATTGGTCGCAGGTATGCTGGCAATTTCGTTACAATCATTATGATACTATACACATCATATTTACAAATGGCACTCCCAAGAAACCAGGGAAGCTATACAAGACTAACCAGAAAATCTACGATGGACAAAGCAAATATTATAAGTTAACTTGAAACAAATTTTCTGCAAAACCAAAATGATTACAGATATTTCAACCATAGACGAGGAAATGATACAAACAGCCATGCTAAAACATGATACATGTGATACTTTTGATTTTAGTAGCTTTTATGTATATTTTATCAAATGCATTAAATGTATAAAAGGATGAATAGTTTCTCGTGGGGAGTCCTCCTGATTATTTCTAGGCTTCTCTTAAGTTTGTACTCAAGTTGTCATGAACTTTCACAAATTGAGATTAGGATTATGCTAGAAAAGAAAGAAAAAAGATAACATGTTCTTTAAAACCAATTTTATATGATTTGAAGAATATTACTCTCTAATTTTATGAAATTAAAAAAAAAGTTGTCTGTTGCAGAAAGATGAGAGATATTACTTGTTACTTTGCCAAGGACCTGTACATAGCTGAACCTCATTACTTGCCAAGCAAGAGTTAAAAAGCGTTAGGTGCTACTTATGTCCTGACCTGTACAGAGCTGACAGCTATGTGATGCAAAGCTCTCAACTTGCAATGTTACGTGCACGTTCGATATATCATCATTAGCTTCTTTATTATTGACACCTCCGTCATCACTAATGTTATCAATTTTTTTCACTTAATTATGTCATAGTTATTAAGAGTATCTCGCATGTCTCGTTTCATTGTTTATTTTGATTTGTTTATTTTTAAATATTTTACTATTACATTTTTAGCATTTGATATTTTTGATATACTTATCTAAACTAATTTTAATTCAAACAGTTGTGATGGGCGTCGTGATTCAATAGCAAACACGCGGCTCTCGACTTGGTTGGTTGTGGGTTCAAATCCTTGTTTGATCTGGACATAATATTTCCTGACCAGAGTTTTCTTAATAACTCGTTCAGTCGTTAAAGAAACGGATATAAAGCTTCGCACAATGTCATATTTTGGCAACATGCAAAACTAATGCTCCTTGGTGAATCTAGAAAAGACACCTGTGTTAATAATGTCCGGTCATTCATTTTTTTGTAAAATTATTTTAAGCACATCAAAGCAGTAATTCAGAGATGGGCATAGTATTGCACTGGCTATATAGTGGTGGCTTCTATGCTGAAAGTCCTGGTTCGAACCTACTATCGAACAAAATGTATTTATATGTTGCATCCCATAAGGTTGGGTTTGATTTCAGTATATCGCGACCAACTGAGACAGGATTGCTGGTATCTCTACACTCTCGTGAGTAGAAGCATGTAAAATTGACAGATATTATTCTTGGGACCCTTCACCGTATAGGATTCTCATTTGAATACGAGGAGATGATAAACTAGGAGATAAGGATCGAATTGCACCAGTTGCGTCAAATCACCTCGTTTCCACACACACACACACACACGCGCGCTCTCGAAAAGTACTTTAAATTTAAACAATTCAAACCATTCTTATTTTTATTTATCACAATCATAGAGTTTATTTAAATATTTCGTTACTTACATGACATTATTTGCACACTTAAATTGGACACAGCACACACTTACGTTGGCATCCAATGTATAAGATTATGAAATTGTTTGACTTTGTATCTTATTACAATATTAATGTGAAAGAATAGAAGATTTTAAATAAAACTAGAAACGCAGATGCAAAAGCTAAGAATTAAATATAAAGATAATGGTACTGCCAATGTGACTTGCATTCCAATCCATGCATTCCTAAACTGAATTACTTAGAAATGAGAGAAGCAACGAAAAAGTATAGTTTTTTTTAGTGACAAACAGTGATTTGTAAAACCTGAATGTTAACTTCATACCAATCCTTCAAAATGTGTTAACAATACTTAAGTTGAAATTTACATAAATACTGATAAATACAAAATAGACTTATTGTAATCATTAATAATTTAAGAAATATGTGTTTTTACCTTTAAATTGACAAATAAGGTTTATGTAATTTGCACGCACTTATGAAACTACACGAAGATCAAATTAATTTTGTTAACATATGTTCGTTGTTCAATACAAAATTATAAAGTTTATAAATCATGACTAATATAAAAAGGGTGGACTCTTTAAAGTCATTAATTATTTTTAAGAACTATAATAAAATGTGTTCTTTACCCTTTGCATTTATAGAACGGTAGATGAATAAATTTACTATCCCTTGCGTTATGTAGTCCAAAAAGGAAGAAAACTGTTTACAGCATATATATTTCTAAACTGAATTGCTTGTAATAAATAAGAGGGAACGAAAGAAATTTGAGTATTTGGAGTGGTAAACAGAATTAGGCAGACATAGGTTTTACCGTAAATCCAGCCGGATCGTGAACTGTGCGGCGTGTGACGTTACAGTAAACCATAAAAACCTGTGAAAATCCTGAATGCTAGGGCTACACTAAACCATCAAAATTTGTTAGAACCTGAATATTTACGTTACACTAAACCATTCCAATCTGTTAAAACTCTGAAAGCTAGGGATGCACTAAAAATCTAAATAATTATGTTGAAGACCTGAATATTAACGTTACACTAAACCGTCATCACCCGTTAAAGACACTTCAGTTTAAAACCTACATAAATACTATTCATAAACAAATGGAGGAATTGTAACTGCCCAGTTTCCAATCATAAGCCATGAAATCCACCAAAAATTGTAAAGTAAAAATAATTTTGCTCTTATGACATTACACAAAGACACAAACATGTAACTGCACAATTATGGTGGTAATATTATGTTATCTTTATACATTTTAATACATTTATGTGCAAAGATAAAATAAAAAAATCTGGATCAGCCAATCTTAAAAGTTGGATAATAAAAAGTTCAAAATATGGCATTAAAATCAACTTAAGTAGTTAAGCTCTTTAAATAGATTGTATGGGGGCATAAATAGATGTCAGCCGCAAGTAATGGTACCAAAGGTATCCTTTTTTGTACAATTAAACAATTTTTAGAACGATGCATGAAAAGCTTTAAAAAAGATGAATCAGTCCGTATTTAGATGTGGCTGTGCTCATAATGTTTCAATATTAATTAAATATTAAACATAAACTTGCTGTTCATTCATGCCCATGAAATGAAATATGAACTTCTGAAATTGTAGTTGACAACTATGTACAAACTTTCTGTGAACTAACCCTTTTTATACGAAGCTGTATACATGTACAACTTGCTGTTAGCGACAGTCTTAATAGCTTAGAAGTATAATGCTCACCTGTTATTTATACTAGTGTTTTTACTATAACGTCTTAATTTAAAGCAGATATTCGTCTGTGATTATACTGTATATATGCTAATTTCAGAACAATAGTACATTCCCGTTATCCATGACTGTCTATACGTAATCTTTTAGATCCAAAGTCTTGACTAGAACTATCAAATAACATGTATTTTGTTGGTGATGGTTGCGTCATATTTCAGAAGCAGCGAAACCTTTTCTGTTCTGTATGAAACGGAAGGGTGCAACGCGTAAACCAGTGCAGTGTTACCACGGTTATCCTGCGCATTTACATTTGCTCCATTTGTAATGAGCAGTTCGGCGAAACCCACTGGGCAGTTCTTCAACGCCTGCATGAGAACAGTGAGACGGCCTGAGCTGTGGAAGTTTACGTTGGCCCCGTGCTGCACAAGCAGGTTTGTCACGGCGTAATTTTTGCCCTGTAGAGAACACCAGAGAGGGGACTGCAAGCGCGGGTCTTCAATCGTTGAACTATTAATCCAGTAAAGTGCAAAAGCAGTTTGATTCACGTCGGCTTTGTGGGACAATAATAACTTGACTGCATCATAGGAGCCTGCGCTGGCGGCGAGCATGAGGGGAGTGAGTCCACTGTCATGTCGATCATTCACGTTCACCCCTGCTTCAAGCAGGCAGGCCATCAGCTCCAGACTACAGCAGATATTTCCGTCCCACACCTTCTGATCACCGTGCATTGCTTCGGTAAGAATTGAGTCACTACCGTGTATACATCCCGGATAAAGTTTTAAAAGTTTTCGCACCAACTCAAGATCATTTCTCTGAGCCGCTAAAGATAACGCTGCCTGGCCCTTCTTGCGAGCTTCACTCATTAAACACAGCACATCAGCAGTACCACTTGCGCCTGGCGAAATCTAGGGCAGTGTTGCCCTCTTTATCTCTGATATCTTCATTACAACGAATGTGAACGTCGTGGATGTGGGCATTGAACAAAAGCTGGACACCATCATAGTTGCACTTATCCACAGCAAACATGAGAGCCGTCTTGCCGCGCAAGTCCTGAAGATTAAGATTTGCCTTCCAGTAGTGTATCATCCGATACATGGAGTGCATGTTTTCAGCAGCTACCATCAAAACTGTTTTACTGCTCCAATCTGTACTATCTACATGAGCCCCTCTCCGCAAGAGAAAACGTACCGAGTCAACCTTCCCACGTTGCAGGGCACCCACCAGCGCTGTACCTGATAGCCTGGCATTTGCATTTAAACACACTCCGTGTTTTAAAAGCAGCTTGGCCAGTTGTATTTTTCCCTCAAAGACGGCTCTTAGAAAAGAAGGATTCAACTGAGTCTGTGGAATTGTCAGATCTTTGTTTTTCAAAAAGCCTTCAATAGTTGAAATGTCGTCGTTTTCAATAGCTTTGCGCCATATGGATGTATTGTAACCATCGCTTGGTGATGCGTTTTTCACTGATTCCATTGTGGTTGCTCTGTAAAAGAGTAATAAAATGTACATTATTTTTGTTTACGGAAATGCCCACATAACACGAACTGCTGATCAACAGGGTTGACTATCAAAACATTTAAACTTTGGAAGATCCCAATTAGATTTTGGAAGTTTCCAATTATTAAAAATATAGAAGCTACAAAAAAACTAATGTGATGTTTTCCTTTACAGACTTTAACAAGCACGCACAGATTCGTTTTCAATAAAGCTCATAGCTCAAACCCTCATGAGGAAACTATTGTAGAATGTAAAAATAATCTAAAAC
>RQTK01000047.1:599742-629683 GCA_003991915.1 Elysia chlorotica | reverse complement strand
TATTACTATTACTATTACTATTACTATTACTATTACTATTACTATTACTATTACTATTACTATTACTATTACTATTACTATTACTATTACTATTACTATTACTATTACTATTACTATTACTATTACTATTACTATTACTATTACTATTACTATTACTATTACTATTACTATTACTATTACTATTACTATTACTATTACTATTACTATTACTATTACTATTACTATTACTATTACTATTACTATTACTATTACTATTACTATTACTATTACTATTACTATTACTATTACTATTACTATTACTATTACTATTACTATTACTATTACTATTACTATTACTATTACTATTACTATTACTATTACTATTACTATTACTATTACTATTACTATTACTATTACTATTACTATTACTATTACTATTACTATTACTATTACTATTACTATTACTATTACTATTACTATTACTATTACTATTACTATTACTATTACTATTACTATTACTATTACTATTACTATTACTATTACTATTACTATTACTATTACTATTACTATTACTATTACTATTACTATTACTATTACTATTACTATTACTATTACTATTACTATTACTATTACTATTACTATTATTATTATTATTATTATTATTATTATTATTATTATTATTATCATGATCATCGTCAATATATTATTATTATTGTCGTCGTTATTATTATTATTATTATTATTGTCATTGTCCTTATCCTTATCCTTATCCTTGTCTTTTTCCTCCTCGTCGTCGTCATCGTCGTTGCTGTTATTACTATCATTATAAGATGGTTACAATAGAAGATAACTTCCTCCCTCTGATCAAATATAAAGTACCAACTGGAGCAGGAACAGATGAACGTGGGTTGGGGTGGGGGTACAGTAGCGCTTAACAAGAGAATTGCTTCCGGCACATGAGGTTTTGGAATCTAGACCTCTAGTGGGATCGTTATTCCCTACTGTTTAAGGTGTGGCACGAATCTTGAAGTCCCTACACAATTCGGCCAATAGCACAGATCTCCTGAATAACATCACAAGCAATTATTTTGAGATAGCGGTCAATGTCCGCCAGCGATCGTTATCTCGAAGTAATTACTAGTGCAATGTACTTTGAAAACATCATGAGACTAGAAATAAATTGACTTCAAGTCTTCAGTCTTCATTGGAGAACTATCATTTAAGAACTTTGTAATACAATCTAAGAGTCGCCAGTAATATAGGCTTGGTGGAAGGAAGCAAGAATGAAATGCGAGAGCTAACATATAGACTGCCAAATAGTTCCCGAGCAAAAAGAGTAAAGTTATAGTTAACATGAACAAGAACTCCACATTCACATGCGCATGAATGGAGAACAGCTAGAGAAGGTCTTTTAAATACCTCGGGTCCACGCTAACTAAAGTTGGACGTTTTATCTTGGAAATCAAGACAAGACTACCATCACAACAGCCAGTTTGGCCAAACTAAACAAGATTTTGAGCAGCAAAAATAGTTTTTCTACAAAATCGGCATTAATCAGGTGTCTAGACCCATTCACAATAGCAACAGTAATTAAAAAGAAATTCTACTCGGTAACCGTGACTGTACGGAAAGGGGGGGGGGTCATTGTTTAAAACAGCAGATGCAGGCAAAAAATGTGATCATCTGGCCCCTGTTTCAACTCTCAACCCAGAAACCTCTGTTCGCGTACGGAACTTTTCCCCTTTTTCAAACATATCATATTATTACTTGGATAGGTTTATAAAAAAATAAGTCGGAATGATGATAAATACACGTCTAGCATTGTTAGAGTGAACCATTTAAGTGTTTCTCTTCAAGAAATTGAAATCATATTGAACGCTAAGCAATAAGTGGTAAATTTCTCTCACATAAAACATAAGCCTGTATGTGAGCGAGACTCTTCATCTTGGGTTACACGTTGTTTCTGAAAACTGTACGATATGAGGTGTCTGATTGCGTGTAAGAACATGTGTACATTTTGTAATATGGGATTATCTGTATTGCACAATGAAACGAAATTTCCACATAGAATAATTAACTAATATCAGAAATATAAAAAGCAGTAATAACTCTATAGTCTCTAGTGATATCTTAAATTACAGTATCTTATACAGAACAAAACTGTACACACAAACTTACCAATGTTTAAACTCTTTGCCAATGTTGAACTGCTAGAATACAATCCAAGTGTTGAGGTGTAGAGTCTAAAGAGATGTGGTCATCTGACTTTAAAAATAGTTAATAGTCATAAGCTGTTAAAGTAAGATTCAAGTCTCAAGGAATTTATAAAAAAAATATTAAAACTCGAGAGTAGAATATACGCCCATAAGATCGCTTGGTTAAAAGTAATCTTTAAAAAATATGTAATATCTTAAAGTAAAATCCAAGTGTTACGGTTAAAAAATCATCACAAATTCGAACAGTGAAGACTGAGAAAAAGAATGGACTTCAACTTATCTGACTAGGTTTTATACAAAAAACTAGACCTTGTAGCAAAGTTTTCAAACAATAACAAGCGGGGTCAACGAAGTAAACAAAAATAAGTTCACTTATATAAGTAAAAATTTAAGAAACGTTAGAACAGTTTACATCCTTAGTCAAGTAGGCTTGTATGCTAAACAAAAACTCACTGAGTATCATTCTGTCCTAGCCTACCTGTGAACTCTCTCTCTCTATCTTTCTCCCTTTCTCTCTCTCTCTCTCTCTCTCTCTCTCTCTCTCTCTCTCTCTCTCTCTCTCTCTCTCTCTCTCTCTCTCTCTCTCTCTCTCTCTCTCTCTCTCTCTCTCTCTCTCTCTTTCTCTCTCTCTCCCTCTCTCTCAGCATGTGTTTTGCTCTGTCCCTGCCACCCTGTGTCTCTCTTCCTCTCTCCCTTTTTATATATGTACCTAGCCAATTCAATTTTTTATCCACTGTCTGATCAATATATCTATAGCTATCGAAAATCTCAAGCTTCTCATCTTCAACATATAGGGGCATATTAGGACCTTTCTCAATAAAAAGTTGTATTTATAAAAGTACATAAGTCTCTGCATTCAGGATAATACTGAGCTGCTGCATTATTTATGGACAATTCAAAGAATTATTTTAAGTAAGAAAAGTCCTGGTTCATGTATCTCGCTCTGTAGATGTAAGGCAGAATAGAAGATTGTGAGACGTAAGTCATGCATCTTTGTGTGTCCGTCATTTTTTTTTTTTTTGCTTGTTTGTTAATTATGTTTGATATCGATCGGTCTTGAGAATGATGTGTGGCAATTTTTCTTTTGCCACACAGAAAACAGAGGAAAATATGGAAGGTTACTAAAACTTCTGTTTCACCACCCACACAAATAGGAAGGAGCTAGGGGATAGAACCAGGATATAACTTTTAGCATTCTCTCTTGCTCCCCCTCATTCTCTTCCCTCTCTCTCTCCTTTCTCCCTCGTCATAAATTTCTCTCTCTCTCTCACTCTCTCTGTCACTTTGTCTTATATCCGTCTGTTTATCCGTCTGTTTCTTTGTCCCGAGCTTCATTTCTCGGTCTCCGTTTTTGGGTATCTCGCGCAATTTCCCCAGCCCTCTCATTCTCTCTCTCTCTCTCTCTCTCTCTCTCTCTCTCTCTATCTCTGTATCACTTAGTCTTCTATCTGTATGTTTATCCGTCTCTGGATATCTTGAGCAATCCCCCACCTCTCTCTCTCTCGCTCTCTCTCTCCGCCTCTCTCTTTGTCTGTCTCTCTTTCTTTTTTCATGCAGATGCTTGCTGTCCAACTTTTATCTCCCTTTAGTTCAGCATTCTTTCCTTCTCTTTCCTTTTCCCCCTTTATCCCGTTTTCTTTATAATTGTCCTTCTGTCCACCCGCCTTGATCCACTCCTCTGCAAGCCATTTTAAATTCAATTTCCAACAATCCCATTTTGCACTTGTTTATCTTTTCTATCCCTATTCCACTTCTCTATCTATCTATCTATCTATCTATCTATCTATCTATCTATCTATCTATCTATCTATCTATCTATCTATCTATCTATCTATCTATCTATCTATCTATCTATCTATCTATCTATCTATCTATCTATCTATCTATCACTCTCTCCCTCTCTCTCTGTCTCGGTTAATATTAAGGTATGTACACCAACAACAGTTGGATTGAACTACAAGTACTCCAGCAAGAACTCTCAAATGATTGAGTACTGGGTGTAATGGAGACAATGAGACAACCCGACCAGGTTATCCTTAACTGCTTCATAACAGAACATGAGACGGGATACAATTATGATACAGTTCAGACTGCCCATAATTGGATAAAAACTATGATTGCCAGACTAAACGTCAATGTGCAGCAATACAATACCACTATTATCTCATGAAACACTGTGATGACAAATTCATCCATAGAGATTGTTTTATACAAAATAATGATATTACACGAGAGTATGCTATAGTTTATTGGCACTCTTGTGTAAGCCCTAGTACGTAGAAGAATGGCATTAATTTATTATCTAAATGTTAGAAAAGTAAAAAAAAAAATGATTTTTTAGTGTTATTCTTCAATAAAATTGATGCAATACAATACCACTATTATCTCGCACAGTCTTGCCGCAATGGTGTTGATTCCACTTTCTAGCTGTTCTTTTTTTTTTTTTGCCTTTTTGTAATAATAGTTGTGCAGTGTACCGAAACAAACAAACAAAAAAAACATAGTTCGCATGACAAATATTAATGGCAAGTAGGGAAAACGTTACCCTTTAAGTATAATTATGTCCACATGACTGTATTTTCTACATTATTTTATATTATGAATTGGTTCAAAATGACGATTATAATTCATTGGGCCCGGGAGAGTGGAGTTGGTGAAGGAATCGTAAGATTGCCAAAAAAGGAGAGAGAGGTATAGACGGTAGAGAAAAACATGGATTAGGTGAGAAAGACAGCAAGGAAGACAGAGAAAAGGAACGCAAAATAGAGAAAATAAACTCAGCAACAAATACTCAGCAACATTACTAAATGTTTAATTACCTAAATGTAATGGATTAGCACGTTTAAACTATGTGTGCTGATTAAAGAATAAATAAAGCTGTAAAAAAAAAAATTTATTTCCACATATCTTTATTTACTTTGTCAATAACAATACATTTAATAACATTATTGCGATTTCGTCGATACATTTATTAAACGTTCTAAATATAACATCACATGAAACACTGTGATGACAAATCCATCCATAGAGATTTTTTTTAATACAAAATAATGATATTACACGAGAGTATGCTATAATTTATTGGCACTCTTGTGTAAGCACTAGTAGAAGAATGGCATTTATTTATTATCTAAATGTTAGAAAAGTTTTAAAAAATTATTTTTTTAGTGTTATTCTTCAATAAAATTGACCTACACACACACTTACGTTAGAAAAAAATCAGGAAAACGCAATCTCTAGCATAAAAAACGCGTCAAGTATTAAAACCAGTTAAAGCAATCTTTGGTTATTGGTACGCCCAATGTATCAAAACGCTTTATAAAGATACATAGTATATTATCAAGTACAACGTTGCCGTAGCTTACAGCTTGTCTCACGCCTTCTCATTTGCATGTCTTAAGACGAGTTGTAAACTTGCCACAACAGTGTACTTACAACCCGAGGCCGCCATCTGAGATTCAAACCTCTTGACTCTCGCTCGTCAGTTCTGTGCTCTTTTGGATATACCAACTGGCGCTCCCCGCTTATGTAAATAATTTAATGACGTTCTACAACAACATCATGCTTGTTCTAAAATGGGCCATGTTGTGATACACCGAGTTCATTCACAATGATTTGGTCCGAGATAGAATTTGTCATTACAATACCTTAATTCTAAAATTAAGAGGGGTAGTGTGCGTGACATTGCCATAAGATGGACTGTTATATCTCAGTTGAAATGTACAATTATGCTCTTCAGCGTGCGTATATTTCCTTACAGTTTCGAAAAACTCTATTGCTAACAGTTTACTTTTAAACGGAGACTTTTTTTCTTCTTTTTCTCATTATGATAATCATGTCGTTTGCGCTTTTCGAAATAAATTATTATTTTTATTTTTTTTCTAATGATACGTCTGTGACTGACTAATTGTGAGGTATAACGCTTTGTTGAGTAATTTATCATATAATACACATATATACAATATATATATATATATATATATGCTATTTCTTATGAAAATGGCATTATGTGGCATTGCTTATTAATGTAAATACTCGTTGAAATACAGATAGAAAAACAGATTAAAAATATTATAGATTTTACAAAATTAGTGAAATATTGTTATTGACTTTGGTCTCTAATCTGCATGAATCTCTTTCTCCCTCCCCTCTCTCTCTTCACACACACCCTCTCTGTCTTTCTCTCTCTCCCATTATATATCTTTAAAAACAACAGCAAAAAATCAAATAAAAACCCAGGAAACCCGTCACTTAGTGTTTTCTTAAGCGACATATGCCTGCAGTGGTGGCCAGTAAAGATGTAACTGTAATACAAGCCAATAGATAATTTATAGATTTTTTTCTACTAGTTTGCCTTCCCTTGGGCTATCTTGGCCCAGACAAGAGGCAGACAACAAAACCTAATAGGCTTACTGCAGAGCTCTCTATGGAAGATACAATCAAAATTTGTTTGTAGAGGAACACAAAGAGTTGAAACAAAACGGTAACACGGGCGCCTTTTCCAATAATACACTATCTTTACGATAATCTTCCCTTGGAGGTTTGTTCTATTGTGGGATACTGCTGAATTTATTGTTTTTGTTCTCAGCGTTGCGAGATAATTAGCATCTGTCTAGGAATCGAGCAGGTCCACATTTTTTTTTCATCCAGCTTTTTATCGTAGATGGTTCCGTAGTGAACCTAGAGACATTAAATCCAGAGAAAAAAAGAAAGAAAGAAAGAAAGAGAGAGAGACAGAGAGAGAGAGAAAGAGAGATAACAAGAGAAAGAGAGAGAGAGAGATAGAGAGAGAGAGAGAGAGAGAGAGAGAGAGAGATGCCATTTTTTGTCTATCTCTCTAGCCTTCTTTTTCGGATTCCCTCTCTGCCTGCCTGCGGGTTTTTCTCTGCTCCAAATTCTTTTTTTTTCACTTTCGCTATCTGCCTGTCTGTCTGTCTGTCTGTTTGTCTGTCTGTTGTCTGTCTGTCTGTCTGTCTGTCTGTCTGTGTCTGTCTCTCTCTCTGTCTGTCTGTCTGTCTGTCTGTCTGTCTGTCTGTCTGTCTGTCTGTCTGTCTGTCTGTCTGTCTGTCTGTCTGTCTGTCTGTCTGTCTGTCTGTCTGTCTGTCTGTCTGTCTGTATATCTCTCTCTCCCTCCCTCCCCCTCATTTCTGTTCTCTGGCAACCATTAATGCATGTGTAAAAATTTTAGACAAAAATAAAGTCTCTTTGTATACAACAAACAAAACTAAAACGACAAGAAACCGGGATGACTTCTTTTGATGCAACATTGATAAACATATTTACAAGTTTTTTTTCTGAGATCAACTCATGATCTCAAACAATTATTTCTTTCACAACATGGTTGATTTTTTAGCCCTTCATAGCTATCTACGATTGTCTCCTGTCAATAAAACAAGATGTTTCTGAAGCACAATTGACTTAATAAAAGGCCTATGCCTTCATTGCGTGAAAATGTCCATAAATCGTGCCGTGGACTTTAAATAAGTGAAATATCCGTGGTCAAAGCGTTTTTCATCAGATAATTATCTTTCATGACAATCCAATCAATCTTGCACGATTTTTTTCGGCGATGGCGTATTGTTACTAGAACAGCCAGTTGCGAACAGGCTGTTCTTTTCGTCCTTCTTTCCGTCGTACTCCCTCCCTCCGCTATCTGGGCTGTTCCCGTTATCGGTGCCCCTCCCACTGTCGGAGCTGCTCCTTCTCCCCAAACACTTGTCACTGATGTCCAAGTAGCAGGTTTTGAATTCGTCTTTAGAAATTTCATTTGACAACAGATTAACAGTCTCCGCAACGTGTCCGACACGGTATTCCCCTCTGCCGTTTGGAAATTGCCCTTTACAACCGGTGGATACCCGAGGGCTGCCATGTTGGTTCCTCCCTCTAACGTATTTACATTCATGGCCATCCTCATAGGACACAGGGATTTCCGCGCTCCGGGAAAACCCACTGTGTCTGGTCGCAGGCACCTTCATCTTGACGTTCAGCACATCGGGGGAAGTGCTGTATGCCTTCCCCTGGTTCACGATATGCTTGTTTTGGTTAACCCGCAAGTGACCGCTGGGTTTCTCTCCTTTTCCTCCCGTCTCGTAGAGCTGGGGTAGGTTGTACGTCCCGGCCTCGCTGACGTGGCCATCTCCCACACGTCTCTTGACGGCAGCCGCTCGGTACTTCAGACGTTGGCGTCGGCACTGCTGTCCACACCCGCAGCATTTGTTCAGCATGGACTCTAGGTCGGCCTGAGGACGTAAAAAAATGTATGTTATATAAAGCAAGGGTCTCCAAACATGTTTCAAGGGAACATAGGAGACGTTAGCCTCTAGAGAAAGAGAATTAGAGATGGAGAGAGAGAGAGAGAGAGAGAGAGAGAGAGAGAGAGAGAGAGAGAGAGACAAAGAGATATATATATATATATATATAGAGAGAGAGAGAGAGAGAGAGAGAGAGAAGAGAGAGAGAGAATAATTTGTAGTTAAAACTGTGCTCTTTGGATTAGTGGGTTGGGTTACTGGTTTCCTAAGGTCCAACAACTAGGCAATGTCGCGAATCGGTATCGGTACCGAAGTCTGGGATTTTTGCTTATCGTATATTACTTTACTTTAAAACAATATTTTTTGCCTACCCTTTTCTCTGTGGTGACTAATCTTTCCCGAAGCCACTAATTATGAATTCTGCATCCGTCAATGAAGGTGCATTCGCAGTGTACTTCCCTTAATTCCTTAGTTAACCTTATTCTGCTATACAGTCTGTACAACCAGTATAAAATGGACCTAAATTCATAGAAATTTGGAATCATTTATTATACTCTATTGCTACCCATAACAAAGCTGCTAACCCAACATCCGTCAAAGTGTATATTTTAGCTAAATGAGAGTGATAAAATGTGTGCCAATATCTTGTACGTTTTTGTGTGGGTTTGGCACCCCCAACATACTACATTGAAATTCGTTTTCTCGGACTGGAGATGCTCTGCGGTGAGTATACGTAAATCAAGCTTGAAGCATTTTTGTTTAACTCTCCAAGTTACCTTTTGAAACTGTATAAAGTAGCATTCAAATAAAGCAAGGGAACGCCAGATTTTTTGTCGCAAAGTTAATGCTAACATTTATGAATTCTAAGAAAAAAGGCTGTCTTTCATATAATGATCCTAACGCCTAAACATAAAGCTATCAACAAAAAATAACTATATTTTTTGGATTCTTTGAATATATAAAAGAAAAGATACAACAATGGCATCTTTTACACAATAATTTATCAAGGTTGTTTTGACAGAAAAGCTGCTCAATCTCTTTTAATCCTTTGAGAGGAAGCTTAAAAGATTAGGATGCTCGCATAACATCAAAATAAACTTTATTCTTTTGTTTTTTAAGCACATGTAACCGTGTGGCTAACAGAGAACGAGCCACAAGAAAAACAAAACAAAAAAGCAATTACGTAATCAAAGAAAGCAACAAAAGGCACAAAAAATGCGTATCATATAACCATCGCAGTAAGAATTCATGATCCTTGCAAGGGAAAGAGTTGCACGACTTTTGTTATTGCTCTACAAGGAGTTGGCTTTGCTACTATGCTAAAACGTATTTTCTTTTAAAAATTTACGGTAAAAACCAGCTTTCCCATAATGGCTTCTGGAAAGAAATTCAACAGAGGAACAATAATGCAATAATCTGCTTAATATAATTTGTTGCATTAAACCCACATTACAAGGTCCGTAATATAAGGGAGTGGGTTGATACAGACGTTAGAGAACGCGGGGGAGTTGAGTTGATGTCTCGTGTGTAGCGGCATATAAAATTGTCAAACGTCATTCTTGGGCCCGTCTACAATATAGCCTATACAGTGCTGACGTTGGACGTGAAGTCAACCCAACTAACTCTTAGTCGTGTCGGTTCTATGCAATTACAGAACACAGAAATCTTTATTCACCCCTCAAGGGGAAATTAAAGTACACTCTCTTCATATAACAGACGAAATTAAATGCTTTACAACGATAAGAAAAGAAAAAGGTAGAATTTCGACACAAAGTTTAACAATATTATTATACATACTAAATAAATTTATAACATTTTGTATATTGTGTATTTCTTGTTCAAATACGATTTTGAAGTTATCCTACTGCATTTATTTTGAAACATAGTAACCTTAAACATTTAAAAGAGCAGCAAAAAAAAGACCCCTAGATTCTCTAGGGAACCTATGGTATCTAAAACCTTAAAACAGGGTGGAATAGAACTTAGAAGGTGAGGCCCACCCTAAAGTTATCGTTCATGAAGCCGTAGACGACCGGGTTGACGAAGCTGTTGGCCATGGACAGCCAGTGGACGGCGAAGTAAATCTTGTTGGCGGCCGCTCCGAACGCCGTCCTGTTGAAGGTGATGATGATGATGAAACCGTGCAGAGGGAGCCAGCATACGCCGAACAGAAGCACGATGGTCACCAGCATCTTAACAACCTGTTGGTGAACGAGATACAAGGAGATGTTAGGGAGATTTGTTTGTTTGTTTCGGCTTTATTCTTTTTTCATTTTAATTGCGTTTGATATGGAGCTGGAGAAATATCCTTGAAAAACCCAAACAAGTCGAATTTATATAATTATCCCGGATGCTCGGATTTTCTGTTTATTTGAAAAATAATAACGATTATTTTCATATGCACATTTAGTATGGACGCTTTCAAAAGCCCCTGCCTCTTAGAAGACATTTACTACGTCTTCGTACTTGCTTCTTAAAAATGAGGATTGAAATGGAAGGCGTGGTACTTAAAAATTAAAACTATTGCTATTCCTGTTCTCTCCATCTGAACCACCTGGAGATTGATAGTGTTTGATTTGTGGGTTTTTTTTTTTCGTTTTCTTTTTGTGGGAAATCTAATATTGAGAATAAGGCAGAATCGTTAGTAAAGTGTTGGTGATGGCATATTAGTTGTCAAACCCATTTTTATATTGTCACAAATTGTCTGTAACTTACATAAGCTTTTATTTTACAATTTTACATTTTTTTGTTATACTGCGTACGGTAAATAACATCTTGTTAAATGAGCCATTTTCCTTCCATCGATTAATTTGGCTTACAACCCTCGACTACTCCCTAATTAATACATTTCCCAAAATTAAAATATGGTTTGCCTATCAAGGTTTATTTTCTTTGTTGGTCAGGTCTTCCGGTGAAAGACACGCTCTTCACAGTGTGTCTCCGTTCCCTTTTAATGTATTGAACTAAAACCATAACGATCAAGGTTCAAGAAAGGACGCGATTCTGCCTAAGCAATATCACGATAGAGTCAAAGCCTGTAACATGACCTAGACGACGTTGGCTAATACCCTGACTAGATGCGAGACAAGTCAGTTCATCATTCTCTTTATCCCTTTCAGTCTAGTCCAAGCAGCTCGTTAGGATGCCAGGGGGAGGCAACCCTCAATCGCGTCGCGTTCAGGACAGCAAGGGCGATGACTCTGCTGTAATTACAGGCATTATCTTTCCTGGACAGACCATCAGGGTCGGTGGTTAGCCAATAGACCTTCATGAAAAATCTAAAGCGCCCTTGGCCAGAAATGTCTCAGTATGAATTATGTAATTTCATGGTGGGTTTACGTTTTGGGGTTAGATTTTAAAAGTAGTAGTAGTAGTAGTAGTAGTAGTAGTAGTAGTAGTAGTAGTAGTAGTAGTAGTAGTAGTAGTAGTAGTAGTAGTAGCAGTAGTAGTAGTAGTAGTAGTAGTAGTAGTAGTAGTAGTAGTAGTAGTAGTAGTAGTAGTAGTAGTAGTAGTAGTAGTAGTAGTAGTAGTAGTAGTAGTAGTAGTAGTAGTAGTAGTAGTAGTAGTAGTAGTAGTAGTAGTAGTAGTAGTTGCTGTTGTTTAATTGTTTATGTTGTTTTTAATCGTATTTTCCACTGACAGTAAGGTAATATTTTCACAAAAACTAATAGATGCCCAACCACCAGATTACTAGTACATTGTTCTGAAGTGAGACAGACTTAATAGAAAAACTCTTAGTGTGTGCGTTTTTCATAATGAGCCATGGCGAATTGCTCCTTTTTAACTTACTCATAACTAATTGCATAGTTTAAATTAAGAATACATGCACATTAATTTGTTTAAGCTGTATTTTTTTTTCTATCTTGAGCTCTTTAAATAACAGACGTGTTATATTTCTCTTTATCTTCCACCCCTCTCTGTCTCTGTCTCTAAAGTATTATTTTTAATCTACCTTTCCATCTTCCCTCTTTATGCTTCCTCATTATTTCAACATATTTTTTTACTGAGGTAAGTCTCAATTTTCTATTTATTGAGGATATTAGCTTCTTTTAAACTATAGAGAAATAAGAGACAATGGGCATTGTAGCACACTGACAATAATCACATTGCTTAACAAAGTCATCCTGCTCTATAATTCCAGCATCAAGTCTTCAATGTGCTCTGTAAAAACAACAACAACTGTGATCTAAAACAGAACTTAAAACTAGACTATTAACAGACAGTTCATGGAAATGGGATGCTTTCTATTTGTTTCTTTGTTTTTGTTTTTGTTTTGTCTCATTTTTTTCTTCCAATGAGGTATTTGAATTCACAGACAAGACCAGGTGATTTAATCTATCAGGACTAGTGTCTTTTTAAAGTGTATTTTAGTGCATCGTTGTTGTTTTGTTGTTGTCATTGTTATTTTTTGCAATTCTTTTTGTTGTTATTGTTTTTTTTGTTCTTTTTTTCTACAATTGAACGAAAATAATTTACCAATTCTGTACTCCTAATAGATGCTTATAATTATTCTTTTGGATCTAGGAAAAGGTAACAAATTGATACCTAGCATTCGTGTCCCACTGTCTATCTTTCTAAATCTCTCTCTTTGTAACTCTCTCGGTCTCTTTATCTGTCTATCTATGCCGCTGAAATCTTGTCTCTCTATGTTTCTGCCTCTTTCTCTCGTGTCTGTCCGCTTCTCTCTCTGTCTCTTTTTATTTCTCTCTCTTTATCTTTCTTTCTTTCTTTCTCTCTATCTCTCTCTCTCTGTGTTTCTATCTCTATTAGACACATACCTCCCCCAATTTTACACACACACACACACACACACACACACACACACTAAGGTATAACAAGACTCTTTGAGTTCATCATTCCGTTATTGTACGGCTGTCACTTAAAAACATAAAATTCTTTTTAGGGTCGATTCACTAGTATGATGTACCATTGGTTTCAAGTTTGGCTCAATCTTTTAACTTTCTACACTGACATTTTATCCCTGGCTGATGGCGTGAACTAAAACTCTACGACATTTCGAAAAGATCAAAATACAAGAAACAGTCATCATGCGAAACAGAACATACTCTATGTCCTCCAATTTTGGGGGTTTGGCTGAAATAAGACACATAATTATTATAAAGTTACCTTTGTGTCATATTTTTGTTTTGTGTTAATAAAGACTCTAAATAAATGAAGATTAACATGAAATAGACTGAATCGCAAAAAGTTTACGTCGTCCCTCCTAATTGTTGTAAATATACGAGATGAAATTGTTAATTTTTTGTGTGTTTTTTTTCTTCTAAAAACAATAATAATTTGATGAACATTTTTTTAGCGTAGGCGAGTAATGCTATTTTTTAAACCCTAGTGCGATAAGGTCGAGAGTCGTTCTAAATGTCACAAGCGTAAGAACGTACGTCATCAGTCTAGAGATAGAGGACGAGAGTGAAGTTTGTGACATTGTGTATGTGTTTGTGTGGCTGTGTCTGTTGATGGGTAGATTTAACATGTTTAGAATTTGACTAGAACAGAAAAATGTCCTGTAATCTATTTATAAGCAAAAGAAAAGGGAGAGAGTAATAGGTTAGAGGTATAAAAAAGTAGACATAGTACTTAGTAGAGATTTAGAAGATGCAGCTTAAAGAGATAGATAAAGAAAAAATAAGTGAGTGGTAGATTGGCTGGTCGGTTTCTAACTTGCAACGCCAAGACAAGCAGTTAAGCTCTATTCGGACGGGTGTGTGTGTATGGAAGAGAGAGATAGAGACAGAGGGGGGGGAGAGAGAGATAGAGAGAGAGAGAGAGAAAGAGAGAGAGAGAACAGTTACACCTTGCGTCACCAACACTATATTTACCTATGAAAAGACAACGGGGATAATAATATAAAAAATATAGCTTAACTATTTCGCAATCTCTGACGTTATTGTTTATGAAGTGGATCAACTAGACATTTTATATCACGAGTAAAATTGTATGCCTGAATTTCTCCCTCTAACTTCAATATAATCCATGGAAGTCTCGCATGAACGATTTTTATCTCTAGCCGTAAAAAATAACGGTGGATGAAACACGAAAATCTGCAGATACTTTATGTGTTGTCGATCCTGTTATTATACCTCCTGTCAGATTTTCGTTGATCGGCAATTTAAACAACAGTAAAGAAGCAACATGCATGAGGTATCGATTGCTACATAGTTTCGACTCATGACAACCACACCTTTTGTTAATAGGTGAACGTTTTGATACATGTTCTCACAAAATAATATATGCATTTCCTCTACGCAGACGCTGGTTAAGGCTATAAAAATACCTTTATTATAAGCAGGTGGTGGTTTACACTTTGGGATAAAATCAATTACTAAATTATGCGACCTTGTAACTTGATACTTTTAAAAGAAAACAATCATAAAAGATTGTTATTCTTTTTCACACAGGTTGTAATTGACACTCCAGCATAATGTAGCACAACACAGTAATGGTGATCAAATCATGAAATACCTTTGCAAAAGGATTACCAACATTTTCAGAAGTTGAATCTTAATTAATAAGGTATTAGATCTATGATAAATTTTCTGAATGACCTCGAGATAACTATATTAACTGAGATCTACTGTGTTCGCTCTCAGTATCTAAGAATTTATGGCCGCACAAACATTGCTGAAGAACAAAAATTAAAAGAAAAAACCCGCAATCAACAAAAAGTAACAATTGGGATTACGTAGAAATGTTTGAGATGCAAAGCGTTCATGTCTATTATTTAGACACAAACACATTAATATATAGTGCTTATAGCACAACTAGGACAGCAACACTTTGTACATATAGCTCTTTTAATTAGACCTAGCCGATGTCTCGAGCTTAATATTGAAGAAAACCGGGTCGTAAAATATTCAATCATTATTGACAGATTTAGTAACAATGCTCTCTCTAATGGTTGCCATTTTAGGGTCTATTTCTACTTGGATTTATAGGGCACAAAACGTGTAAGTTTTGGAGAAAAATAAAGCGAAAAAGGCAACAATCACAAAAAGTCCGTATGAGAAGAATGCTGGATACTTGGAGGGAAACTATAGCCATGAAGATAAAATAAATAATATAAAAATTAATGAGAGAAGGAAGAGGCAGGAAGAGAATACCCAAGACTTGAAACATCGAGCCCAATGTAAGACCAGAACCAGACTGCCGTTGGTGGCTCGGGTGAGGTTGTGCATTCCGTATAAAACCATCTTGTGTTTTTTTAGTCTAGGTCAAAATAGGCAAGTAAACACAAGAGGATTTCGTAAAGACCTCCCCCACCCCAGCCACCAGCGACAGTCTGGTGTCGTAGTCTGGTTCTGGCGTAAGGGTCGTCTGGATTGACGCTGGTTGGTTGGGTTGTTTGGGTTGGTTTAACGTCCAACAGCAGCACTATATAGGCTATATTGTGGACGGGCCCCAAGACGGACGTCTGACAATTTTATGTGCTTCCACATTCGAGACAGTGCGGGGATACCATGACTCCTGTCTCAGCCGGTCACATTATACTGACACCGACCGAACCAGCAGGGAACGCAACAGCCAGGATTCGAAATCGTGACCTTTTGCGTCGGAAGCCTATGTTCTACCCCTAGACCACCGCGCTCCCCTTCTAGATTGACGCAGGCAACCAAACATGGACGTTTAAACGTTATAATAGACAGGTTATTATCTCTCATACATTCCGGCGTTTCTGTCTTCGCGGGTAGCCTGCCACCTGCTGCAGGGAACCTGCATCGAACCCGAACGGTCACAACCACAGGGTATGAAGTTTCGCAGAAGCAAAAAACACGAAATAAAAGTCTTCCAAAAACTGTACACGTTCAAAACAAAAACAATCTTTCCTTTCCCAGGACAACAAGTTTAGAAGTCTATGACCAGCACCCAGGATTTCCAAAATAACAGACAAAGTCACCAAAAGCAGACAAACATTAATAGTTCGAGTCAAAATAAAATACATGTATACCATTAAAGTAATAGTAACAAGTGGACGCTTCGACATTGTTACTATGTGGTCTGAGTAGGCTGAACGAAACTTATTATCAGAGTATCAATCTGTTCTAGCTGCCGTATAGACTAGACACGAAACCGGCTTGAGAGCAGGCTAAGGCACCGAAATGATTGGAGTGAACATATTTTAGCGTAACAAATGATGTATCTCTCATAAATCATTACCAGAATTAGTTCAGATAAATACACAGAGAGTAACTATTGTTCAGCCTACTCATACTACATGGCATTTAAGAAATGACCTGTTTCTAATGTTTTTAATAGTATAGTTCACTTAGACTAAATGCACAAGTTTGTCTACTTCGGTGACTTTGCCTGCTATTTTTGGAAGCTTCATATAGACACTTATGCCCGAGGCTTCCAAAAATAATAGTCACAAAAAAAAACACACAAAAAAAACACAACATCTGCATGTATAGCCAAACTGAGCGATATCCTTAAAATATTAGACAGTAAAAACAGTTTACAATCTTAGCTTCGTAGGCTTGGAGGCCGAACAAAAAATGCTCACTGAGTATCATTCTGTCCTAACTACGATACTAATTTTAAACAATTAAGGGTAATTGCTATTACCCTTTCTATGCACATAAAAATTCACAGCAGTGAATTCGATGACTTTCCTTATTATTTTGGGTAGTCACGAGCAGTTACGCTTACTGCGCATTTCTGTCAATTCGGTGGCTTAATCACGGCCGTCTACTTTCAAACCAACTTCACTCTGACAGTACCATAAGGCAACCTGTCAAGATATTTAAAAGACTGCTCAATATCTGTGGAATATGCGAAGCATGAGACCCTTCATCAAGAACGACATGAATAAATTATCATTATTAAAGACCATACATAGATTGAAATTTCATATCTTAATCAAGTAACATCGATATCCTATTTTTTTGTCTTAATAAAAAAAAAGAACAACGTTCAAATATTTTCCCTTGCTGTCTAAATTCAAGACATCCACACCTTACCGATTTGACAAACCCAATTAGCAGCCTTTCAATTTTGAAGCCCCAGTTCATCCGTCTACGCTATGATTGGCCCAGGGGTAGAACATCGGCTTCCGACGCAAAAGGTCCCGAGTTCGAATCCTGGCTGTTGCAATCCCTACTGGTTGGGTCGGTGTCAGTATAATGTGACCGGCTGAGACAGGAGTCATGGTATCCCCACCCTGTCTCGTGTGTGGCAGCACATAAAATTGTCAGACGTCCGTCTTGGGGCCCGTCCACGATATAGCCTATAAGTTGCTGATGTTGGACGTTAAAACCCAACCAATAAACAAACAAGCCCCAGTTCATCCGTCTACGCTATGACAAGTTTAAAATTTCAATACGACAACATAACACACACACGCACACACACACACACACACACACTTTTGACATACGAATTTCACGTTTTAATCTTTGCGGCTGTAGAGATTACAGCTACATCCTCTACACGTGACACTTGTTCTGTGATCATGACTCAGTAAGAAAAAATGGATTATGGGATATCATCTATGACATTAGTCATACTAAAAATATTTCTTCTTTTTCCAGAGAAATCCACACCAAAGTGCCACATCGGTTACATTCTCTTATATATGCACAATCGTAATTATATTTTTACTTACAAGAGCTTGGTTTATGTCTGAAATATTTTGTCCTTAAGATTTTAATCACATTAAAAAGCTTATTAGAGCCGAATGAAGAGTGTGGGATGACATGAATAACAACAAAATACGTTTATATAAATTACATAATTTTCTATTTGAAAGAGATACGTTTCAGCAACATTAAATGTCGAAAACCCGAGCACTTCATTCTGATATGGCAAAGAACCAGAACGTTTTCATGGTAACAGCATTCCTATACACAAAAGTAGGTTCCTATTCCCACCAGTTGTGTAACTAGTTTTACAGATAAATGGACATATGCTCATTTTAAATCTGATTCTCACGCAGCCTGCATAGAGAATGATATATCGAAGAAAGGTGGAAAAATTATTGTTAAATAAATTGAATATTTTTTGAAAGTTGAAAAAAGAAAAGAAAAAATGTATATATTGTAATTTACATATTATATGTATATATATATTATATAGCTCCAGGCCTCCTCATCTTCCTGGGGGGCGCGGTGGCCCTGGGGTAGAACATCGGCTTCCGACGCAAAAGGTCCGAGTTCGAGCCCTGACGATTGCATTCCCTCCTACTGGTTGGTCAGTGTCAGTTTAATGTGACCGGCTGAGACAGGAGTCATGGTATCCCCACCATGTCTCATGTGTGGCAGCACATAAAATTGTCAGACGTCAGTTTTGGGGTTCGTCCACAATATAGCCTATATAGTGCTGATGTCGGACGTTAAATTAACTCAACTCCTCATCTCCCTCTACTCTCCTCTTTTTCTTATCATGCTAATCACAATGGCATTTTTATACGTCATCCACCCTCCCGCCCCAGTCTCCAGTATTCTATCGTGCCCTCTACCTAACCCCCCCCCCCCAACAAAACAACAAAACTTCTACATATTTCATCCCCACTAATTGGAATATTCTATCAATTCCCGTTTACGTGCAATTACTATCATTTTCACGGTGTATTTATTTATTTCGGATTTTTTCTGCCTTCGTCTCCTTACTATAGTCAATTTCATTCTGAGCACCTTAGACCTACTTTCTGTTTTTTTAATTTCCTACCTTCTGATAAAGCGAATATATAGATCTATACACCTTTCTATTTTTTTCTATCCATTTTTATTTATAAACCAGTCTCCCAATAATTGAAAATTTTAACTTCTTTTCGCTCTAGCACTGTTCACGCAATCACCAAAACAGCAGAACGACCACCCACGAACTTTGTATCCAGGAATAAATATTACTGGACATATCTTTGATGCTGGCGAGTTCTATCTGACCTCAACATTTTTCTTGTGAACTCCTCCGCCAGGATTATGGGCAAACAAATCGGTTAATGCAGCACAGTTTGTCTTAATGGTGGTAATGGTGTTAGATGTACCTATTATATGTTAGATTCGCGTGCTTCCAGGGCGGATAATAATAGGAAGGGACAACGCATGTCGCGAGTGAGGTATCCACGGAGAGTAATTAACGGTTGGGTCAGAATGAGGACAGTGCACAACTTGTAATGCTTGGGTGTTGAAAGAGCAATACACAAGGTGCAAAGTGAAATTATAAAGAGCCTCATCTTGTTTTGTGTGTTATACGAATAATGAAAGAAAAAAGGATGTGGAATATGAAGGTTGTGCGTAATGTATAGACGATTAAAAATGAGAATCCAGGTAGGGGTAGTTAATTTAGATTGGTGGATAAAAAAAGTAATAAGAGGTACAAAGAAATAGAGAAAAAGATAGAGGGATTGCGAATTAGATAAATGGATGGATGAATAGATAGATAGATAGTGATGACGCTGCACAACTTGTAATTCTTGGATGTTGAAAGAGCAAAACCCACGGTGCTAACTGAAATCATAAAGAGCCTCGACCCGTCGTGTGTTGCTTTCTTTTCTTTGTTGGAAGACAGTGAGGTAATTATGAAAGAAAAGGACGTAGAAAGTGAAGGTTGTAATTTACGAATTGGCGATCGAAAGAAAGAAAATCACTTGTTAGCAGGATAAGAGCACACCTACACACATAATTTTATGTGTGTGTGAGTGGATAGACAAATATAGATAAATAGTTAGAGAGATAGATGAATTGAGAGATAGAGAGATGTTGTTGAGTTGGTTTAACGTCCAACATCATCACTATAAAGGCTATATTGTGGACGGGCCCCAAGACTGACGTCTGACAATTTTATGTGCTGCCACACACGAAACAGGGCGGGGATACCATGACTTCTGTCTCAGTCGATCACATTAAGGCCTGGATACACCAAACTAGGCCAAGCGTCGGTCGTCATTAACATAATTATGACGAAGTAGGCGGTCTCGGTATAAACGCCCAAGCAACACAGATGCTAGCCGAAGCACGTGATACCAGGATCAAAGGTCACGGTCAGCGAGCCTAGATTCTGGCTTGACCAGCTATCTAGTCAAAGTGTGCCCAGCGGTTTTGCGATTAGCTAAATTTTCAAGTATTTCAAAAACTAAGCTTTTTTCATATGTCGTTTTTATTGTGGCCTTATTTTATTACTATCTGAGACTAAATATACTACCTGGGTCTATACTTATGAAGGCATTCTGGAGAAAAGTGTGTTTAAAGTTTTGAATCGAGAGCCGGAAAAAAATGGTGGTCGTCCAACACAGACTAACACAGATCAAGTTTTGCCTCACCGTAGCAAAACACAGATTGTCGGTCGGTCCGTCAACGGAAGCTGTTATCCGTCGTACGACAGCCGGTGTATCTCGAAAAACGAATAACCACTAAAAATGAATCTGCGCATATTGTCTGTGTCTGTCCGGGGTGCATGTATGAGTTGGTATAGTTGCACCCTAATGACACCGATCCAACCAGTGGGGAGTGCAATTGCCAGGACTCGAACTCGGACCTTTTGCGTCGTAAGCCTATGTTCTACCCCAGGGCCACCGCGCCCCCCAGATAGAGATAGATAGATAGATAGATAGATAGATAGATAGATAGATAGATAGATAGATAGATAGATAGATAGATAGATAGATAGATAGATAGATAGATAGATAGATAGATAGATAGATAGATAGATAGATAGATAGATAGATAGATAGATAGATAGATAGATAGATAGACAAAGCAGCCTTTTTAGGTATCTTTTCACACCCATCGTACCTCGAATTTTAATTGAACCCAAAGATAACATAAACCTCTCTTTATGTTCATTGCATGTTTCGACGATACACTTCCCAAAGCAAACTATTAAACAGTAATTCGAAAAGTGCACACTAATCCCTTACTCAAACTAATCTGCTCTTGCATCTGATACTTGAGTCAAATTGTCTGACAAATCAACCTCGACCCGTTATATTATACTTTACAAATATATGGCGTTGCTGTCGAGTTTGTATGTTATGCATTCAATTACAATAAAAAAATAAAATGAAATAGTTTTTTGGAATACGATGCCGCCCAAAAAATTCATGCGAACATTTTATAACTATGATATACAGTATGCTCTTGGATGATATATAATTACTGACCATTTCAAAAAAAAAAAAACAACTCGTAAAGTGGGTTGAGTTAACGAAAGAAAAATAAGGTCGCCGGTTAATGTTGGTTTGCGGCACGTGAGCACAGAGACGGCTATATTGGGTTGCAGGTTACATTGAATCATCTGTTATAATTTGACTGAGAGATATTGCACTATAAAGGGAAACTGAACAGAATTCCAAAGTTAAAAAATTTTTTGAATATTATTTTCTTTACAATATATATTTGAAGGAAAATCGTTTGGTTTTTCCGTTAACCGCTTTTTCTTTTTTGTTTCACATAATTATTTTTGTGTGCAGTAGATGATAAAAATGGAAATGATCATAGATCGTTAAATTAGTTTTTAGTTCCCTTGATTTAGAAGTCGGACACAGGTTGCTTTGGGAAAAACGCATGCGCCATAACATCAAATACTTTTATTCTGTATCATGTCATGATTTGATATCAAAATTTCAATCAAAAGAATCCCTAGCTGAGACTGAATAATCTTTAAAAAAAAAAAGATAAATCAAAATGTGTTAGACGATGCGTCTTGTAACCCCTTTTTATACTTTGTTTTCCGTTATTACAAAGTATAAGTGAATAATTATTATCATGCCAGTGATGAATGAATGATCAAGTTAGTCGCGACATAATTATGCTTATTGTTCTGGCACCGATAATTGAATACCAAGTACAAAATGGGTAACAAGACTCGTTCTAAACTCGATGTAAACAATTATTGCTGTTTTTTAACTACGTAAACTGGTATGAAATAATCTAAAAATAGTGAAACGGCTGTGGTGCTTTTATTTTGCTGGTAGAAGAAATGTTACGAAACAAAATAGTAAAATCACTTTTTAAAAAAAAAATTGTATACATTTAAATAAAACAAACCAAAAACAAAACCCTTTGAAAACCACAAATTTGTCGAAAGTTTCATGTGAAGTATTCTTTAATAAAAAAAATCTTGGTTAGCATAATAATATCGACACTATTAATGCTCAATCTGTAATAATATGGCTCAAGTAATCAAAACCACAAAAAATAGTATAGACGTACGAAAGCAACACACTATTTATCAAACCAGAAGTATTGGGGGTGCTGCATTGAAGGCTTCTTAGCAGTGTACAAGTAAAATATGTTTCTATTGATCGAGAGATTAATAATTATGTAAAAAAAACAACAACACAACATCAACAGATTATTTGGTATGAAAAGTGAAGCGCTCTTTTTATTGAAAGGTTATGTCTGATACAGACACACCACCCACAAAAACAAGAAAAAAAACCCATAAGCCACAATCAGTTATTTTGTTAACTGAATGATATTTGCGAAAATGTAAAACCGTGAGCCTATTGCTAGATTGAACTTGATGTACGTAAATTATCAATACGATTGCGCGTTTAAAAGTCTCCCTGGCCCTAACGTAATACCGTTTTACAACATAATCTTATTTTTAAATAGTTTATAATTCACGATTTATGTTTACGAGGGCTCTTTGTAACTTAGTTGGTTGTTGTTGGTTTTTTTTTTTTTTAAAGAAACTGTTTTTTGTTGTTGCAGACATTAACTGTAATCTATGTGCATGTATTATGCATGGGTGTTAAATTCAATACGTTGAGTCAACTATCACGTGTGCACGTGTTCTGAATTCCCTACGTGCATGATACCATCCATTATGCATGCAAGGAGGCATCAGATCGCATCTTATCTTATCTTATCCTATCCTATCTTATTTATCAATAAATATAATTATACAGAACGCAAACTTGGAGGGTCAGTGTAACAAGTCCTCCAGATGTGTAGTTTTGCTTAATGATGTTGTTGTTGTTGTTGTTGTTCATGCTGTTGATGTTTTCTTTCCAAGTCGAAGTTAGTTAACCCAAACTGTTTTGAAATGTTGAGGACTCTCCTTGTTTTATATTTTTGTTGATAGTGGCGGGCTCTGGTTTGCTGTTGTTATTGATGTTGTTGCAGTTGTTATTGTTGTTATTGTTCTTGTCGTTGTTGTCATTGTCTTTGCTGCTGGTGTATTATGAATTTGTTGTTTTAGATTATATGCTCTGTTTGATGTTTACATTTTTTGTATTTTTCGGTTTTCTTCCTTTCAAAAATCATTGAATTTCATTTTCCTTTGTTTCATTTAAACATTGAGAAATGTGCCCAGCTGTTCTTTTTTTATAAATTGCTCTATACATGTACCGCATTTAAATCCTACATACAATTACGTTTATTGTGCTGGGAAAATGCTGCTCTATGAACAGCTTGGGTTTAATAGACCATTGTCAGTAACAGAGTCAGTGGTTTTTTTTTTCAAGTTATACATGTTTTCAAATCAACAAACATGTTACAAAGAAATCACTCTGGCTTTGCGACACTGTATTAATAATTGAATAAGTTGATTCAGGCTTGTTTGTTTTGTTGTACCAAACGGTACGAGTTAAACATAACCTTTTCTTTTTTGTCTTTTGTACTTTGTGTGTCATTTTGGCGACTGTTCAAAAACCATTTTTGAATGTTAGGGTTTGTCAATTTTGAAGTTGTCTAGTCTCAACTACATTCGTTTTAACTTCGTTCAATTTCATTACGCATTTACACTCTAATTTGATGTGGAAGTGGGTTATGAAATTAAAAACTCTAAACTTCAATCTATATGATAATGCACTGTCTGTGTGAAATGTGCCGATTTATTCTACCTAGTAACATTTATTATAATTATGCATATTACTTTGTACCCTACGCTTCAAGTAAAGAACTATCTGTGTAAATATCAAGTCTTTTTGTCGAGAACAAGTATGCATATACAGTCTTGTTTACAGTCTTTCAAGTTATTCAATCAACATGTATACTATTTTTACGGTCTGTTACACGAAGGACATGTGGGTGTGCGGCTACCTGTGTGAGTGAGAGACAAATAAAAAAACATAGAATAAATGAGAGAGCGACAGAGAGAAAAAAGGAGAGGGGAAAATCTAGAGAGAAATACCCAGAGACACATAAACACAAACAGGGAGGCTGACAAGCATAGACAAACAGAGGCATGATATTCTTAGATCTAAGAACATTGTAATGTTTTCTTTCAGGTTTTTAGGTTTTCCGCACGACACTGGATGGATAAATGAGTGGCTGAGTGAATGAATAAGTGAGTGGGTGAGTGAATGAGTGAGTGAGTGAATGAGTGAGTGAGTGAGTGAGTGAATGAGTGAGTGAGTGAATGAGTGAGTGAGTGGGTGAATGAATGAGTGAGTGAGGTTTCCCGGCAGATCCAAAAGAGAAGAGGGTGGCAACAGCTAGGGGTCAAACCTTAAACTTTCCGCTAACCATTTCAAGCTTGTTTCTGCACTAAAGAATTGAAAGTAAGTAAACAAGTGGGATAATTTCAAAAACCAAAAGGATGTGATAGAGAGCAAGAGATAAGATGAAGGAATAGCCAGATATAGAAAAAAAGATTGATGGTTCAGATGGATGAAATATGAAATGATTAAGAAGCTAGAGGTAGCCAGTACTAAGACGCGAGAACAAATGGCAAAGATAATGTGAAACAGAAAAGAAATACCCGCATTCTCAAATTTTGAAGGTAGTAACTTCACAGCTGTTGCAATTTTATAATTTCTAAAAAGAGGAAACTGTTTTCCTATTCTTTACTAAGTGGAATAATTAAAATGAAATCTGGGACAAGGATAAATTTCTAATTATTTTTCTTTGGTCTTGTCTGAACTAGATCTGTGGATGTGCCACTGTGGCATCCTAACTTTAATTTGAATATGAAATCACAAAAAAATCACAAAAGATCAAATTGACTTATCCATCCAAGCTGCCAGCTCTTTAAAGGAGTCTTTGAAAGTTAGACAGAAAGAGAGATAACAGAGATATATTAAATAGAGAGACGCTTTAAAAACGAGACTGTTTCAGTGATAGAAAGAGACAGAGAGATAGAGTTAGAGACACAAAGAGAGACAGATCCAGGCAGACAGACTGATAGATAAATGAAGAGACAGACAGACAGAAAGATGAAGAGTTGTTATCTGTGACATTGAGAGGCTTCATTGAGACAGACAGGCAAAACAAAAACACAACCGACAACCTCGACTGGTTCCACTAATTAAAAAAGGTAATTAAGTGGTCCCATTCTGCCTTACTTTGTATACAACCTTTCTCTTCCTTTTCTTTATCTTTTTCTTAAACATTGAGACTTCTGGTGATATTGAGGATAAGGTTTTTAGACATTCTTCAGTTAATATAATTTTTAGCTACAATACACTTGTTTGACAACTGATATATTCCTTACCCTACTGGTTGGGTCGATGTCAGTATAATGTGACCGGCTGAGACAGGAGTCATGGTATCCCCACCCTGTCTCGTGTGTGGCAGCACATAAAATTGTCAGACGTCCGTCTTGGGGCCCGTCCACGATATAGCCTATAGTTGCTGATGTTGGACGTTAAAACCCAACCAACCAACCAACCAACATTCCTTACCTTTCTCTTAGCCTTGAGTTGCAAAGCATCCCTTTGGTCGTCGGCGTTGCCCGGAACTCTGTGTCTCCAAAGATGGCGGCCAATGATGGTGTAGGTGGCGCTGAGAATGGTCACCGGTAGAAAGTAGGTCACGATCATCACGAAGAAGCTGTAGGCCACCTCGTGATGCTGAGACGACCAGTCCTCCTCACACTGTAGCTTGCCCGCCACCTCCCGAGTCCGCCCCATCACGAGAGGCACCGTGCCCAACCCGCCAGCAAACAGCCAGATCCCCAAGATCACGAGGCGGGTGTACGAGCTCGTCACTCGCTTTCGGAATGGAAACTTGACGGCCACAAGCCGGTCAATGCCGATGGCCGTGTTGGTGCTGACGGAGGCTGCGACGCTCACAACCTGGCAGCATTGCACGATTGGGCACATAACTTCGGAAAACATCCAGTGCCCGGTGATCTGGTAGGCGAAGGTGAACGGGATGCAAAAGATGGCCATAATGAGGTCTGCCGCTGCTAGGTTGATAAGGAAAGGGCGCAGGTCTGTGTTGCTACGATGGCCTCTCGTAAACACCAGGATAGCCATAGAGTTGCCGAATACAGCAGCCATAGTGGTCAGGGTGTAGAGAATGATAAGTACAATGCTAGACGCGTAGGGGATCGTCTCCACAACCATGGCGGCTTGTTCTGTTACATCCCCCGGCCACGATGTGGTCCTGTTGATGTCAAGAGCATCAAATAAAGGGGAGGACGCCATGTCTTGTGAGGCGTTGACGGAAAGATTGCTTGTATCACGAGCCATTGTGGGTAGTTCAGAGATATAGTTCATTGTAGAGCTTGACCAATCGACAGCTGATCGGACAATATCTAGGTATGATGGTGAAGTGTTTTGCATCCTCAAACCAAGATATGTCAACCCTGGACTTGTATTTCTGTCTTGCAGCGCCGATAATCCTAAAGTTGAGTCAGATTGCGTATCTCGGTAGCCTTGCATTTCGATAAACCGAGTCCTTGAAAAATGTTGAAAACGACCCAGTGGTTGTCCAAAACTTAGATCACGTTGGAGCCCTACATCCACCGCAATGATGGGTTAGCTCAAGCGTCCTGCTTAAAGATGATGAATGGCAGTCTAGCAATATTTGGATGGCATTGTGAGGGTTACATTTCATCCACCCTAGCACTTTGCCCTGTCTACATCAGAACATTGCGTGATCCGCATTTCTCTGATACCATGGTTGAGATCCAAAGAGAATGCAGTCCTTTCATTTGAACATCTTGTTTAAATAAATGGGGATACAACGAAGATTTAATGTTTGTGTGCCCATAAGGTTGAAAAAAGAATAAATATATAGGTTGATTAATGCTGTTATTTTATTTAAAAACAGTTACAATAAATATTTTTTATCAGTTCTCGTACTGTATGAATAAAATGCATAAACACATGAATAATTTTTTTTACTGTCACAAACACTTTTAAAAGTGTAACTCTTATATTATTTTTTTCGTGGAAAATTTGAGTAAAAACCACATTTTGGCAATGGTAGAATGAAAAAGCATGCTTATCAAGCTTATTAGAAATACATCAATTTGTCTCACAATAAATGTTTGTGTCTCTATCGAACCAGTCTATCTTTGTGTCTGCTTCACTGTCTCTCTCTCTTCACCTCTCTTCCATATCATATTAAAATGTGTCTCGTATTCGCTTATCCCCTTTCTTTATATCTGTCTACCTCTGCCTGTGTCTGTCTATAACATCTTTCGATATCTCTCTCTCTATCTCTCTCTCTCCCTCCCTCTCTCTCTCTCTCTCTCTCTCTCTCTCTCTCTCTCTTTATTAATCTATCTGTCATTTCAGCTTTCTATCTATATATTTGCTTCTATCAATTCACAAATTCATTAATCTATCTCTCGGCTCTATTTCCCTTTTATCTTTCTCTCTGTATCACTATACCCAACACTCTGTTTTTTCCCCGTTAAACCCCTTTTTGTCTTTATATTCTATCTATATTAGCTAGTCCAAACCTTGCTTGACACCCATTGTGCCATCCAATTTGCATTCCTCATTTTGAAACACATGGTTTCTCCTGTATGAATCTATATTACCACGCCACAGGCTGCCCACAGTGCATGGTGCAAAATGAATATTTATATGTAGAACATATTCCCGTATAATTACTGAATAGAAATAACAAAAAAAAAAACAATATATAATGTGAATGCTATATATATTCAGTAGGGCGGCACATTATTTTGAATATAAACTGTCAATACCATAATTAAGTTGGTGTGGATATAGTTTGTAATTTAAATCGTGGATTAAAAACTATGCCGTACAGCGATTTGCGTGCAAATGAAGCTCTCTTTAACATATTAATGAATATTACAATTAAAAGGTTCAATGAGAAAAACAGGAGAGTCAATTTATAGATGCCTGGTGGTTTATACGTGTACAGTAAACAAGGTACGCAACCCTTTCATTTTCAATGACTACTGTAAGGAAAAAAACTCTAACATAATCATAAGAAATGGTACAGTTTTATATGTGTTCATATCCTTTAAATCTTTCTTCGATAGAATATTATATATATGGATAACTTATACCTTTCTCAGTAAAGTATACCATTTAAACTAATGTGCACGGTGTATCTTTGTTCTTATTTTGTATAACTTAAAATGTAAACAAGATGGTAATTAACGAAGATAACATGCATATTGAATATCTATGATAGTATCGGTGAATGAATTTATAATTTCAGTCATAAAATCCCAACAGTGTCATTATGGCTTGACACCCTAGTATGAGATTTGAAGTCAATGGTCCACCATTTGATAAACGTTAGGATATCTCTAGATCTAGTCTTTTATTGGAGTAGCCGAAATATGAAGACGCGCAAAAAGGGACAATGTTCGAACACATAGGCCTACCAAAATTTCAAATAACTTATAATAATGAAGCTTAATCATTTTTGGAGTTACCACCAAAAACTATCTACACACTAACTTTGGAGTGGCAGAAAAGAATATCCGATGTTTGTCAGTTGGGGTGAAAATCATTACCTACTTCGAAAATATCAATGAAACAAAAGGATGATTATTGATCTTAGGAAGAAAAAAACACAAATGCCAGCCTCTTTATAAAACGCGAAGTGGTTCTGCAAGTATATACCTTGCTATCCCTTTTCAGCAGAATCATAATGACCTTATTGGTCGTGGATTCTGCGTCAGAAATAATTGGAAAACTTTTATTTTAAGACAATATGGCTCTTTACAGTATTCTGATTTTAAAGATCTAAATATTTTTAACCATCATTGTGAGTAAAAACCACGATTAGTTACACCCAGTATCGTCAAGACATTAGTATAGAGAAAAACATTTCGCCTAAATAGATCCCACTTGGAAGACGAGAAATCAAGGAGAAATGTCATCGTGTCATTTTGAAGAAGGGGGGTTTAAAAACAATCTTTGTGCACATTACAATAAATCGCATCGATTAACAATCCTAAACCCTCTCTATTAATTAGTAAAGTATTTTTGTACGTTCCCATCTTGTTAAATCAGATTTCTAACTGAAATTGTGGTAAGGTCGTTGATTTATTTATTATGTGAATTATTAAGGGTATTGAAAAAAACGATGTGGGGAGACCGAGAGAAAGGGGAAAGATATATAGAGAGAAACAGGCAGATAAACAGACAGACAAACAAAGACAGAGATGAGATGGAACCTTATTTAAAGAGCCACAATGGTTCTGACGGAGTTTTTGGTGGTTATGGACAAAACAAAATTTCGACCTGCGTCTGGAAAACGGTTCTAGAAACCTATGCGTATACTTGTTCCAAATTGCTTGTTTCGGTGAGAGAGAACAACAGGGAGGGAGAGAGAGAGAGAGAGAGAGAGAGAGAGAGAGAGAGAGAGAGAGACA
>RQTK01000047.1:572644-587472 GCA_003991915.1 Elysia chlorotica | reverse complement strand
CACTTAAAAGGGCATATCAATAGTCTTGATAGCTCACGCTAGGATATTTACAGTATTTTTTGTAGATAACATTTCTTTTAGATCCATTTTTACCCCTTTTTTATGATAGTCGACGCAGGTCCATATAGAATTGAAATTGGGTGCGAATGTTTTTAAACCCATTCGATAGATCTAGAATTCAGTATTATAACCCGAGCAGAGCCCCGCACGTGAACATGTTGAATGGCAAGAATAAACAAAAATATGTGTAGAACTATGAGTAGTAGCAGTCTAGATCTAATTATTTGATATAGCTTTTAGAACCATGTTTATCCTCTTTTCGATGATAGTCGAGGTAGATCCAGATAGAATTTAAACTGCGCTCGAATGTTTTTAAACCCCGAAAGATCCCCATTCGATAGATATGGAATTTAGTATTATAACCCGAGCAGAACCCGCACGTGAACATGTCGAACGGAAAGAAGAAAAAAAATTATATAGATCTATAAGTGGTATTGTTGACATTGAATGGTTTTAAGAAAAAAAAAAGTATTTACGGCAAGAAATCTCAACTATTGAAATAGAGCACCGCACCTATTTGAACCTAGCCCGCTTTCACTTACGATTAGCTATGACTGCTTGATCCACGAATCAATTTCAATTCCTAAAATCTAATTAATGCTTTATGCGTCATCGGGAAAAATAAACGAACCAGCTTAAGGCATAAAGAAAATTCCAAGGTACCAATATATCTAAATTTCAAGTTTGTACCTTGAGTAGTTATGGCGGAGAAGGCGATAATAATTTTACCAGTTCACAAATATATAATAAGATTAGGGTTTAAAACTATACAACTTTACCAGCTGCACTTCTTTCCTCTATATCTCCCCCACCTTTCCTTAAAAAGAAAACTAAATGTATAAACCTAATCTTACCCGCCCTCCTAGCGTAGAAGGGAAGATTTGTCTTATTGCCTCCCTCTATCCCCTCTTTCCACTTTAGAGCATCCAAGAGTAGGAACCCACACATTAGAGGACTAGCCTCGTAGTAATAGAAGGGACTAGGATAGGATCTATCTTGTCTTATTTCATCTTGAGCTTTTGTCTTCTATTAATGCCACTTCTCTTCGTATAGGATTCCTCAGAGAAACAATGGAGACGTAAAACACGGATAGAGAGAAAGAGAGAAATAGAGAGAGAGAGACAAAGAGAGAGAGAGAGAGAGAGAGAGAGCTCTCTAGAAAATATCGATGTGAGTGACTAATCGCCTTGTTGACAATATTAATGTAAAAGTGTCGAATATAATCTATAAACTCAGTAATACTATTTTGGTCATTTTAGTTCAAAACAATTACCTACATGTTTAAATTTAATCAATTGTCTCTAGGGAGGGAAAAAGAGTTGGAAAGCAATGACAACCGCTCTCGATGCTGACCTAAAAATAACTAGATTCTAACTAAATCTAGATAAAATTTTTATATAGGGAGCATGGCGATCAGAAACTGAGCAACGATCGTATTAATTAAATTACAAATTTAACAAATGTGGGCTATTATGTCCTTCATTTCCTATATTTTAATAGCTTTAACAACACGAAAATGTATATTAAGGGGGTTCCGGTTATTATTTTACCCGCATGTTAAGTGCCTTAATTGAATTCAAATGCACTCTCATTTAAAAACAAAAGACTCTCTAAACTTAGAATACAGTTATTAGATAATCCACATGTTTTACATAGAAATAGATCCGATTTAGTTTGTAGGCCTATACACAATTGTAATTCACAGTTGTGTAATAGTTTGATACGTATGAGAGATAACAACAAGATAAAAGCTGTACACAAAATGAATAAAACAAAGGGTGTATTTTAGATGCAAATGCGATTTTAAATGATGCATACATTATAACTGCCTCTTTGGATTAATTGAAACACGATACCTGTGGTTTTTTCTTTTCTTTTTATAGATGTTGCTGTTTTTTCCGTTGATTGATTCTTTAATTTAACATGTCAGCAACCACTTTATTTCATGGACATCCAAACAATTGCCCTGAGAGTTCTATATATCTTGCCACATAGAGACAGTGCGACGATACACCACTTAACTAGCCTTTATGTGTTACATGTCTTAAAAATGTTAAAAATCTTATAATGTAGGAAAACTTATATCGTTTTCTGTTAAACAAAAACATTAACCACAACATCAACAGCACCAACAGCAACATGAACAAGAGGACGAGGAAAGGAAAGAAGACGAACAACAACAACAATAAAAATCATACATCTTTTTCAAAAGTATCTAACTATAATAGTATTGTTTTAATATGTAATGCCAGAAGAAGAGCAATGCTGCGCTAGATACACACAAACACTTTGTGTATTTGAATTATTTTACGACGATATTTATTAAATTATAAGACACCAGATTAGTATATTTTCATATCTTTAAAAAAGTGCAGTTTTCTTTCATGCATTGCCTTGCTCTTGACATCTCTCTCTCTCTCTCTCTCTCTCTCTCTCTCTCTCTCTCTCTCTCTCTCTCTCTCTCTCTCTCTCTCTCTTTCTTTTGTTTTCTTTCTTTCCCTCTCTCTTTCTCTCCCTCTTTCTCTCTCTCTGTCTTTCTCTTTCTCTCTTTGTCTCTTTGTATTTCCCCCAACTTACCTTACCAATAAAGCCTCAATCGTCTCTCTGTGTCTCATCTTTCCTTCACCTCCTCTTCCTTATTGTTTTATTTTTCATAATGTCCACTCATTTCTCTCTTTGTATTCTCATGGAAAACTAGATGAAGGCCACCGCCGTGAGAATTGGGTAATGATAGCAAGAAAACTGGCTAGGTGCCACTGAATTGTGACACGAGATCATTAAGTGGTTGTCGAAAAGATTGATGAAAAACATTTCATTTGAATAACAGTATTTCTCACCCATGCCTGGGAAATCGTTATGTATTATGTTTTGGTGATGCGAGTTTTGAAAACCAAAGCGAGTTTCTGTAGAGAAAGTAGAAATGAGTTAACGCAGAGACAGCATTAGAATGGATCGGGAATCAGAAAGAGGAAAACAGGTAAATAAAAACGTTTAATTATATTAAAGAAAGTAAAGCGATAGATAAATAGATAGATAGATAGATAGATAGATAGATAGATAGATAGATAGATAGATAGATAGATAGATAGATAGATAGATAGATAGATAGATAGATAGATAGATAGATAGATAGATAGATAGATAGATAGATAGATAGATAGATAGATAGATAGATAGATAGATAGATATACTTTGTTTTTTTTTCGTGTCCAAATTAATAAAATAAGACCTCCATAAGGGTCTTTTTCTCAGGAGACCTTGAGAAATCAAGGATATTTGGGAATGTTTTATCGCGTGTGGGCATTTTGGACACGCGTAATCAATGTACTGTGAACAATTTATGGCCAATTTTTATTCAACATTACAGTAAACAGGATTTTGTATTCCACATTACAGTAAACGCTTGTTCTAAATATAATAACTAAGAATAAAGTCAGTGTTCGTGGTTTAAAATTTGGAGATTATAAGCAGTTCTCAAACTCACAATTATCAAATTCAACATCTTTAACAAAAACTACGGACTGGACTTTATAGTTTGCGATTGAAGTAAATATCTTATATTAAAATCATACTCCAAAACCTTCATTTTATAATGCTTAAATAGTTGACTGGTTGAATGATTTACATAATATATTAATTTACGTAAATACGATATCAATATAACGCCAATTCAATTATAAAGATTTTTTCTTGACTTTCGTGACAATAAAACTTAGTTAAAGCACAAAACGATACTTAATTCCCAATTTTATAAAGTACAAAACGATAAGCTATTCCCAATTTTCTAAAGCACATGATATAATGCAGGGGCGCAGGTGAATGGTATTGTGAAAACGGAAATAATAAACGGAAAAGAAAAAAAAATCTCATAGATTGAAACAAAATGAGGAGCGTCCTTTTCTTCGAATTCATCAGTCTACCCTTCTAGCAGGATGTTATTTACATGAACCAGGGAAATTTTTTGTGCTTTTAAATTATGCAGCTGGTTACTAAAATACGAATCCTTGGATTGCAACAGAATACTCCATAGTCATGATAATGATATTGTGTGATCAATTCAGGAACAGTGGTTGGACACTCCCTTTGTCCTGTTTACAGCGATACAAAAAGCATTTTGTTCACGTGCGTCACCGTCTCTGGCTGTCTGGTGCACAGCCATCTATTGGTTGAGAATAATGCATTGTGATATTTAAAGGCGTACACGTGAGAGAATATATTACTGATAACAGAAATAAAGAGAAAGAGGAGGAAATACAGAGACAAAGAGGGACTGTTTGGCCTGAAGACAAAGAATGTCTGGAACTGCCTTGACTAAAGTGCATTATTGATAGAGTGGCTGACTTCTGTTGTGCTTTAATGGAGACAGAGTAGCGTAATGGCAGAGAAACTGAAAATGATAGAGATGGCGGAAAGGATGCTGAGAGAGAGACAGGGGCAGATACAGAGACGGAGACAGAGAGAGAGAGGGGGTTGGTTGGTTGGTTGGCTTGGTTTAACGTCCAACAGCAGCACTATATAGGCTATATTGTGGACGGGCCCCAAGACGGACGTCTGAAATTAAATGTGCTGCCACACACGAGACAGGGCGGGGATACCATGACTCCTGTCTCAGCCGGTCACATTATACTGACACCGACCCAACCAGTAGGGAACGCAACAGCCAGGATTCGAACTCGGTACCTTTTGCGTCGGAAGCCGACGTTCTACCCCAGGACCACCGCGAGAGGGGGGGAGGGGGGTGGGGATAGAGAGGTTGGAAGGAAACCTAGAGCTGAATATTCTTTGGAGGCCAAGAATGTATGGGACTTTAATCATTCATAATAATTGTATGCTCTGCTTCGACGGAATGGAAACACGTGAATGTAAATACATGTAGTTAAACATTCTAAACTTAGAATGAGAGAGCTCGGAGAGAGAGAGAGAGAGAGAGAGAGAGAGAGAGAGAGAGAGGGAGAGAGACAGCCACACGCGCACAAACACACACACACACAGACAGACAGACAGAGGGAACAAAACTGTCACAGGGACAGTCAGACAGAGAGAAAGAACCAAAGAAAAAAGACAGAGATATAGAGACAGGGATAGATACGTAGAAAGAGAGAGAGAGAGAGAGAGAGAGAGAGTGTATAAGAGAAAGAGACAGAGAGAGATAGAGAAATAGTTTGTAAATAAGAGAGAGAGAGAGAGAGAGAGAGAGAGAGCCACAGAGAGAGTGTGTGTGTAAGTGAGAGAGAGTCAGAGAATGAGTCTGTGTATATATATATATATATACTATGAAGAGTGTGGTTTATGTGTGATGTTATACATTATATATATATATATATAGAGAGAGAGAGAGAGAGAGAGAGAAGAAGAAGAAGAGAGAAGAAAAGAGAAGAGAAGAGGGTTACCTATCAGACACAAAGAAGTTGTGTTAGGTACCAAACTTACTCTATAGAGAGCAATAACAATAGAGTTTTAAAGCTCCTGTGTCCACAGTTGGGCTCAGCTCTCAGGGGCAAATGCAGATCTAGATGCGGACGATTGATTCTACGTGGATCTAGTGGACAATTCAGACTATTAACACAACCATGACCATTTAAGACGAGGTATAGAATACAGGTCATTTATGCTAAATGAACCGTTCTAACGTACCGGTTATGTGAGTATTATTGATATTGCCTGTACAGTTTTAAGGAGAGTTGCGCTTTTGGTACGTAGGGAATTTAAAGTCAAAGCATATTATGCATTTCAATCTTGTATCTTGGCTCATTTAAAAGAGATATTTGAACAATATCTTAAGGTACAAAAACAGAGACCGAAAGGGATAAGGGCGTTAACAGTTAGCTTTGGAACAAATTTATGATAAAAGAAAACAGTGTTCTTCAGATTACGCTGTTTGGTCACAAGATATCCAAATATTTTCCATTGGCTTGTTACGGGAAAGCAACCTTCTCAAAGCTATACAAGACTGTTAGGAGATCGTATTGCAATACATGCTTTCGGCAGATGCTTTTTATTATGCACACACATAGGTTAGGAAACGTTTTTGTAAACCGTTGAGATGAACGGAAAGAGAAAATGAGGCAGGCAAAGAGAAAAGATATGGAATGATGTTAGTATGTCTTATGGTTCACCGTAAATTTGATATGAAAATGTCCCATTTAAAGTATATTTTAATCTGAGGAAAACCTTGAGCCAGCAATAATTGGGCAAGTGATACAAATTTCAGAAGAGAATTAATCCAAACTAAAAAGTACGAACACAATAGCATTAATTATATTTATTTAGATTTATATAAAATACAAATATAGCAAATAAACACAGCTTGGATAAGACACATTTTCATTTTCATTATTAATTTGTTATAGCAAAAACGTTCTTTTTTGTTTTTGATTTTTTTATTTTTGCTTCAATCACTACTTTTTTGCCATGTTAAGTTTTTAATTACTCTTCTTACTTTTCCATCCCTATGTTCTATCTGGGATTCGTTAATTATTTTCATGCGAGTAACAAAATGAATCACCACGGTGTTGTCAATGATTCAAACGTATACTTCTTTTTGGTCTCCAGTGCTCTTTTAATGACGGTTATAAGAATAGATCTTGCAGGAAACGTCCGTTTGCTTGCACAAAACCACATTTTTCACCAATTTCAGACCCTACCGTGTCTAACTCATATCATGACTGTGTTAAGAAGGAGTGTCTTTGTGACATAGCCCAAAAGACAAATTTTATGGTTGTCTCAACATTCAGTCGCTTGTGCTTCCCCTGGCAGTGCTATGAAGACAAATGTTTACTATCTTCTGGGATGTGACCTGTGTCAAAAATTTCGCAAGAGATCTAATTTTTTAATGCTAAAATACTATTTTTAAAGAACTTCGCTTTATTCCGTTGAAATTCTTGTTATAGCTTTTCCGTCCTTATGTTTTAAGATTGATCTCACATCATACTTCATAATTATTAATCCTGCAAATTTACCCTTGGTTTCATTTTATTAACTTTTCCTTTCTCATCAAAAGGTTATTGCGTGTACCCTTAACATGTTTCTAAAACCTTCTTTTTGTTTATGACCTCCATTTGTTTTTTTATAAGCATCCCGTGAGCCCAACATTTTTCTTTCTACTTATGTGTTAGAGGCTAGCATTTGAAGCATACTTTTCTATAGCCCTTTTTTTCAGCCAAAATTATTAATATAGCTACTTCAATTCTTCTTTAATCCTCTCTGCGTGTGTTTCAACTTTATTGATGGTTTCTAGTTTCCTATCTTCTATACTTTAAAAAAAATTATTATTCATAAACTAATGTATATTTTTTACGTGGCAAGTCTTCAGCAGCTGCACACACCAGCCTATTTATAAATCTTGAAAGACAGGATACTATTTCATAAATAACAAAGTAAAACAATTTTACAGCCAGAGATCAAACATGTTTCCTTAAGGAAAAAAGTACTGTGGTAATTATTTGTTTTTAAATGCTTTAAATCGTCCCATATGGTTGAGTGAGTTATAATTCGTTAACTGTACTTCCTCCTTAACATTATGATAATTAGGCATTTGAATACCACATGTCCTTTTCATCTGGTCGCTATATTGTTGTGATCAATCTACGCTGCTGTAGAACAACAGGAAGTTGAACTGCTTGCTTAACATCCAGCTTCAGTATTATATAGTCTATAATTATTGTGGACGGGTCCCAAGACTAACGTTTGGCAATTTAACGACTTGCTACACAGAGACAGTGCGAGGACATCTGTACTATTGTCTCAGCTGTTTAGGTTATACTGACATCGATCCAACCAGCCGGGGCGGAAATCGGAAAAATACATTTTTGATCGATCGAGGGTTAAAACCAGAGACTTCCTGATTGGGAGACCAACTCTATCACTTGTTTGCGCCCCGCCTCCTACGCCTGAACAGAGACACTCGGGGGACGAGGTGGATCATCGTTTTAGCGCGCGACATAGACTAATTATTATCTGGAGGTCTCCGTTTCTATCCCTGAGCATGTCGCTATGTCTTTAATTGTTTCGTTGTCAGTATGATTTGATTGACTGGGTCTATAATCTAAAATTCTAATATTCCCGGTGTCTCAGTGTGGCAGTATTAACACCCTAAACATAGTCTTGGAGCCCATTCGCGACAAAGCCTATTATTGACGATGGACGCAAAGAAATCAAACAACAAAGAAACAATGAAATGCGTGACTCTGGTACATCCTCTAGCCTCCCCCAGCATGATATCATTCTCAATAGGTCGTAAGCACAACGCCTTGGTAGCTAGACAATGTGTCGAAAATCATCTTGTTCTTAATTAGAACCTGCCGTAAACTTACCTTAACGTTGTAATTAAGACCCAAGATATATATGCACCACCTGAAAACAATACTGTTACTTAATGCATAGTGCAGTGGCTCACCATATATCAGTTACTTTTCGCTACATCGGAAAAACCAGTGAGCGCTAAATGAAAAAGCATGAAATGGAACCCTGGTGTGTGATTGTTTAGGTCATGTTAACATGGTATTGTTGGCATGTGATCCGAGACTCTGGACTTGCAAGGTCAAGTTTGTTGTTGTCTCTCATGACTTGTTACCTTTTTATAGTCACAGGTGGTATTTGGGATGGACAGGGGAGTAACGAAGTCTTGGTAGAGGTTGGGGGGGGGGGGGGGGGAGGGGAGGGGGTGTCAGAAGATGAAATAGTCTTGGAGAACTATCCATGGAAAGTGAAGCTTCCAAAAAAACAAAAAGGAAAGAGGCAGGATCACAGAAATAAACAATAATTTGCATTTAGAAAAGTGAGCTATATCATTAAGATACTAGGTAGAGTTGGAACAGTTAACGTTAAAAGTTTAATAGGCTTGTAGGGCGAACGAAAAGTACACACTGAGTATAATTGTGTTCGAACTTTGATACTTATTCAAAATAAATCGATCGCTGTTACCCTTGTTTTGGAAAGACATGTTTACTTAAGTCAATGAAGTGACTTTGCCTGTTATTTAAGGTAGCCACAATGTAAAGCGAGAGGGGCAAAAATACAGTAGAGAGAGGGCACCGCAGCGAAATCTTACCTCTCAACCTAGGAGAAGAAAATACATTAAATAGAGGGGTACTACTAATTATATTAAAACATTGAATGCATTAGGACTTGTTCCGTGTAACCTTTACATCACCGTTATTTCCTTCTCTCTCTCTCTTTCTCCCCCCCCCTCTCTCTCTCTCTCTCTCTCTCTCGCTCTCTTTCTCTCTCTCCCTCTCTCTCTCGCTCTCTTTCCCACAATGCATGGGATAAACATTTTTAGAGTTTGTTCTTATAGTACATCTTGATTGTCTACTGCTCTTGATTAACCTGCATGAATAATGCTATGACCGAGTTACTATATTCCCCTCCCTCTCTCTCTCTCTCTCTCTCTCTCTCTCCCTCTCCCTCTCCCCCCCCACTTCCTTCCCACAATGCATGGGATAAACATTTTTAGAGTTTGTTCTTATAGTACATCTTGATTGTCTACTGCTCTTGATTAACCTGCATGAATAATGCTATGACCGAGTTACTATATTCCGAACAGTCCTCTTACTAATTAAATGAAACAAAATAGTATGAACTTGAACCCGATGCAGTATTGTTTAATTGGGTTCAGTATACTTCAAAGCAGGAAACCTATCATTGTTTATTGGTATATGGAATAAATCTCTCATTTGGCGCCAGTGAGGCTACACGTCTAGTGCAAATTGCAACCGGCTCCAGGTTGGGCTTAAATGTCACATGACCGTCAAACCAAGTGCGTGATTGCCTTACAGTTATAATATCTCATTTGCATGAGACTTAGGCTGTGAATGGCTGAACCCTGAGTTGGTTTAACGTCCAACATCAGCAGTATATAGGCTATATTTCTGGTTGGCAGTACGTAAAAATAAAATTTAATGACAGACGTTAGCCTTGGTTAGGGTTAGGGTTAGGGTTACGGTTACGGTTAGTGTTAGGGTTAGGGGTTGGGTTTGGGGTTGAGGTTGGGGTTAGGGTTAGGGTTAGGGGTTGGAGTTGGAATCGAGTTGGGGTTGGGATTAGGGATAGGGGCAGGGTTAGGGTCCATAATACATGTTTAGCATTTATAGTCCTCTCGTTGTACGTGAAGCAACAAGCACTGGTGCTGTATGTGCATTCGTGAACGCGAACAGTCCATCTCGATTACCTTTTTTGAATATGAATGCGAGGAATGGGAACAAACTTTGCCTGAAGACCGTAGAGGGATGTATTTTGATACAAAATTAACGTCATTATTATAAACCAAAAGAGTACTGAAACAGAGAGCGCCTGCTGAACAACCGCTTGCCTTTTCGCGTTTTAAATATTGCGCAGCGATCTGTTTGATGTTTGCAACCAGCGGTACTCTCTCTCTCTCTCTCTCTCTCTCTCTCTCTCTCTCTCTCTCTCTCTCTCTCTCACTTTTTTCCTCTCTCTCTTTCTCGAACTCTCTCAGTCTTTCTCTTTCTCTCTCTCTATCTCTCTCTTTCTCTGTCTCTCTCTATGTCTCTCTCTATCTATCTATCTTTTTCTCTCTCTTTCCCTCTATATTTTTTTCATTTCTCTCTCGATCTTGCCCTATCTCTCTCAGTTAGTAATTATCCTCAGTTAGCATTGATTTATCAATCAGACCAACCCAGTGTTTATTCGTCATCAAAATATTTCAAAACATTAGAATAGATTTCTTTTCAATGTTTGTCTGAGCGATTGTTTGTTAAGTTTAATATATTGAAAACAAAAGAGTTTGCATTCTTCTAATGTGAGATCAAAAGAATATAACTCTTAGTTGCACTCTGTCTGTCAAGGTCTCTTTAAATTGTGTCATTTTTCCTTAGTCTAGACACTGTCACACTTCACTCACGATCTTGGGTGACTTTACATGTATTTCAACTCAGACCGTCTGATATCATCTTTGATCTAATGGTGTTCCCCAGCCGGCATCTCTTCACCTTTCTAACTTCTCACGTCTTCAACATTTTCTACGGCATCCGATATTCCAGAACGCTATAATTCCAGATGTTTTTGTAGTTGTCCTTTATTACAAACGAGAATGCAATCATCCCTCGTTAAACCCAATTTGTGAAATGGAATAGCAAAATTGTCTTCACGATAACGAGAGGTTATATTTGGGTGTTTTCACTTTATTCAGTGCTGTTGAAACCGCACGTCCAATAGCTGGCAGTTCGCTATTGATTTCGTATCAAGTTATATCGAGGCACTTGGGCATTGAACATAAGGGGAAAAAAACTTAAAGGTAGCAAAAGATAATTGCGCACTTTATGTCATGTATTCCGATAAAAAAAAGAATATGCCAGAATTGATATCTTGAGGAATTGGGCGAACGTAATTCAAAAATTAGGAACTCCGTTGTTATGAATTCAGTAGCAACGAATAATAATTTTAAAAAAAAACCTGATTCCGTTTTTTGGTATTATTTCATAGATTTGTAAAAAAGCCAAATTGTATATTTTTTGTGTGTTACAACTGTACATATGCTATTCCAGAACGCTATAATTCCAGATGTTTTTGTGGTGAATGCAATGCAAGAGAATGCAAGCATCCCTCGTTAAACCCAATTTGTGAAATGGAATAGAAAAATTTGACTTCACGTTAACGAGAGGTTATATTCGGGTATTTTCACTTTATTCAGTACTGTTGAAACCGCACGTCCAATAGCTGGCAGTTCGCTATTGATTTCGTATCAAGTTATATCGAGGCACTTGGGCATTGAACATAAGGGGAAAAACTTAAAGGTAGCAAAAGATAATTGCGCACTTTGTGTCATGTATTCCGATAAAAAAAAAAAGAATATGCCAGAATTGATATCTTGCCGCATTGGGCGAACGTAATTCAAAAATTAGGAACTCCGTTGTTATGAATTCAGTAGCAACGAATAATAATTAAAAAAAAACAACCTGATTCCGTTTTTGGTATTATTTCCTAGTTTTGTAAAAAAGCCAAATTGTATATTTCTTGTGTGTTACAACTGTACATATGCAATCAATATAGACATGACGGTCCGGTTGGTAGACTTATTTTTAAATTGTGCAATCTTTATCAAGTGTTATTGTGAGAATGAAGTTGCAATGTCACTGAAGCTATGTGTAAGCTTTTAATATCGAAATTCTGGGCGGTGTATTTACACCATTCTGAGGAAATAAAAATGTATGTATATAAAAACGATAAGATCGACTTTTTCATGATACCCATAACCTTGTAACCTAGAAAATATCTCGGTCAGATAAGCGTTGCTATGGAAACGTGTTCATGATTGTCACTCTAATTGAAGGTCAATGCTGACAGGTAAAAAGAAACTAATCCAAAAAACATGCCGACTCGTTCTGGCCCCTTTTGCTCTTTTTGTCTCACTCACTCTCCCTTCCTTATATTTCTCTAGCCTTCTCTCCTCGCGCTCTTCCTTTCTCTCTTCCTTTCTATCCAATATCGATATATCTAATGATCTATCTATGCATATCTATCTATCTATCTATCTATCTATCTATCTATCTATCTATCTATCTATCTATCTATCTATCTATCTATCTATCTATCTATCTATCTATCTATCTATCTATCTATCTATCTATCTATCTATCTATCTATCTATCTATCTATCTATCTATCTATCTATCTATTTATCTATCTATCTACCCTTCTATTTATCTATCTATCGACCTATCTATAATTATCTTATTGATGCCTTTTCTCTTTATCTGTCAATCTCTTTCTATAAATTTATATCAAATCTGCGACTATGTGTATTGTTGTTGTTGTTGCTGTTCCTTTAGCGTTCTTTCTAATGAGAAAATCCACACAAATAAGAAAAAAACTGCTAATAACTTTAAAATAATGAGAAATAATAGTTAGCACATTCTTAATAAACAATTTTTATTTCATTTCCTATGATATTTCAACAATGTGCATAATTTCCACCACAATTTTTTTCGCCATAAGAGTCGAGTCTTCCCGTAATGCTACGGGCAGTAATGTTGCCAGCATTAATAAAGCGATAAACGAACGATAGGTAATAAAGAGATAAGGGGTACCTCTTACGAAATTATTAACCTGTTATTAAGTGAATGTTTGATCACATAAAAAAGAAGCTGCTATTTAGAAACTCATCCGATTTCATAAAAATACAAACATACATCTATAAGCAAGTAAGTGACGCAAGTTTGCTCAATTAGAAACACGTCCAAGTAGGTGATAGAGGGAGAGAGGCAGGGTGAGGGAGAGAGAGAGAGACAGAGAGAGAGAGAGGCACAGAGAGAGAGCTAGAGAATTGGTGGGAAGGCGAACAGGTTACTAATTAAACCATAAATAGGATACAATTTAGATTGATTGCACACGGTATAGATAGGGGAAAACTGGAGAGGGAGAGAAAGAGAGAGAGAGACAGAGAGACAGATACACAAAAGAGAGACAGGTATACAAACAAACAAACAGACAGGCATAGAGAAAACGGAGAGAGACAGTGAGGCAGAGATAGACTGTGAGAGAGGCAGAGAAAGAGACAGGCAGAGAGAGACACGCAGAGAGACATCAAGACAGAGAAAATATTTGTTCACTATAATATTTTTAAGAGTAAACATATTATTTTATGTTTTATATAATAAAAGTATAGGTTAATATTTAATTATTTAATCATTTTTCCTTCATAATATGTTAAAGTTACTAGTCTTAAAGTTGTCAAACTCAACATAAAAAAGATATATCCACCATAATCTGTGTGACAAAGTTACAATTAATTATCTATGTAACCATCTTAGCTGTGAAATCTTTAATGAGCTTAACGTCCTTCTTACAAGTTATCAGTACACACGCATGTGTTGAAGAACTGTGTGACAAATTATGCTATAACATGCATGTAATTCTAATAATTATTATAGTCTCTCCGAAAATTGTATTCGTATTTTAGTTGCATGGGCATTCGTGGACGATCTCGCACTGTCCATGAGTGGCAGCAGTAAAGACGTTAATCTTTAGACCCGTCCACAATATATCCTATAGAAAACATGCTTGGCGAATTTGGGTTATTTTCTAATTTAAACAGACTCATATCAGGTTGTATTAATTGTTTTAGCATAGCAATCTTATTGAAGCGTTCGCAGGTTGCTTTCACTACCCATTTTTTTAAAAACTTTTTTGTGATGAAAAATATTCAATTTAATAGTAAATATTTTTGGGAAAACTACAAATTAAAGAACTGGAAATGATTGTGAATCTAAATTTAAAAAAACAACAACCGAAAACTACTGTATTTCATAAATATTATGTTAATATGCAAATTTCAACGAATTCTGAATTAAAAGAAAAACAGAGGCATTTTTTGTTCAATAAGAAAGAATCTACAATTTAACACGTTGAATGGTAATTTAAATTATAAATAAAACTTTTTGAACCTACAACACTATTAAAAAGTTTTCGTCTCAATAAAACTTCCCAAATCTTCAATATTTGAAAAAATAAAAAAAAATGTGTATTTATTTTAATAAAACTTTATGATAATATGTGCAGTCGATACTGACTTAAATAACTAAAACGGTTTATTCTTTCTCTTATAAATCTAAAACAAAACAAAAATTGGTGGTGGACATCAGAAACTAAGCTTTGCATGCCAAGCTTTGGTGGTTAGGGTTTGAAAAGACTAGCTGATTGAATCGTATTATCAGTTAAAAAAAGGAAAAGAAAGCAATAACAAAAACAACAACAACAACAACAACAACAACAAAAGCAGCAGCAGCAGCAACAACAACAACAACAGCAGA
>RQTK01000047.1:542958-564060 GCA_003991915.1 Elysia chlorotica | reverse complement strand
GTCACCCCAAAGAGAGAGAGAGAGAGAGAGAGAGAGAGAGAGAGAGAGAGAGAGAGAGAGAGAGAAAGACACAGGGAGAAAGGGGGTGAAGGGCAGAGGGAAAAATGTGTGTGAGAGAGAGAGAGAGAGAGAGAGAGAGAGAGAGAGAGAGAGAGAGAAACATAGAGAGGGGAAAGGAGGAGATGTGGTGTGAACGAAGTGAGACAGGCAAGACAAAAAACTCAGTTTGGCTAGTCAATATCTTTTATAATGTTTTCTATTTGCAAATCATAGGAGGAGGAGGAGGAGGAGGAGGAGTTGTTGTTGTTGTAGAGATAGCTGTAATAGTTACATTATTTGCTGTTGTTGCTGTTCTTGTTTTATTAGGGACAGTATCAGTATCAATTATTTCTAGATGCGACAAGGATGATCATGTTTGTTATGGTTTGATATTTTGTAAATAAGGACGTCAAAGTTCGTGATTGTGGTTATGAGTAGGATGGGTGGTATCGATAGTTTTCTTCTTTTGTGTGCTTTTTTGGATACAAGGGCGCTTATGATTTAAAGAATTATAAATGAAAAGCATTTGAAACTGGAGGATAGTGAGAGCGTAAAAATTAGGATATTCGAAACAACAACAGCAGCAGTAAAAAATAATCCTACCATGATCCTAAATACAATGCCCAACGCTTAACAAGTACAGACATTAAATAGCTTTGATGAGCACAATAATCTAACTTACTAAGATGTCCACTTTAATAAGTCATAGATAGAAGATGCTGACTGATATTCAGAGGTCATTATGTCAGTTATGATTACCCTCATGTCATCGGGCGAGAACTGGGTAGACGCGGTTTCTTACCGGCAAGAGATCATTAGAGTCAGGGCAACAGAGTGCTATAACACACAGAGCTCGCTGAATCAACGCTTTCCTTTTTCACGAAGAGTTGCTGGATTTTTTGCAACTAGCGGAACTCTCTCTCTCTCTCTCTCTCTCATCTATCTATCTATCTATCTATCTATCTATCTATCTATCTATCTATCTATCTATCTATCTATCTATCTATCAATCTACTTCTTTCTCTCTTGCTCGCTATCTCTCTACCTCTCTCTCTCTCTCTCTCACCCTCTCCCTCTGCCTAACACACTTCTCGGGAGAGGCGAGAAAGCGCGAGTCTACAACAAAAGACAGCCTTGTAGTTGTAAATTTGGATTTCCAAGTTTTGTATGTAGTCCTTGTCACTAGCACGGATTCGCCCACCGAATTGATCATTAGTGAGGTGGGGTTTTTTTTTCGGTCAACACAAATAGCCACTTTATAACGCCTCTCTGGTCAACGCTAAGAATCACCAGAAGCACATCACGCATGTACTGCCCTATATATCTGTCACGAACACTGAATGGTATGAAAGAAAGATAAGGTTGACCTAATGAAAGAGATGATACATTTTTTTTAATTGGAAGGTCAAGGCTATAAATTTATGGTTTTTGACACTTTTCTGCACGTAATAGTTTTTTAGTACATCAACGTCATCACAAAATATTTCATGTGAAAGTAACAGAATCAATTCACACCAAAGACAGTTGACGTCAAACTGAATTGATAAAACTAAATTGGGGGGAGGGGGGGGGAGTTATTGAAGCTGACATTCATTACTGAAGAGCATCATACAAAAATAATATTGATTATCACCTAAGAGGTGTCTTGTACTGTGGATAACTAACCAAACGTCTTAAGCACAATTAATAATCACACTAGATATCTGATGCACATGTGGTGTCGCTCAACTACACAGCTCAGTTATTGAAGAAATTCGCGCACTATAAAATATTGTTGGGTTCTGTTCTTAGTTTAAAGCGCCAGAGAGTTCAATTACCCTCTCTTTATGTCGACAAGTAGAAAATCTTAGATTTGGATAAGAGCTGCTTTGTCTCTTCTTCGGATATGGACTCTTGGAAAAATTGCAAAAAAATAATCATAACTATAGTACACAGAGTTCTCGATTTTACGTTTTTTGCACTTTAGTCGGATTTAATTTGATCCTTCATTGATTCGACGGAAAAACAGAAGTCTTGATTTATTTTTGTTTAGTTAAGTTTAGGCCTCTTAATATCTGCGGAACATAGGGCTGAAGTAATTCCCCTTTATCAAACTCGGTTCTGGCTCTTCCTCCTCAGTTCGTTGCGTTCATAACTGGCGGCTTTTATCTCGGCATCGGTTCTTCACCGTCAAGTCTGCTTCGGGCGACTGACATGACGTTTTCCCTTGGGGATTCCATTGTGTGTGTGTGTGTGTGTGTGTGTGTGTGTGCGCGCGCTCTGTCCAACAGGTCTTCGTGTTAAGACAAGTTCAGATCACTTCACGTTGAGGATGTTTCTAAGGCATCCGTTGATGAATGCTTGTAGTTAATTAGTGCTGGTCTTAGTTACAAGCCAAGTTTCTGAGCCATAAAGTAGGTCTAACTTTTCGTTGGTTTGGAAGATCAGATCTCCGTTTTGGTGAACCAAAGTTGTAGTTTTGGAAAAAAAAAAAAAAAAACACAATGTATAAAGAGATACTTCGATCACTCGTTATGTTTATGTATCTGAGGTGTCTAACATACATTTTTGTTTCAAAAATCTTTTGATTTCTAATGCCGGTGACTATCTCATAAAAATGCCATCGTGCGAAAAATCGCTTTGGTAATGCAAGGGAAAAGAGGACGAGGCTTTTATTTTACTTTTATGGGTATTTATGACCTTGTCTTTAGATCAACACCTAAACCATACATCTGTCATGAACAGGTGTTCGTAACTATGTTTGATTTTATACCATTCTAACACCCGTCGTTAACGCCCAAAACACTTTAAAATGGTGAAAATGTATACTATTTCGTATTTCATTCTTTATTGTTTGTTTTGTGTTTACTTGTCCCGTTTGGATGGTTGTTTGGGTTATTGCTTTATCTATTTTTAAAGTGTGATTTTTAAAATGTAGAAGTATTTAAAATGCTAATTTAGAATATTTTGGTAAAGTATGAGAGATCCGTTTTTATCGCTAACGCTTATGAAACAAATGACATACCCTTTTAGACTTGTACGTAATTATAATTTGCAACTAGATGCTGTTCGATGATGGTACTATGATATGCGTATGTATGTTAAAGTACATTGCGTATATACTAATTTATTCGATCCTACTGTGAACTTCTTTCAGTGTTGCTGTATCATTTCATAAAATTAATGTGAGCAAGCGTGTATTAAATTACTCTTTTTTCATTTAATACCACCTATCTATCAATTTATGAAGCGATTACTATAAATCACTAACTTAAATTTTATATCCGGCTAATCAGCAAAGTGTCATTCAATTGATGCCATTTTTAAGCCTTTAGAAATTGATATACGTGATGGATCTCTGATCTTTTTCAATCAAATTGGATTATAAACTGCTTTATCAGATTAAAGATGTATTACATAAACATTTTTAGTCTCTTAAACACGTTTCGAAATACGAGTTTGATCACGTGTCTGTCAGCTCTTCATCTGTTGGTAACAATCTGAAAGCTGCAACCTTTGTCTATATTTGCATATGAAATTAACGATGATGGGGCACTAATTTTAAAGTGAGCACATCTTCTAGCTAGAATGTTTAGTTGTTGTTTTTTTAGGATGAATTCTCCAAGTAAAAAAAAATGTCTCAAGAAAGGCGGGATACATACACATAATTGATTCATTTGTTTATTTTCTAAGCAGAATTTAGTTGTTATATGATCACAGGGTATCGGAGAGTGTAAAACCCGACAGAGGCATAACATTAACAGCAGAATAATATTGATGTCAGACCAACCGTACTGATATGGATTGTTCATTGGTAATAATTTATCTACCGTTTTTTATTCATTATGATATGAGTGCCAACATGTGAAAAGATTCAATTATTATAATGTGGATCATTTTAATATACAACGCTGTTTTTTATCCACAAATGACTTTTACATATCCTGAAGAGTCATTGGCCCCAAGCGGTAAGGTTCCTTTCCTTGAAATGACCATTCTCGGGTAATGTTGTCAACCAAAGCAGGTTTCTGTAGGTGATAGTACAACTTTTTTTGTTTTTATTTATTTTTTGCTGCATAACCTGCAACGTCGGCATTATATATGCTATATTGTGGACGGGCCCCAAGACTGACAATGTTCAGCGCTGCCACTCTGTGAAATTGTGGAAATACCATGAACCTTGTCTCTCAGCTGTTCACGTTATGCTGTCAACGATCTAGGCAGTAGTAATAGTATAAAGTCACAGCGGAGTGACTCGTCACTGTAGAGCTTCCATGTACATATAGCATGCGCAAAAACAGGTTTTATAAAATATGTACACTTACTGTAAGAGTCATTGAAGAAGGCAGCTAATTCCAGGCTTAAAAGAAACTTGATTGGCTTAAACTCCCATTCTTTGCATGGTAGTCCAGCATTAAAAAGGGGGGAGGGGCGAACTAGCGCAAGTAGTAGAGCGTTGGTGTTTCAATAGGGAGGTGTATGGTTCGTAACAAAAAATATTTAGTCGACTATTGGTTGTGTCCATGTCAGTATAATTTGACCCGCTGACACAAAATTCCCGTGCTGTCTCTGTACAAAATTGTTAGAAAGTTAGTCTAGGGACCATTCCAAATATATCCTGTATAGGTCTGACGTTGCAATATGTAGCGTGTGCAAAACCAGGCTCAATTAATATCATGTCACTCTTAATGTAAGCGCCATTGCAGAAGGCAACCAATCCCATGCTAGTGAAAACACTCTTGATTGGCTTGTTCAGCATAGAGCAGGGGCGAACTGGCGCGAGTGATAGAGCCTTTGTTTCTCAATAGGGGGGTTCATTGTTCGCAACCCACGGTCGGTCAAAAATTTAAAAAAACTATTTGTCCAATTATTACCTTGCTGTTTGGGCCTGTGTCAGTATAACGTGACCGGCTGACTCAGGAGTCATGGTACCCCTGCACTGTCTCTGTGTGGCAGAAGTTTGACGTTTAGTAACTAACTCAGCTCTGCTCAACGAGTAGCGTGTGCAAAACCAGGTTTAATTAATTTTGTGCACTCTTACTGTAGGCGTCCATTGAAGTAGGCAACGAATCCCAGGCTGGGTTAAATAGTCAATTAACTCTCAACCAGAATTCTTCATTGGCTCAAACAGCATTGTTTGCATGGTAATATACTACAAGAGCGCCTAAACAGTCGAAATGGAATCCCCGCCTTAAACGCTGCATAAAAATTACAAAGAAAAAAAAGTAATCTCTAATTTGTTTTCCTCCCCTCAGCTTCTCAAAGAATTCTTTATGGGAACTTAAGCACCAGCTGTGATTCGGAACATGGAACTCCAGGGTACTGTCCAGAGCACTAATCGATGGAACTGTTGTCGCTCCCACGCCACGGGGGTCGCCTAAACTGAGCACTCTTGTATGTAGCATGAGTAGTTTAACGGTGATTTCGCAGCTGTTGGAGTGAATCACTACTGCTGCCACTGCAATTTCTATAACGAACGTTTAATTATTTTCCTCTTGATATGACTAATAAAGTTTCCGTATCCTGTATTCTGTACTGATGCTTTTTTGTAAATGGTTACACACTATGACTCATTGAATATGCATTCGCTGTGAGACCACTATATAACCCCAGATTACCACTAATAAGACACTTGTTAAGTCAAATCATCAAATTTCTGAGTGCGTCTCGGATAAGTCAGGTGTTTTTTTGCTATTAGGAAAGATGTTGGCTTGTGCCTTTCTAACTCCAGGTGATATGGCTCAAGTGGTAGAGCATTGGTCTCCAGACCGGAAGATCGGCGGTTCGAATCCCACGATCGGCAAACAAGTATTTGTCCAATTTCTTCCCCTGCAACTGGGTTTCGGTATAATGTCACCTGATGACACAAGAGCCCTGTCTCGCGTGTGGCAGCACATAAAATTGCAATATGGCCTATGCAGTGCTGACGTTGGACGTTAAACAACAAACAAATAAACAATCAGCGTTTCTAACCAAAGGTCTATCGAGAGAAAAAAGAAAGTCAAGAACATTATGATTCACAGTACAAAATCAGTCTACCAAATCCGTAGCTGTTTTCACTGAATACTTAAATAAAGGTATAGATAAACTATGAGAAAAAAATTCTATTAAAACAGCCAATACCCCTACAGGTTCAGTTCACCAAACACAGAAAAAAATACTCGTAGTTTATCATTTTTACTCTCATATCTGTTTCAAAGATATGAAAAATATGAGGAACATTTAGATAGTTTCGACTGGGTGATCTACATTTCAGATTTTTGTCGGTTACATTTCAGATTTTGGCAGCAGCTCCTTAGTTTCCATGGGTGAAACAGATGTCGAGTAGGTCTAGTAGTCCTAGAGAGTGACCTATAAATTATGTTTACCTTTACGAAGGCCTGCTTACCTGACAAGAATGACAAATGTTGGTGCTTTATGAATCTGACGCCCTGCTGATTTCATCACCACCGGCACAATTGGCACAATCGGCACTAGATTTATTATAGGAACTAAATGACGTATTTTTTAACCTTCTCTAGCTTAATTTGGGAGGGCATAAAATGATCCTTTTGTATTTCTTTTTGTATGTGTGTGCTGGAAAATGTGCAATTAACTGCCGTACCAATACTTGGGGTTTTTAGTCGACACCAAAGATTCCATGCTCTCGGATCCCAGACTGTGACATTGTCTGATAAATGTATATGCTATAATATCATATTTCCCGATGTCAGGGAGGCTGCACAACTCTGAATATATGTCAGAGGTCCGGTTGATGGAAAAGCTTTGCCTTTCACATAAAAAAAACAATTTCTGCATGAACGATACAAAGCTTATCCGTCACCACAGCCCATTTCAATGTATACTCGACTGCTCCTATCATAGGCAGACATGGGAACATTAAGGATATGTGTCGAATAGTACTATAACAAATAACATTATAAATTGCTATTCTGGACTTGATAAACTATTAACTTAAGCGGCAAATAAATTGCGGCCGAGCTTAACTCGAAATTTTGCTTATTGGTGAAGTACCCCATTTGCGGATATAATATATAATTGTGCATGTGATACCTTGTTGATTGCAAATGGTACATGTCATATACAGTCTTATAAAGACTATGGAAGCGGTTACTTTTTTTTAAGTCCTAATGGTTTAAACGTTGACTTTCAAAATGTTTTGTTATCATTCCGCCTTTATGCTGGTTACATGCGTGACTTTCTTTCTTATACCAATTCATTGTTCAAAGCTAAAAACTTTCTCTGAATTTTTTAGATCGATCTCATTATCCATTTAGTACATTGTATGTGTTTTGTTTATCCCAACTGACAGTGATTTAAGAAGGAAGGATCTGCCATTGATTTTTCTAGATTTAGCTTTATATCTGAGATTTCAGAAGTCAGTGAAAAGAACAAAACTGGTCCTTTCCTCATTATTATTTCATTAACATCGAAGTAAGGATGCTGTATTTATAGGTGTTTATATGTGCTTTTCTCTATGTCATCATTTTTGTTTTTAAATCCATCTTCTAGGAGTTTCCTGTTAGCGTTGTGTGAACATAAAAACATAAATTATTTGAGTCTAGAGAAAGTCAAAGCTGGTTGTTGTTGTTGTTGTTTTTTGTGTGATGAAAAATATGTTTTCAAATGTCATATGACTTATTAATGTTGTAAAGTAGTGTTTCGGTTATCAGTGTTACCTACGGCCGCAAATACATTTCTCCTATTCTATTTGAAAACTGTTTTAGTAGTATAATGGTTATTTGTGAATGTTGGTAAGGCTTTTTTACGTAGTGAAAACAAAAAGTTTAAAACTTCACGCATTCATAGAGCTCTATACACATACTGTCCGAAATGCTACATTTAAATGCGCAATTATTACTTGCAACAAAAAATACGTATGTACATCCACTCTCACTTCTTTTTCCAATAAAATAAGGGTCTACAATTATGTACCACTGTGAAGAATATGAAATAAAAATCATAGTTAATCTTTTACTAACATTTCTTTTGAATGAAAAAAAAAAGTGAAATAAAATACCATATCACGGTTTATCATACCTGAGAGCATTGTTAAGTATTCAAATAAGGGTTGACTATTATCTACCACTGTGAAAGTAGGCAAATAAAAATTACTTAAAAAAAAGAGTAACGGTCGGGTACTGCCGCAGACTACTGGCAACCTCTCCAGCTTAAGAAATGCGTAAAACAGTGACCTATGGGAAAACGGAACCGGAAATTAAAGTTTTGTCGGGATTTTCCTGTTCCTGACAGAGTTTGTTTTCACTATTTTATCCATAATATCAGGGAAAAGCTTGTATTTTCATTGGATCACAGATTTCTGTCTCAAGCAAGCGTGGTAGAAAGTGTAACAAGCACAACGTGTTAGAAAACTGTTATTATTTAATTTTTTCCCTATCTTTTGGGTGTTTTGGCTATATGTTTGCTACTAATTTATTAATATGTTTAAGAAAAATAAAACAGGAGAACAGGAATAAATACACAAAGACAAGCATACCGGCTAAATTATTATTTTGCTTTATTATTAAGCCAGTTATAGTTGTGCTTGTAATGATTTCAGAGTTAAGCGTGAGATCTCAGAGAGAGAGAGAGAGAGATGTGTTTCGGTTATCAGTGTTACCTACGGCCGCAAATACATTTCTCCAATTCTATTTGACAACTGTTTTAATAGTACAGTGGTTATTTGTGAATGTTTATAAGGATTTTTAGTGCCCAGAACAAAAATTCAAAACTTCACGCATTCATAGAGCTCTATACACATACTGTCCGAAATGCTACATTTAAATGCGCAATTATTACTTGCAACAAAAAATACGTATGTACATCCACTCTCACTTCTTTTTCCAATAAAATAAGGGTCTACAATTATGTACCACTGTGAAGTAATCAACGAAAAGAATATGAAATAAAATACCATAGTTAACGGTTTATCATACCTGAGAGCATTGTTAAGTATTCAAATAAGGGCTGACTATTATGTACCACTGTGAAGTAAGCTAATAAAAATTACTTTAAAAAAAAGAGTAACGGTCGGGTACTGCCGCAGACTACTGACAACCTCTCCAGCTTAAGAAATGCGTAATACAGTGACCTATGGGAAAACGGAACCGGAAATTAAAGTTTTGTCGGGATCTTCCTGTTCCTGACAGAGTTTGTTTTCACTATTTTATCCATAATATCAGGGAAAAGCTTGTATTTTCATTGGATCACAGATTTCTGTCTCAAACAAGCGTGGTAGAAAGTGTAACAAACACAATGTGTTAGAATACTATTATCATTTTAATTTTTCCTATCGTTTGGTGTTGTTTTTTTGCTGTAATCAACAACTTGTTTATCAGTACCTTAAGACAAATAAAGCAGGAAAAACAGGAGGCATACCGGCTATTTTATTATTTTGCTTAATTGTTCAGTATGTTATAGTTGTGTGTATAATGATTTTGAGTTATAGCTTGGGGTCTCAGAGAGAAAGAGAAAAAGAGAGAGAGAGAGAGAGAGAGAGAGAGAGAGAGAGAGAGAGAGAGAGAGAGAGAGAGAGAGAAAAAGAGAGAGAGATGCAGAGAGAAAGAAAGAAAGAGGAGGCAGAGATGAGACAACGCACATACACACAGAAGTAACGATTAACAAACGGTCAAACTGACGAACCGACAAACAGATAGGAGTCATAAGAGTCCTAAATCTAACTGTATAGAACGTTTTTTATCTTTAATTGTTTTTCAGTGTCCTTACATGCTCATGAAGATCAGCGTTGTTCATATTGTATTTATATTTTACAAAACATAAAATGGGCACAGTCTGTGTATAACGGAAGTACTAACCGCAAGAAGTAACCGAAAGAAAGAGAATCTTGTTCTGCGTACAAAAAAAAGATTCTTACTGACGAATGTCAACCGAAGTTGGCCACCTCAGATCTCAATCATTCTCAAGAGAGCTGCTAATAGCAGCTTGAAATTCTAGATTAAATGTCCAACATCAATGAGTTATTTATTTTCTATAGAGTTTGGAGCTTCTAGTAGTTGAACTTGAGTTGATTTGAGTTGGTTTAACGTCCAGCGTCAGCGCTATATATGCTATATTGTGGACGGGCGCCAACATTGACATCAGCTTTATGTGCTGCCACAGACGAGACAGGGCGGAGATACCATGACTCCTGTCTCAGCTGGTCACATTATACTGACATCGACCCAACCAGTTACAGGGGACGAAATTGGACAAATAAATCTGCCGATCGTGGGATTCGAACCGCGGACCTTCCAATCTGGAGACCAACGCTCTAACTCTTGAGCCAATTCGTTCCCCAGTTCAACTTGAGCAGTTCTCTTACAAACAGGTTTTGAGGAAAATATTACTACAATATAACTCATAACTGCATAACAAAACAGTGCAATTTTAACATTCAATGCAACAATGTTATGATATATCAGGGATTTAAAAGAATAAATTAAAGATAACTATTTTAAAACAATTGCCACACGATTGGGTTTCAATGTGATTAGCCCTCGTGCAAAGTTTCCGAAAGACAGATAGTGTGCCTCCACTTATATTAAAATGTACCATGATGAGACATGATTTATGGTATCCCGGCCCTGTCTCGTGTGTGGCAGCACATACAATTGTCAGACGTCCGTTTTGTGGCCCGTCCACAATATAGCCTATATAGTGCTGATGTTGATCTCTATTTGCGAGTTTCGATGATACACTAACCAAAGCAAAGCGAAGAATTGGCAGATGTTAGTCTCATGACCTGTTCACAAAGAGCCTTATTGCTGGCGTTGGAAGTTAGGAAACCAACTTACTCACCATCGTTCAGACAGCACTGTTGGGAACATTTTTGGTGAGTGCACGGTTAACGAACGGTCGCAGAGTCAAGTTGGCGTGAAGATCTGTAACGCCCATGATAGTAAGTTATTAGGTCGAGGAATGGCAATTTCTGCATTTTACAGCCGAGTAGTTGGGAAAATTGGCAGATTATCTCGGTCACAGCTCGTCCATGAAGATCTAGGATGGTGGAGAAAAAAAAGGGGGTTCCTAATAAGAACTGTGTACTTTGGGTTGTCTTTCTTTCCTTGTTGTGTTTATTAGACTGTTAAACGTTTGCCAGGGCTCTGTCTGTCTATTACTTCCTCTCGTTATTAGAGCAACTTATAATACTCCTAATTGTGTAAGTGTATGGTCCTTAGTAGTGCATTTAACTATTTGAATCTAAGAAAGGTAAGTGTGTCGTTGTCTAGGTTTCTCCTGCGTTGTGCTAAAGAAACAAATAAAAACATGCATGTTAAACGAGAATTTTTTAATCGTTTGTGATTAAATCGGCCCTTATCATTTAGATAAACATATAAAAAGGGGGCCTTTAAAAGCGTGTATCTGGAGTTATTCAAACTTCGGTACAAAAGAAAATCGAAAGAATGGAATAGATGGGAATTGAGAACTGTCTACAGTAGTTCATTACAACCAGACGGGCCTCCTGTAGGTTAGAAGTATTTGTTAACAGGAACGCTGTTAGTTATATAACCATGCTAGCAATATTGACAATTTTAAAAGCAATTAACAGTCATGCCAGTACCTTTTTAATGCGGCATTGGAGTACATAAATTTCATTAGTCTTACAAATAGTGAGATAACGGGAGATTATCATAGTTTATGAACTATACAGAGGAATACTACCCAGTGAGACTTTGCACTAAGGACGCAAAGGTCCAAAGGACAAACGAGCAAGTGTTAATTGGCTGGTTGTGGTTTTGATTTTTTGGATGCCGATTTTTTCTATTAGTGTATCGGTATAAGTATAATGTGATCAGCTAGGTCCTGGGTATCACGTTTGATTTCCTGTTAACGTACAGGGTTTTTCTTAGAAACCCTTAGGCTCCGTTTATACAGAGCAAGAACACGAACGCGCTCTTTTGGCAAGTCAGAAATTCAAAAAGAACGAAAACGCGAACGCGAAGATTGCTGACATGAGAGTTAAAAACGTGTTTTATTAAATGATTGGTTCATAAACTTATGTTATTTTCTTTTTCAAGTCCCATACCATTGTTGAAACAGGCAAAGTAAATTCGAGAAAAGTCTTTTCTTTCGCGCTCTCTCTCTCTCTTTCTCTCTCTCTCTCTCTCTCTCTCTCTCTCTCTCTCTCTCTCTCTCTATCCCACAGACTTTGCACTAAGGACGCAAAGGTCCAAAGGACAAACGGGCAGGTGTTGATTGGGTGTTTGCGGTTTTGATTTTTTGGATGCCGATTTTTTCTATTAGTGTATCGGTATAAGTATAATGTGATCAGCTAGGTCCTGAGTATCACGTTTCATTTCCTGTTAACGTACAGGGTTTTTCTAAGAAACGCTTAGGCTCCGTTTATACAGAACAAGAACACGAACGCGCTCTTTTGGGAAGTCAGAAATTCAAAAAGAACGAAAAAGCGAACGCGAAGATTGCTGACATGAGAGTTAAAAAGGCGTTTTATTAAATGATTGATTCATAAACTTATGTTATTTTCTTTTTCAAGTCCCATACCATTGTTGAAACAGGCAAAATAAATTCGAGAAAAGTCTGCCCTCTAGCTTACATAATTGTTCATTAACATTATTAACCCCCCCCATCAGATATTACTCTTATGAAACAAAACAAATGCATCAATTCTTTTTGAAGTGATAATAATTATAGTGAAAAGGGTTTTTCCGAAATAAATCTATAGACTTTATCAGCTTCACCTAAATCAACCGAAATATATTATTAGATCGATTAAGCTTACAAAATTTAATTTCGATAGCCCTAAAAGGCCTAAAATACAGATCTCATAGAACTAGTTTTTCAGGGTTTCCTTCTGTTTACCCTAAACAGATTTTTTCTTTTACTTAGATATATATCTATATAATATAGATCTAGATAATAAGATGTGACAGTATTTTTCTCAACTTTACCAGATAATGTCCATTCGCGGTAGCTACATGAAGGGCGCATACCTTGCCATTTGTCAGTGGCAGATTTCTGGTATTTTTTTCAACCAAACCAACTTCAGGCTTGCAAAATGATCAGAAACGAAGCGGAATAAACAGCCATCTTCAGGCTTGCAAAATGATCAGAAACGAAGCGGAATAAACAACCATCGATCGCGCTTGTTAAAACGCTAAATTTAATCTTCGGGAATGCCGCCGTAAAAAATTTTCAAAAAATATCATAGGATAGTGACGTCACATGTTTTTTTTCCTCAAAAATATTTTGAGCATCACAGAGATGGAGCCCACAGGAAGCACAGTGAGCACAGTGAGTGCTTCGGAAGTGTGCAAAGAGCATCCATTTTCTTTCCGAAAAAATGTCTTTGTCTATTGCAACATCTTTCCGGCGAGTTTCGGGAAACTTAAGCATTAAGATTGGATGGAACAGGAATAGGGTAGGTATTTTTCTCATGGTCATCGAACTTTTTAGTATAGATTAGGGAAAATATCAATCGTGAACGCCTTTTAAGATTGTTGCCAATGAAATGAATTGATTGCTTTGTCTCGAACGTGTGGGGGGCGCGGTGGTCCAAGGGTAGAACATCGGCTTCCGACGCAAAAGGTCCCGAGTTCGAATCCTGGGCCCGTCCACAATATAGCCTATATAGTGCTGCTGTTGGACGTTAAACCAACCCAACCCCACCCCCCACCCCTCCCCATCTCGAACGTGTACACTTTTTGAATCACTTTTTTTTATCGTGTTTGTACCTCTGCGAAACTTCATATCCTGTGATGCAGCCCGTTCTTGCCAAACACCGGTTGAACACTACTCATGCGGTGCATGCTATGCGTAAACAATGTCACAATCTGTATAAGAAAAATTTGCAGGCCCAAAAGACCAAAACATTGTAGTGTATTTTTAAAAAGGTATAGGCATCATTTTGAAAGAGGAATAAACTTGGCATAGTTACAAAGATATTGTGATCATATGGAGAAAAATAGTATTAACTCTACAGTTGGGATATTGTCAAATGCACGCAACTGAAAGAAGTTACATTTCTATTAAAATCGAAATGTCCGTGTTAACTGTTTCTGTCGTCAGGAAAATAGGCGTGTGAAGTGAAGTAGAACTAGTTTAAAAAATTTTACATTTTCTTTGGAGAAAGAGAGTGCTAGGGAAAGTACTTTCTAACGAAGTGACCAAAACAGTCACGTGACCTGTTTCAACAGCCAATTAGCTGCTTTACTCTGGTGGGCACAAGCGCTCTTTACAGGGAAAAAACTGGACAGTGGACAAGATTGGCAAAGGGCTCATCCAGAAAGCACTTTTCTGAACCAGTAGTCAAATAACCTAAAATGTACTAGTGAGAAACAAGGACTAAGAGAAGTTAAGAATTCGCATAGGTGGCAAGCCCTCAAATTAGAAGACTAAGTATCGGCGAATACTTCCAATACACTGCAAAGATATTATTTTGTTTCTCACATCTACCTCACAGAATATCAACGACCATCAAAAGGGAGTTTTTGAAGTGAAATACCTTTACGCATCAAATTTTCCCTTATAAGTATTTTGAACAAGGTTTCAAGAAGCACCTTCTAGCGAACAGAGACATATCAGGTATAATTGGACTCATGTCTAAGCCGATTGCGGAAAAAGCTAGAAGGTAACAAGAAGCTTGGTCAGGGATTAAACTTGATACCTCCCAAAATGATGTAGCGTGCTCTACGGTTGAGCTGCGTTGTCCTTACGTAATGTAGGAGGGAGAAAGAGGAGGGCTGTTGCAAGTGATGTATAGAGCATGGGAGACATCTGGTTCGAAAAAAACAACAAAAAAAAAAAACTTGGCTCGCATTTTTGTTTACACTTGCCGCATTTAGCTCCCTTCTAATTGGGTTGCAGTAATGACAAAAGCCCTCAAACCTCCGTACTGTCTTTGTGTGGCAGCAAATGAATTTGTCAGACAAACGTCTCAGGGCCCGTTCACAATATCATCTAGCTGTTGATGATGGACTTTAAGAAAACTATTCAACCAACCCTTTCCTCACTTATAAGAGGACCGCAGTGGCCCTAGGATAGAGTATAGGCTTCCGACACAAAAGGTCCGTGGTTCGAGTCCTGGTGATTTTGCTACCTACTGGTGGGGTCGGTGTTAGTTTAATGTGACTAACTAGGACAAGAGTCATGTCTCGGGTGTGGCAGCACATAAAATTGTCAGTCGTCAGTCTTGAGGCTCGTCCACAATATAGATGAAGTAGTGCTTATGTTGGACGTTATACCAACTGCTCTCAGTTATAGGAAAAAAGGTCCTTAGTCAGCGAAAATCTGATAAGAAGGTTGAGACGAAAATAACCTAGGTTCATTTCTTTTTCTCAATTGGGCCTATCTATTCTCTCTTGCAATGGATTCTGCCACGTTATTTGGACAGGGCAAACGCCTGCCCAATGAACTGTTTTGTTAAGGCTTTTTTTCTTATTGTTTTTTTTTCCTTTATATCTAACTAATCCAGCGTCCCATATCTTCATCGTGACGTCTGAGTGAGTGAAAATAGAACTGAAAAAACGATTTGAATACCTGCTACGTGACTTTTTGACCAGCCTGGAGGAACTAGGCCATGGGTGAGCTCAGCAGATTTTTCTCACAGTCAACCAAGTCTTTCTCGCTCCATCTTCCTCTCCAAAATCTGTGTTATTTTGTGATAATGATATTCATGGTAGACCCACAAGAAGGTGTTATTTCACTACAATAGTTTGGTATTATATGAAAATAAAATGACGGTCATGAACTCGCATAGATTAAGGGATATAAAAATCGTAATTCTAAAAATGTATTGAGCGGTAAGGAGGGGGGGAGGTATTTGAGCCTTTTTAAAGATCTATTTCGGTGTATTGATTAGGCACTGCTTGTGGTATGTCTTGGCATGTATTGGCTATTTACTATATATTCCATACCCGCACTGGGTAAGCAAAAGACAATGTCCTGTTATCGTTGCCTTGTAAAATAGTTTTCTAAGTCAGAAGTATCATCTGGTAAAGCATTCATATTTAGACTTACAGGAGTCACTCTTCCTTTGTATCATTGCTGGCAGACACAGGAGTCACTTTTCCTTTGTATCATTGATAGCAGACACATGCATGTTATCATCTGATAAAGCATTCATATTTAGACTTACATTGCTGGCAGACACATGCATGTTAAATATGTTAAACCACTCTCTTTTACTGTATCTATCTATCTATCTATCTATCTATCTATCTATCTATCTATCTATCTATCTATCTATCTATCTATCTATCTATCTATCTATCTATCTATCTATCTATCTATCTATCTATCTATCTATCTATCTATCTATCTATCTATCTACCTATTTAGTATCTATATATCTGCCTATCTATTTATCCATCGATCAATATTGACCTCCCAAGAGTCTACCTTACCAAGATACCAACTGACCATCTCCATCCTCTGGAACTGACCCTGATCTGTGGGCGATACAATCAATCTGCATGCAGTCAAGCGGTCACTGTCTGTCCATTCATCTCGCCCGTCCATGCCTTATCACAGCACATGGGGTTAATTTACCAAATACACAATCACTGAACGCGGCGGCAGCGAATCTATACACTAGGCGTCGTAAGTACAAAGTCACGCTAACTTACAACTCGTCGTAATCTTCCTTATTTCCATACCTTACGACGAATCGTAGGTTTATTACAACGTAGTACCTACGACCAAATGTCTGTTGGTTTATTCGATATTTCCTTTTAGCCTTCCTATCTCGGATTCAGACTTTCAATCAAGGTAATATATCCTAAAAGCAACTGAACTGACGAGTGTTTGCTTATGATACGCTGCACTGATCTCAAGTATCATCCATTTTGCCTAATGAATTAATTTTTCCCCAACTGCTGTCGCAAGACCCTTTGGCTATTGGGAGTTATGAAGTTTGGGTTGTTTTATCTTGATGGAAGAAACACATTCTAAAGAATGTTCAAGACAAATCTAATCAGTTTTTTTATTACCATGGCAAATTGTGATCATGTATAGATTATACGAAAGCGTGCTATATTTGCAGCGAAACTAGTCATGTCATTTTAGCAGGATACATTTATTTTATGAAATCCACAGCCACAGAATGATAGAACTGGAGACTATGATCTAATACTTTATTCACATTCTAAAGAATGTTTAAGGCAAATTTAATCAGCTTTTTATTACTATGGCAAATTGTGATCGTGTATAGATTATACGAGAGTGTGCCATATTTGCATCGAACTAGTCGTGTAATTCTAACGGGACATATTTATTTCGTGAAATCCACAGTCACAGAATGAAAGAACTGGAGACTATGATCTAGATTAAAATGAGAATCTAGATAATGTTAGTACTTTTTAAGAGAAAGTATAAAATCTGTTTTCATTTTCCTGTCTGCAATGTTTTAAATTACACTGTCTGAATAAATGTCTTAAATTTTGCAGTTTGTCTTTAGCTTTTTATGGTTTGCATAGGTTTACATAAGAAATCGCATTCAAACTTGACCATAAAAGACGAAGATAAGTTTAACTATTTTACACTGTTTTGTTTTATCAGAAACTTTCTTACTCTGTTTTCAATTGTTAGTGAGACCTTATTCTAAAGCTTACTATAGTTCAAAAACGCTTACTTTTTGTTGGCAATTAAAAGGCAGTCCTTTGTACTTTTTGGGGGATTTATGCAACTCACGCGCCTGTTAAACCAGTGCCCAATAATGAGTTGGAACTTAAACCAAGGTGAAGAGCAAAACCCAGTTTATCGAGTCCATCATCTTCAGCGCAATATTTTGAGTCCTCTCCTTCCCTAAACAATCAGAGAAGTTTTGAGTCGGATCACGTTCCCATTCTGTGAGGCGGTCGCCCTAACGAGCAGAATGTTAAAGCAGGGCGCACCAGTTACCCTTGCCCTGTGAGCGAGAAAATAATTACAGGTCAGCTTTACAAGAGGCAAGTCAGGAGTGAGAGAGTGTGAGTGAGAGAGAGGGAGAAAGAGAGAGAGGGGGAGAGAGATAGAGAGACAGGAAGGGAAGGAGAGAATAAAAGCAGAGAGAGAGAAAGACAGAGATCTGGGTAGATAAAGAAAGAGACGAGCAGAGAAGCACAGAGTAACAGACGCATAGACAGATAGACAGATAGACAGACAGATACAGGCGCATAGAGGCAGACACAGACAGAGAGACAGACAGACAGATAGATAGGCAGATAGGCAGAGAGAGAGAGAGAGAGAGAGAGAGAGAGAGAGTTAGGGAGATAAAGAAAAATACGGATAGACAGGTAGAGACAAAATGACAGACACAAGATGGTTAAGAGAAACTCAGATGAAGAGAGAGAGAGAGAGAGAGAGAGAGAGAGAGAGCAGGGTAGATAAAGGGAGAGACGAGCAGACAAAGACAAAGTAACAGACGCATAGTAGCAGATACAGAAAAACAGAGAAGCCAACAGACAGACAGACAGACAGACAGATAGACAGATAAACAGACAGACATAGATACAGAGAGAGCGAGAGGAAAGGAGAGAGAGAGAGAGAGAGAGAGAGAGAGAGAGAGAGTTGGGGAGATAAAGAAAGAGACGACACGGGGAGATATATTAGGGGAAACCAAACGGGGAGGAAAAAGAGGGAGCGCGGGAGAGAGTGAGAGAGAGAGAGAGAGAGAGAGAGAGAGAGAGAGAGGGGGCGTAAATTTATTTCAGTCCAATTAATTGTATTTTGAAGAGTGTAACTATCATTCTGGCTGTTGGTATAGTAGTACAACAAGCAATATAAGATGCGTGGTGAGTAAGTATATGTGATCGGACATCCACTAATTACGTTAAGGCACACCAGTTTACTTGGGAAAAAAGAGGCAAGGGATCTTCCCAGCTTTGAGGACAGGCGAGTGAGATAATCAGAAATCGAGAAGGCTAATAAGGATAAGAAGCTCAGGCTCTCACACTTAGGAATTGATGACAGAGGCTGGGGAATTGAGAAAGATTTGAGTAAGACCAAACAGCATAAGAGGAAACTGGTGCTTGCGCAGATTGTAAAGTAGATGATCAAAGGTAAAGATTTTTAGAATGCTTTTCAATTGGCCTTTTTAAGTAGTTTAAATGAAGTCGCATGAAGAAACAAATGGAATGTTTTAAGGCATCAAGGATATCAATAGCGTCCATTTTTTTACATTTTGAACTCAAGAGAGAGTGAGGTGAATCAGTCCGCGCTTTCTGAAGACTGTAGGACGAAAGGATTTTCATTCACAGCTGTCTGACAATGATGCGGATTTTTAGTAAATTAAAAGGAGATTTTTTTTATTGTGGTAGCTATAATTGTAGATGTTAATATAAATTCCTTTGTGTTGCTAAAAACATGAACTTGTAGACGACAAAGATTAGCTTTTTTAAGAAGACTAAGGTGCCATGATGTATTATATATATAAATATATCAATTATGCCAAGTATCACAGTTTAGTGCCAATACTTTTTTTTAACGCAAAACAATGTTACTCTTTTTATGAATATGTAGAAGTTCTCTAGGTTATCATTTATTTTTCACATATATTTTTCCAATAATAATATATTGTTCCTACATAGTTTAAAGTTTTATGATATTAGAGATTAGCATCACTTGTAATTTTTTCTTCATTTAAATAAATTTCGTGATTTAAGCTGTCAATTGTTTATTTTTCTAAAAACGTTTCTATACAACACAACATAACTGCCCTCTGACTCAGATAACATTTACTTTTAGCAATACATCATAGCGGTACTGTTGAGTCAGTGGCGTTTTTTTTTCTTTACTTTTTTTTAATATGGTAGCACTTAAAAGAGAGAGTAGGCATAAGTTGAAATGACCATAATTTTGACTGAAAGCAAAGATAAATCTGTAGATGTCGTGTGCTATGGATCGATGATATTACATCTCGGTTGCGTTGGGTTGTCTATTGCCCTATTGTTGAAAAATGCTAGCGTTGCCCATTGGCCACTGTTTTCCTTTATTTCTCTTGGAATTCCCTCAAAGATGGAAAGTTCTAGAGGCTGAACAATCAACAGCATCCACTAAGCTGATGGAATTCTCCTGCTTTCAGGAAACGACATGGACCTTCAAACATTGAAGAGATAAAGGGTGTTAATGGAAAGATCGCTCCATTAAAGGCACATGTCAAAAAGTAAGAGGCCCCGAGTGCACCTAATATTGGCGACAAAAAAGCACTAAAAATCGGTAAAAATATGATGTTGTAGCTAGTTTAGACACTCTAATACACTCAAATTAAAAGCAAAAGTTGGACACAAAAACTCTTGACATGATGCATTTTCAAAATTAAGGATGACCTGTTTCTATACAAAATGTTCTGTTAAAATTGTTTTAATGTTTTTAATTCTAACTATAAAGACATATAAATTGAATACAATTTTTATTTTCTTAACATGTGTGCTAAAAGATTGACTTTAATTTTAAAATATTTTGATGATGACTACCATGAATTGATAAAACGGACATTGTACATTAAAGTAAGTATGTGAAAAAAAAATTTTTTTTAAGCGATATACACAAAGAGTTAGCAACTAAAAAGATTGACAGAGTTAGATAAAAAAAAATCTTATGCCGCTAGATTGATTAAAGGGCTGTGGTAAGAGACATGGTCAAACCGAAATCCATTTTCAAACCACTGGAACAAATTAGACCGGAGTGTTGTATTCATCGACTCACCCAAACTTCACGGCACAAGACGTTATTTGTGACATAATCAATACCGATAAGGACATGATCCGGTCAATTCAATATCGATCACCACGATTAAACTATCAAGTCGATTCAAGAACAAAACTAATCTTTTATTTGTATTTTTTTTTCTAATTTGGTATATTTATGATGTATGTAGAGCATGAAAGTTTATTGAGCCTATTGAGCCCAATCGGATTTATCTAGCATTAGTATGGAAACAGCTGCTAAGTACAATATAAAAATGATGTGAATAAAGAGTGATTTTGGTGTTGTTGAACGATTTTTCTTTTTGGCTTTAAGGTTGCGTTTGCTTGACATACGTAATAAAAGTTTATGAAAAAAAATGATGCACGTATTGAAATAACTACTGCCGAATAATGTGCGTCGCACTTCTCCCCCCCCCCCCCTCTTTTCTTTTCCTCCTCCTCT
>RQTK01000047.1:528945-535602 GCA_003991915.1 Elysia chlorotica | reverse complement strand
CTATCTATCTATCTGTCTATCTATCTATCTATCTATCTATCTATCTATCTATCTATCTATCTATCTATCTATCTATCTATTCCTCCATACACATTGTGTGTTTTTTTTTAACTTTAATAACTTTTAGAAAAGGAAACTGTTATGACCATAACAAATAATACAAAGGTTTGCATCTGATTCGGGTTCTATTATTAAGCGGGTGTTTTATCTGAAACAACTGGCGAGTCTCCATTCTAACTTATTTTAAGTCAACCCCTAAGCAGAAGCAGTTTAACTCTAACCCTATTTTTGATCCAATAAATAGGGAAGCCAAGCCCCACCGTAGCCCTCACTCATAAAAGAACTTTAACTACATCACAACTAATAAAAAAGAAGAAAAATACAAACTGTCCTCTTACAAAACTGCAACACAATAAAGTCTATTATAGGAGAATTAGACTCTAGAGACTAGGTCGTCATTTAAAGCATAATGTTCTTTAATTAAACTTCGACGTTTTTATCACACACTAACAAAATGATTGTCTTCAGGCAAATAATTCGTAAAGATTTTTAACAATTTAAAGTTTTAAACATTTGGAGCCGTACGTACAACGTAGCAGTATCTTACGACTCGTCGGTAGCCCTCTTTTTAGCATATTCTTACGACGAGTTGTAAGCTACTGCAACGTTGTACTTACAGACCCTAGTCCGATATTTTTTCTTACTGTTACTCCACGATAAAGTAATAAGGTCTTTATGAGAAATGATGAAAGAGGCAGAGAGGCGCTTATTATGTTTCGATCGCACGCGCGAACTGGTTCACTCTAGACCAGCATTGTTCGGAAATGCCCGTTTTTTTATTAGCTAGACGCGATGCAATCAATTGTCTGCCTCTGCCTTTTCACAACTTGTCTTGATTTATTCTGCATTTACACCTCATTGCACACTGATTATGATTCATTAGGTGCTTTCATGATTCTATTTACAGAACTAGAACTACTTTTTCGGACTGTTCTTATTGTGCGAGCTTAAGACGAGAGGTTTTGTTATAATTTATTACGTTTTAACGTATTTGGAGACCACTTGTATCGATTTTGCGAAAAGAACGGACAAAAATTAAGCAAGTTTTATTTCTGTAAATTTATAATTTCCTTTTTTGTATGAAGAGAGTGTACTTTAATTTCCCCTTGAGGGATGAATACAGATTTTTGTATTCTGTATTCTGTATTTCCCTACTTTACTATTTAGGCATTAAAAAAAATGGGAGGAGTCAGAGCGTGGGATAGTTTTGCACATTTTTTGTTAAGTCATAATTATTTGAACTTACTACAATATTACACATACTAATGAAATCGAGCTATCCATGGTGAACGAAACACAATCTTTGAACATGTGCAAACGAAAGTTAAGTTCATCCTATGTTGTCCATATAGTCATTCCGTTGGTCAGAGTCACTTCTCATTCCATCCGTGTCGATGAAGTCAATATACAGTGTTCCTTACTTTCAATCGTGCAAGTTTTTCTAATCATTTGTCCAGATTGTTTTGCCTTTTTTTTCGTGTTTCTTTCTGCCTTCTTTTCATGCTACGACCTGCTTTTGCATGTATCTGTGTCTTCGTAGTACGTAAATATTTAAAGTATTTGATGTAATAATGGCAATTTCAACCGCTAGGTTTACAAAACTTAGGGGTACATATTATTAATCTTATAGTTTTAGGATTTTGACAGTAAAGCATTACAGGATTGGTGACTCCACTCTTTATTGAAGTTTGTACTTTACAATTTCACACATACACATACACTCTACAAAAGCTTCTCTGAAAAAAAACACCAACCTTTTATGTTTGCCCCAGACAGGACAGTGAACAGTACTAAATTAAGTGTATTATTTGGTTTGGTCACTTCACCTCGAAGTCTGGTTGGGTAATGTACTGTTCTTAGACAGACAAACTGGTAATGCCTCAGGTCTGATGTCGAATTATAGTGTACTTTAACCACAGAGACCATGGACTGTAAGTACAACGTCACCGTAGCTTGCGAGGCATCTTAAGAATAGAAAAGTAATAAGATTACGACGCGTCGTAACAATAGAAGAGTAGTAAGGCTTGCGAGGCGTCTTAACAATAGAACAGTAAGAAGACTTACGACGCGTCATAAGCTCGTAGGACGTTGTACTTATAGCTCCATGGGAAAAAGTTAAGAACGGCCGTTTGCTTCAAAAATAACGCACTGATTTTAGTGCAATTTAGGAAAGAAGCATTTTGGCTTTGGTTGTTCTGTTGACAGGGAGAGAGATAAAGTGTCTATTGGATCTAAATAGTCATTTCCGGGGGAGTTTCAATGGGGAAATATGGGCTTTTCCGAGAAAACAGGATATAATTATTGAAACTTTGTGATAGAAATAGAGAAAGGTAGAGAGAAAGAAAGAGAGAGAAAGAGATGGAGAGAGAGAGAGAGAGAGAGGAGAGAAAGAGAGACAGAGAGTATATAGAAAACGAGAGAGAAAGAGAGAGAGAGAAAGGTAGAGAGGAAGAGAGAGAGAGAGAGAGAGAGAGAGAGAGAGAGAGAGAGAGAGAGAGAGAGAGAAAGAGAGAGAGAGAGGTAGAGAGAAAGAGATAGAGAGAGAGAGGGGGGAGAGAGAGAAAGAGAAAGGCAGATAAATTGACAGATACACAGACAGGTAATTGAATTTCCGGTGTTTAAGCTCACAATTGTGTTCTAGTATGTCTGGTGTTAAAATATCCGGTTGGCTCTATCATGTATCTAAATCTGGTCTGTGATATGTCTTTTGAAGGGACTCATGCCTTTGTAAATGTACTCATTGTAAATAAAGGTTTTTAAGCAAATAGGTGTGATTTTTTTCCAGCTGTAAGTTTACTAAACTTAGAGTGAATAATCTTTTAGTTTTAAGATCAAGACAATAAAAATTAATATTGTGGGATTGTGAATTTACTCTTGATTTAATGGAAAATAAATTGAGAGACGGAGACAGACAGACATGCTTCTTATTATACAGACAGACAGAGATTAAAAAAAAAATTCCAGCTGATCATGTTCGAGTAAGTCTGGGTTTTTTGTAAAAAGTCTGCAGGATTCTAGCATGTTTTTTTTTATCTGTTCTGCGATGGGTTGGTGCTTAATAGAAACCAGGCTTACATTTTTAAGCTAATATTTGTGCGTTTTTTATCAGGGGAAAGGTGTTCGCAGAGGGCGGAAGCAGGTGGAGATTATAAAGCACTAAGAAATTGAATGAAATGAGCATGAACAACAGATATACAGGGTCGAAAGGGGATGTAGATAAAACAATGTGGATGCAGGAAAGGAAGTTAGTATAAAATTTCAGAGAGAAAGAATAGGAGAGGCGCAAATCTAATACTAAGTAAGTTGTAAACCTATTGCTCTAAATAGAATGATGTTATTTCATTCTATATTTCCCTCTTAACTAGAGAGAACTATAGAAGTCATCGAGATGATTTGCAATGAATAAAACAAAAGGCAAACAATTACGTTGGGGAAAACGGTATTTCACATAATTATCATATCGCATAGACAGATCAATATTGAACTCTCTCTCTCTCTCTCTCTCTCTCTCTATCTTTCACTCTCTCTCTCTCTCTCTCTCTCTCTCTCTCTCTCTCTCTCTCTCTCTCTCTCTCTCTCTCTCTCTCTCTCTCTCTCTCTCTCTCTCTCTCTCTCTCTCTCTCTCTCTCTCTCTCGCCCTCTATTTCCATTCTTATATTTGTCTGTTTCTAGGGTTGTTCGTCTGTCTCGCCCTCTTATTTTATACTAAGTTATTCTACTGTGAGGGTTGTTTTTGGGGTTGTTTTTTGTTTGTTTGTTGTTGTTGTTGTTTATTGTTTGTTGTTGTTGTTTTTTTGTAAGCATTGTCAGCAAATAAATTTTGCATTCCGTGCAACCCTGTGTACTTGCTTCCGTTGTATCCCTTCGTTTTGTCACTCTTTACTTGCCTTTTTTCTGATCCACTCTTTAAGGAGTAACCCTCCCTTTGTTTCCATGTTTTTTCCATGTTTGTTACTCCCAGTAATGTTTCTCTCTGTTTTTCTGTTGTTGTCCTTGCCTCGTTCGTTGTTTGTTTTGGGGGGTTTTTTCCGCCTTTGCACTGGTTCCTATTTCTTGTAATTTCTTCTCTCTGTCTGTACTAGTCATTCACATCTGCCTTTCGAAATTACTTTATACTCACACGTAGTATAGGAAAAAATCTGTCATGGAGACACGTTCTGATTGACTGTTGTCGGAATACAACTTCCTACAACATAGAAATACACTTTTAGTTTTCGCAAATTGTTTCCGTAATCCTACACCCCAAAATTGTCATGATAAATGCCAGCAGTTTAGAATTATGTTGCTCCGTCTTCGTTTTGTGATTAAGATCGCATTCGTGATCAGAATAGATGGTTTAATTAGATCTTGAATAATAAATGGAAGATGAAAATGTACAGAACCGAAATTATTTTAAACTTTACCTGCGAAAGGTGTCATTGCATATAAAATTATTGACTCTTATCTGAATAGCTTAATACTTTCTGTATTTTTCTCAAATTCATTTATTTTTTTATCAGGTTTAAAAAATCAAAATTAACAAATACGGTTTGTCTAAGAACTAAAAATTCAAAAATAACAAATACGGTTTGTCTAGGAACTAAAAATCCGATACAATGTATTTAAAAAAATGTTTAAATAGCTTAGTAAGAATGGGTTCACCTTTAAATTACCATGGTTAATCAAAAAGAGCGTAATATAGTTTCAAAACTTTTTCTCTTAGTCAAATGAACATAATATTTACATCTCCTTATAGGTATGGACTTCTTCTATTCAGTTCTCATAAATTGTTAGTTCCACCGTGATCAGCATGCTGTTGTGTCAAAACTAAGGAAAATTTGAGCTAGGAGATGATACTCATTTGGTTGGAATTATATAGTTCCAAATTTCTATATTGCTGCAGGAGAATGACAGATTATTTTATATAACGTATGCTTTTTTATCATTTCTGCATCATTGTCGTACCAGGTGGGAGTCAAGAAATTATGTAGGCTAATTACATCTTGAAATTGCAGGCAAATTGCATTCTCAATAACTAACTCTTATTTAATATTATTCTCTAATTAGTTAATACATCTTAAATTAAGCGCATGTTTAATTACGACTTATTTTGCATTCGGCTTATTGCTGCCGCATTAATCATGAAAAAGGTTCATTCAGAGCTAAACGAATTTGACATCCTGCCTATTTTTTAACCTGGCAATTGGCATATGGACAAAGTTCGCAACAAAGCAGGTTGCATTCGACACTTCTGCAAATGTTATCACTAATGATAATTTCGAGTTAATTGGTCCGGTAGATATGCGATAATTACTTAATAAGATGGAATTTATGTGGGTGTAAGAATGAATGGATTCCGTAATAAACCATTACCCCTTTGACGCTAATTTGTTACTATAAATGATTGTTTAATGCGTATAATTATCGATACATGTATTTAGAATGAATGCGATTCTACATAACTAGTGTGTATTAGGGGTATCATACATGACTAATGCACCCTTACTACCGACGATCGTTCGTTTCGCTGTTTTAGTTTCTTATAATCCAAGATCAAAAGCTAGTCAATGAGATCTTGGGCATTACAAGTTCATCTAATATTTTAACTTCAAAGAGGTCACAAAACAACCACCCTGGACTTTACTAACCAAACGATTGTCGTTGTAAGCATGAGATAAATACACAGGAAATGAGGAAATCAAATCAAGCTGTTTGCCCAAGGTACACGCCCTGCCTGACTCCGCTAAGTGGTAATTGAATTCATCCTTCCCAATCCTTGGTGAGAATGAACTGCGGGCAGGGGTTAATAATTCCTCATAGTGCTCATCAAGGTCAAGAGGATGCGTTATGATAGGTGATTTATTCCCCCCGTAATTTGAATAGAACCAGGAATCATCTCGACGTACAATAAGTTAGAGATAATCATCAATGTTTTAAAAAAAACATAGACTGGTAAATACATTTGGTAAAAAGGCGTGAGTCAAGATCAGCAACACAAAATTGTATGCGAGTTAATCTAAAACAACATTTTTCAACGCTTAGATAACTTCAGATTTTATATTACATGAACTAATAATGATATTGTTTTTCCAATTGAGAAAAATAGTTTTTATTTTTTTATTCTTTAAGTTAATATATAAAGTGTGATACTGCTATCACCATCATCATCCTCATCATCTCATGAACTAATAATGATATTGTTTTTCCAATTGAGAAAATAGTTTTTATTTTTTTATTCTTTAAGTTAATATATAAAGTGTGATACTGCTATCACCATCATCATCATCATCATCATCATCATCATCATCATCATCATTATCATCATCATCATCATCATCATCATCAACCTCATCATCATCATGATTATCATCGTCACCATCATCATTATCATTATCACCATCATCATAACCCCATCATTGTTTTGTTCATAACAATTATATTGTAAAGCGTTGAATTTCGGGACAGTTACACAAAGTCACTGGTATAGTCTGTACTATTTTAGTTGTTTCCAGCAGTATGACTTTGTTAAGGAATCCGTCTATTCTTATCCCAAACTCTTATTAACATCTGCTGAGTGGACTCCCACGGAAGCCCTATATTTCATGCCCACCAAATCAT
>RQTK01000047.1:501445-523945 GCA_003991915.1 Elysia chlorotica | reverse complement strand
TTAATTAAAAAAAGGCAATGAAGTGTTGTTACAATATCAACAACCTGTCAACGTCTGACAATGTTTACATGCTGCCACATTCAAGACAAAATCGGGATACCAGGAATTCTGTCTCAGACGATCATATTATAATGACGCTGACCCCACAAGTAGAGGGCGAAATCCTTCGAATTGTATCCAATTGTGAGTAACCGCACGACTTCCCAATCGGTTGCCCAATGCTCTACTGCTTGCACGTGTTAGTGCTATTTTGTATTCAAAACTAAAATCTCTGAATATTAAATGTCTCAAGAAGGCACGTGAACCACACAACTGCTACTAAAATATTTGCATTGTGATAGGAACTTCTCAACGATTTATTCCAGGAATCGGACTGAGATCATAGCCGTCCTAGGTAACACCGAGGGAAGCAAGGGCAAAAGCCGTTCTTTATGACCGCGTTAAAGTGTTTCAGACAGAATGGTAGAAAGGTTGTGATGGCGAGAGAATTCCTTAATACCATAGGCTTTTTTTTCGTGCTCCTGTTGTTTTAGTCCGAGTTGTTGCTTGTTTATATTGCTAAGTTTGTGTGTGTGTGTGTGTGTGTGTGTTTGTTTTTTAATTTCTTTCATTTTCATAGTCGCTCAAGTTTCCCGCCACTCTTATTACTTCTCATGTACTAGTACCTGTTATGTTCCTTATACTTCCGTTTTTACCAGGAAAATTGCTGTTCTTTTTTTTACCCTTAGCAAAGGCTATTTTTGTATCTAGAATTTTCGTTTCTGCTGAGATTATGGTTTTAACGGTGGCTGTTCGTCAGACTTGTTGGTTTCTTTTTTTTTCCTTGGTTTTTGTTCGGTTTTGTTTTTTTGCTACACGTGACCATGTTATGGTTGTTATTTTTGTTCTCTTACCACTTATTTTGCGACAGTTAATATCTATCTATCTAAAACATACAACATGCCTATGTATCTATGTTTAACTTTTTATCTACAGATCTATCCTACCTCTCTCTCTCTCTCTCTCTCTCTCTCTCTAACTCTCCTTCTCTAACTCTTTCTCTCTCTCTTACTCTCCTTCTCTAACTCTTCTCTCTTTCTTACTTTCTCTCTTTCACTCTCTCTCCCTCTCTCTTTGTTTCTCTCTCTCTCTCTCTCTCTCTCTCTCTCTCTCTCTCTCTCTCTCTCTCTCTCTCTCTTTCTGCATCTATAAATCTATTAAGCTTAAGATTTTGTTTTGTATATCTTTGCGCTGACGTATTGACAACCAGTCAAAGGATGCGCAGAAATTTGCGCAGAGATTTGTGCACAGATAAAAAGTATTGTTTTCTCGTGGTTAAGGCTACATAAGTGGATAACCCTTTGTGCCATTCTTTTAGACCCAAATTAGTTGGGTTTTATTAGCAGGTGCACGCTTTGTTAACGTTTAGAACCAAGCGGGGGGCCACAAGATGATGTGCAATTTGATCAAGGTAGACAATGATACCACAAAGAAGAACAGAACATAGCGATGGTGTACATGATACATAGCCAACTGTTCAACATTGATTTTGGAGATCGATGGTGGTGACTCTAAGATTCTTATTGTCCTCTTAGGATCCAGAGATGTTTAGCTTTGTATGTGCAGACTTTGGAATAGTTTAGTTGTATCTGAGAGAACTTAGGATAATTTGGATTTTTTAACTTTTATTTCAATAGAAGTACAGCTAGTTTTGATACAAATTAAGTCTTAAGCTATATCTGGTTAAGCTAAGAAAGTTTGGATAGGGTACTTCTATCTTAATAAAATTAGGGATGATTTAGATTATTTTTTCGCTCTTCGGTGTTTCTGCTCAAATTCAACTTATTGAATATAATTAGCAGGTTTGTTTGAATGAATACAGCTTAGAATAAATCGGATAGTTTAGTTTTCTCTGATCAAGGCTAAGGCTAATTTAGATCGTTTAACACTGTCTAAAAATAACTAAGAATACGTCCTGTGGTTTAGTGTTTTGGATAAGAACTAAGGTATGTTTATAGTCATTTTTTAGTTGTGAAAATATAACACATATATATTATTTTATCATGGAACTTGTAGCAAAATATATTAACTTGTTGTTTCTTCTTTTAAAAAAACTGCGTTATATTCAGCCGAGTTTAGGAAAAAGGCTCTCTGCATTCACAGATTACATCTTAAATAGATACCTGCTAATAGTTTTCTGGTCATCTTTGTGTTCGCATTCTTTCTTGTGGTTACGCAGTTTCTACAAAATGTGTTTGCATTGTATTGATCGCATCATCCATAGCACTAAGAATAGACCTTGATGAGGTAGCGTCAAGAACTTGTAGATGATAAAGCAATGTGAACAACATTACATTACAATTTTAAAAAACCTATTTGCTCAATCAAACGAGAGAACATTCATTGCAAAATATCTACAGTTTCAGTCTGTATTCATTTTTATATTTTTATTTATAAAGTGAACAGGATAAGACCTAACGTTTGCTAAAAATAACCATGAAGAGAAAAATTAATGCGCTGTAAAAATGTGAACTTTTACAGTGCCCACAAAGGTGGCATGCTCCCCACATACATCTGGTGTGTGGTTCAAAGTCATTCAACCAATCCCGCATTGCTACTTTGAGATTTACACAAAATGTTACTTCCTAAATGGAATAGCAGAACCTTAATCATAAGCTATTTTGTATGAGGGGGGTTAGTTGTTTATCAATGTAGCGTTGATGATTTACACTTTTCACAAGTAAAGTAATCTTTTACAAGTTGATTGTCTTCAAACTGGATTCCATTGAATCCTTTAAAGACACGGTAGCTTTGTCTGTGAAGCGAAGTAAAGGACACCAGACGTTGGACGTTATAGTTAAGAAACCAACACAACTCGACAACTGGACTAGGTCACCAGGTGAGGATCGAACGTTGAATCTCCAGGCCCTTGCTCGTAAGCTCAGCACCTTTACCCACTGATCTCGCTTGCGTCGCTTTTGTATCTATTGTAGCTTTCTCGGATGCCACTTGTATTTTAAGTGTGCATTTTGGACTTTGCCTAAACATAAAGCTTTGATACTAGTGTCCAAAAATAACCATATCTTTTTCATTTACATAACATTATATTGCATTTTTATTTATACTCTATGCTGTAATCAATCAATAACATTTTATCTTTATCTCAGATGAATGTTTTATATCCATTGCAGTTATGTGAAATATTTCTCAAAAGAATTGGTGTCGAAAGTTGAATGCAACTTTAATGTTCATGAAAATTGAAAGGAGCGCCGTGCGCTTAAAGAGTCACGAACCCAACGATGCGTAAAGGCTTCCATTACTCCCACGTTAGGGCATTGAGAGCAATAGGTCAATGGGGAAAATTCTAAAATCTCTAAATGAGCGATCATTGCTTTTACAACCCGCAACAATTTGAAGAGATTCGGTATTCAAATACTGTTTGAAATGGGTCAATTCTATGATTTACCATTTATGCTTAATGCCTTGTGATCGGGCACGATTCAGAATCCGCTTTTAAACGAAACTTCAAAGATTTCGAAATGCAATGGTCGTCTTTTGAAATAGATTCGTACAGTAATTTCTTTTACATGGCTGGGTCTTTATCATAGTACATGTTAACAAAATACAAAGATTATGGCCGGGAATCTTCTCTTCAGGTCCTTATATAAAAGTGGCTTGGCGTGTAGAATAAAAAAGTTGCTGTAAAGGATCCCAACGGGGAATCTAGGGGGAGTTAAATCCAGCGGAAAGAAATTAGGTGTATACTGTATATACCATTCAAGAGAGAGTAGAATTATAGAGAGTTTTTAGCCTGTGCATAGAAATCCTTTTCTTACAGGTTTGCATTATTATTATTATATTGTATTAAGGTTCATAATTCCAAGCCGGGAAACTGTTGCGCTGAGATGCGTCCCTTAAAATCAATACTTTCTACAACAAAAGGTTGATTTCATGCCCATTGATTCGCCGTCTTTAGGATTTTTCGTTCAGTTCAAACGCAGTCTTTTACACAAATTATTTCAGTGCGTAGTCGCCTGTTCAGGACTAATACAGTCGTTCTGTTTGTAAATCGACATAGTGCCCACATTAGGACTAATACAGTTGTTCTGTTTGTAAATTGACATAGTGCCTACATTAGGACTAATACTTGCTACCTGTTAAGGAAAGTTTGTGACTCCAAATCCTATTTGGTTGTGGTGGAGGAGGTGGTCTAGTTCTAGCAATTTTGCTCTTGATTCAGAATGGCGTGCTGTTCGTACTCCTCGGCCAAATCAAGGCTAGCTCTACTCATCTGCAATATTATCCTTGTGGTGAGTCCAGTGACATAAGTCATTCAATGTCGTGTTCAATTTTTTTATTTTTTATGTAACTGAAGTAAAAAATAATTCTTGAAATTTGCTTAATCATTAAAGACTTTAATTTAAATACTTTTGATTATAATTTTTTCTAGCAATAGAATATCATATATTTGCTAATGATATTATGGTTCTCTCTGTTTAAATATCATGTATCCTTGATCTTTTTCGTAAATTTAGTTGTTCGTATATTTTTAAATAAGTTTAAGCAGAGTTTTAATTTACATGTTATGAACATTTTTCGTTACTTTCTGCACCATAGTAAGAAATGTCTTTCTGTGGTAATATTATTGTTCACATTTTTAGCTCAAAATCGAGGTTGGCTTGTCTCATATAAACATTATTTCAAATGCCATTTGAGAGTTTATGTTGGCTTAAACTGTCCCTAATATAGTAAGAAGTGTTGATGTTTTTAAACATGTTTACTTTTGGTTTCTTTTATCTTTTTTTCTAAAATCAGTGTACACAATTCTTCTAATCATTTCTTACAGGGTTAAATCCTAATAAATAATTTGAAAAGCAAACAACTTTTATTTTTCTCAGACATACCTCTCAGGGATTTTTTTTCTTCTTCTTGCTTTGTGCGTTGTTACTGTATATGTATTTTACGACAGGAGGGGTGAGGTTTCGTATCGGAGAGGGGGGGGGGGGTCGTTTTCTTTAAGTGTGTCTTGTTGTCCTTTGTGGCGGTTTTGAGTTGCATCTAGGCTTATGTTTGTTTAGAATGTTCTATTTTTTTTGTCATTTGTTCATCTTTAGTTTTATAAATAGAAGTCCGCCTTTATTACAATCAGTTTCTGTATATGTTTAATTGGTTCACATCTGTAAGTGGTGTATCTGAGGTGTCTATTGTTGTTCAACTGTTGATTTTTATGGAAATTTGTCTTGGTTTATGAATCTTGCTCACCCTTCTGTCATATTCAGCACCATCTTAGGTAGCGGGTCAAGACTGTCCATCTTTTTTTCACATTATTTCTTGGTGTTAAAAATGTTTTTTGGGTTTCGCTTTCTTTCCTGTCACATAGACAACCGTCTTGAGGTTGCGGGCTAAGGGTGTTTTTTTTATTTTTTTGTCCAACCGCCTTGCTTGTTATTAAGTTTTGTCTTGGTGAATACCCGCTACTTAATCGCGCTTACTTTTGTTTTCTCCAACAAAGTGGGTTGCGGCCAGGGGTGTCTATCTTGGTCAACGGCATTATAATATTTTTTGGAGGGACACACTAAATCTTTCTTCTGCTAAGTTATCATCAACAGTTTGTAGGTTGTGGGCGTGTATATTTCAAATGCCTTGTTATTTATTACATTTTGGAATTGTTTTTTGTGGATACACACGAATAAATCGTACTAACCATTTTGTTATCTCCAATACCGTCTAGGTCGTCTTTTATTGTTCGATTGCCTTGCTTCTGAGTAACTTTTGTGGACACTACCAAAATTAATCTTGCTTACCTTTACGTTATCACCATCTGTAGATCGCAGGCCTGGGGTGTATAGCAGGCGGCGTGGTGCTGGTGCTGGGCAGGGGGACCTATGGCAACTCCCTGGACTGGCTGCGCGAGACCGTGGTCAAAGAGGCAGCGGCTAGTGGCATCACTGACCTGGACGCCTCCGCTCTGGACGTGCCGTTTGTGACTGGACCAGTGGGTGCTGTATTCCTGGTCACTGGGTCAGTAGTCCTCGTGCTGGCAATCCTGGGTATCGCGGCTTCCTGCGGACGCTTCAAAGCCTTGCTCTACGTCTACGTGGCAGCAAACTCTCTCTTAATGATCGGACTCACCGTCACTGTGATTTGCGCGTATGCAGACAAGAGCTCGTTCGAGACGCCCATCAAGAAGATGCTGAAAGAGTCGCTGGAGGATTTCACCGGCATTGCAGGTACTGATGCTACAACCCTCGGCTGGAACTCAATTATGATGCACTTTAACTGCTGCGGTGTGGACAGCTTTGAGGATTTCTCTGTGTCAACCTACTGGGTGAAAGAGGTCGGGGGCATTACACTGGTCACGCCTATTGCCTGCTGTGAAGAAATGGAGGACCCACCCAAGTGCGCGAAGCTCAACAAATATGAGAAAAAGACGTTCTACGACCGCGGCTGCTATGATCCTTTGTTCCGCTATGTCGCGTCGGAGACTGCGCTGCTTATGTTCATTATGTACTTCTTGCTATTCATGGAATTTATCTGCCTGTTTCTGTCAGTTCTCGTTACATGCGTGATGGTGAGCAAGACTCCAGACAGGATGAAAGTGATGGACTTTATGTACTGAAAACACTAAACTGATTCAATGTGATAGGAGTTATGGATTTCATGTTAATGTTGGTCTGGTGAGATTAACAAACAAGTAAAATTAGGTAAAATAACAAAATTATAGGATGTAGCAGACTAGTGGTTTTATTTTTTAAAATATGAGTACACTTCATTAACTTGCATTTTTAGGGGGCTTTTCATCTGCTTAGTTTATCGCCACGTAATCATATGGCGACTTGAATTTAGAAATGCATTATTCTGTAAATGTTAGGGCAAATATAAGTTAAGATTCATATGTTACTCACAGCAACCTTTAAAAAATATCCACGTTAAAAAGGTTAAAGTCGCTTTGTCCCCCTATTTTAGGTGTTTCTTAGATAAACTGAGATACTGCTCAAAAAGGGTATGGCTGTTAAATTTTTTTACTTAAAAAGTATTGGGTTTCAAACGCTCCCAAATACTATTTTATTTAAAGTCAATGTCAGGCATGTTTCTAACAAAGTTGTGAGCTGTATGTAATATTCACAATATAATTATGTACTCTGTTATAAAGAGGTTATTCGTTATTGTCAATATTAAAACGATAGACTTGTCAAGTCTTGAGGAATCATTAGAGTGGCCAAGACATGTTCATACACCAACTTACACTTACCGGACGGACCTCGTTATCACCTATTGTTATTTACTGGGTTTTCATGTGTTAAAAATATTTGACTGATGTTACGAAACACGTTATCATGTTTTGTCGTTGTGTTTATAATGATTTTACCCATGGTAGAGCCCCCTGCAGCTCTTGAAATCTTGTGTCATTGTAATTAATGTCAGAATTTATTGTGTAATTCTTTCGAAATAAACCCGGTATATAAAAGGTATTCTCATAGTTTTTTGTGGAAAAGAACAAGAGAGAAATTGAGTTAATTTGAAATTATGTCACATCCAGACAAAAGATATAGATCTTTCTAGCATACAAACTGTTTTAATTCTGACATTGTAAGAAAAGGTAAAAATTCACGTCGATATAAATTCAAGTTCCAACATGTATGTATAAAATGTAAAGTGTGGCGCAGCCTAAACTCTATCATTCGTGCAGTTAAAAGCTGAAAAATAGACAAAGAAATCAGCTGGAAATGATTTTGTTATGTTTATTTATTTCCCTTGATTAAAAGTAAACTGAATCTTCTGACACACAAAGACACATATATTTATTCAATGTGAAAGGAAATCAGGAAAAGACTAGTTCAAAATGCAAATTGGTTCCCTTTAATAAAAGATAGAAAAATTGTCGTGAATTTTCTTTTTGAACGTCGAAAACTCGATGTCTGAAATTATTATTGTATTTTTGAAAGAAATTAAAACTTGTGTTTTACAAAAAATAATTTCTTCTTTTTACTGCTCAGTGCATAATTATTATAACTTGCAGGTATGCGTGATTGTAAATACTCGAAAAGTGTTTTATCTTAAATCGACACGAAAGAACCTTTACAAGCACCAAAGCGCATAAAACGTATATTATTCATTTTCTAACAGCGTCTGAATTTTATGTCCTGAATTATTGGAAAGTCGTGAGAATAACTAAAGAGGAAATTAACAGTTACATTTGGCAATGTATATGTGCATGTGTGTGTGTAATAACTTTCAAGATCTAAAATGTATATGACCAAAAAAAATCATGAAATTGTCATTAGAAAAAACAAGGTCCTTTTTTGCAAAATGTGTGGAGGTTATAAAGCTGCCTTCATAATGAGATTATGGGAACATATACCTACTATAAGTGAACATTATTTTATCGCCTCCAGCTGAGGTAAATGGGGATAGAAATCCATGCTTCATTGGTCGTAGCTGGAAACTTCTCATCCAGTACGTGACATTATCCTCGAACGTGACAGTCGCTTCGTGATTATGCCTCATGTGGCATCCCTTCCAAGAAATAGTATGTTCAAAACCTGATCCTTGCAATGGAAAAAAAATTTGAAAAAGCTGTTTTGAAAGCTGGGTGTAAAAAACCACAGACATTTTAATTACAACTTATTGTTATGATGGTGGCGGCAATCTGATTCCTACTGAGTTGTGGGATTTTATTTTTATTTATTCGTTGTTGTGATGAAGATGTAATTTATTGACCATAGGGAATCAATGATGGTGAGGAGAGGTGGAAGAGGAGGAAAAAGGCCATCATGTTGATGGCCATTGAGATGGTGGTAATGATAATAATGATGATGATGGTGATGATGATGATGATGATGATGATGATGATGATGATGATGATGATGATGATGATGATGATGATGATGTATGATAAGTGATCAAACACAGTCACACATAGAAAGTGTAGTCTATGTGTCGATATTACAACGTCGCCGTAGCTTACAACTAGTCGCTATTGTTCTCGTTCTATTAATACTGAGATACTGTATGCTTAAACCAAAATTGTACTTGCGACGTACATCTGTGTAACGAGACTAATCCTAGATGACGCATTCAGTAGCAGATCTCCACGCTTCTAAGCTTCGATTAAGAAAATTTACTTGTAATCTACACCCACACATATTACCAAGCCATAGTTGTCAAGCATGGGTTACTGGTTTAAGTCTTACTGTATTGTATCTTTACACGTTATACTTGCGTAAGAATTTTTTAAAGTTTCTTATATCTTTCTATACATCTGACGAATATAATGTATCACTGGCAATTATTGGACCAATTACTGTTTTTCCTACGATTGAGTCATAAGAAATCGGCTAGCTGTATGGCGTTTTAATGCTTTCCTTGAAAACTTCTACACAGTGGTTTAACGAATGCACGGTTTATTTTAAAAATAGGCTAAGAGGTTATAAAAAATGTCTTATCATCTATTAGGGTAAAGCTCAGTGTTTGGTGTCCATAAAACCTAACTGTACTGGCACGGTATAATTAAAACAGTTCCCATTCCATACATTTCCTAAGGAAACGTATAGCTTCTTTTTGTGGGTACACCCTATTTTATTGCTATGCCCTCTCGTGTACTGGGATTTTAGTACTTTCGGCAAACGGGAGCTTTGACCTGAGAGAGAAGATGATGTCACATAAGTAGGTGAAAAGAACACAAAAGTTCATTTCAAAGGCATAGAAAGGTAGAAATGAACTCAAATATAAGTATATATTGACAGAGTTGCGTATTTGACACTTTTCAATAAAAATCAATAGTTAAAACATTTCACAGATACACAGAATGATAGGCGGAAAGAAAGAAATTGAATAAAGAGGGAAATTAAATACGTAAGGAAAAGATAGATATATAGAGAGAAAGATAGACATGTAATAATTATATCCCTATCTTTTTCTCGATCTCTCTTTTTTTTTATCATATCTCTCTCTTTCTCTCTTTCTCTCTCTCTCTCTCTCTCTCTCTCTCTCTCTCTCTCTCTCTCTCTCTCTCTTCCTATTCCTATCTATATTTCCTTTATCTATTTAATCTCCGTCTTCATTGAATAAAGAGTTGATGTCGGAACCATGTAGTTGCAATCCAATCAAATCCAATCACCCCATCTTTCCAATCAAATCTCACGAACAATTGGTTTTCTCTGCAATTGTTACAGAGTGTCTAAAGATATTTAAAAAAAACAATTTGGTAAGTATAAAATTTTCATTTCGAAAATTTTCTTGTTTAAAATTATTGCCGATTTAATTTGATGTGTTTAAATTTGTGTGGGTCTGTAGCTTTTCTGAGAACTTTTGCTGATTACGTTTTATAAATAATTTGTTGGGTATTTTTTTAAAGTTCGAAAATGCATTTTCTGTCACTTAGTACTTGTATCATTGTGTAGGTAGCATTCACGTAATCTTTTTTTTCGTCATTAATTCGAACAGATATGAGAAATGTCCAATTTTTTACAGAAATTAAGATTTATTGATGGTACTCTGGACTCGCTAAAAGCTTCTATGAGAAATAGCATTAACGCGATGTTTTTGTAGTTTCACGTAATTTAGTCGGCTTTATAAAATAGTAATTTTTTAGATTGAACAACATGTACAGATGTGGCACGGAATCAATGATATTCTTTTCTATTAGTTATGTAGATAATGTTCAAGAACTTGTCAAAAGTACTGCCAAAACATTAAAAAACAATGAATTTTATAATGGACTTTCCATGCCATCTTAACGACAGACACGTTTTTAAGTGGTTGTGTTAAAACTGGTATATAAAAAATGACTTTCTCCCGTCCCACCAGCTTGAATGTTAGTACAAGTCTGAAAGTTGAATCATAAATACAAGGAATTTCATCTTGTTCTCTTTTTTTTTCTTCAAAACGACACTTGGTTCATATTTCTTTTTTATAAGGATCCAGGAATCAGTTGCTTTTGTTTTGGTTTTGGAGGTGTTGAAGGTGTTGAAGCTGTTGTTTGTTTGTTGCTTTTTTTTCCCTTGGCGAAAGTGCGGAAATGACGACATCTTGCCTCCGTCAACACAAAAAACGTGTGAAAAGTTCTGGTTGGCAACACAAAATCCCTAGCGGTTTTGAGCAATACATTATTATGCGTGAAAAAAACAATGTCTTCAAGGTCAGGTATATTTTTTACCGTAAGAACCTTGATTCCCTGACGTTGCTTAAATTACAACCTTCAAAACGTCAAAGCACACAATGTACGTCACTGGAACGGACAATCCCATCCGCTTGTTGGAAGAAAGTGAACTCATGATAGTGGTAAAGGAGGATATTGATCATGAAGAATTGCTTAGCTAGTGTTCATGGCGTAGAAGTCAGTGTTCGGATGATGACTCTAATCTCCCGCCAAGGCTCCTGTGGCCAGTTGAGTGGTTTTGAGTCAAACTAGCCACTGGTCAAGATCTTAGCAGATGTCGCGACTCTCAGACTGAGCTCATCTCAACAACACCTATTGTCTCTCATGCTCTGAGTTCCAACTCACTCTTCCTTTCTTTCTTTCTTTCTTTCTTCCTTTCTTTCTTTCTTTATCTCTCTCTCTCTCCCTCTCTCTCTCCCTCTCTCCCTCTCTCTCTCTCTCTCTCTCTCTCTCTCTCTCTCTCTCTCTCTCTCTCTCTCTCTCTCTCTCTCCTTCTCTCGCTCTTTCTCTCTCTCTCTCTCTCTCTCTCTCTCTCTCTCTCTCTCTCTCTCTCTTTATTTCTTTCTTTCTCTCTCGTTCCCTCTGTTTATAGCATTAATCTTTGACGCTTCTCTTTTTCTCATTTTGTTTCTTCTTTTTTTTTAAAGTTATTATTCCTAATTACCTTTTTTGGGCTCAGAGTTTTGTTCAGGCATAGACGTTTTTGCAGTTATAGGCCATTTAAGAACCTTTTTATGATAATTATTCTGTTTTGTATTTAATTATTTTATCGATAGTAATCAGGATTGCCGTTGTTTGTTTGTTGTTGTTTTTTTTTTAATAATCAATAAAATAAGTAAATTCTTAATTTTTGCTTGATGTTGAGAACAACATCTTCCACTATATTAAACAAAAGCGAAGATATAGGACAACCCTGCCTTGCGCCCCTTTCTAATTTAAAGTCTCTTGATATAAACCCAATTTTCGATCCATTTCAAAAAGAGTTCACCCAATCCAAAATACGATTGAGTTTGATTTGTTGCTATCCTCATTTTCTATCATGTTGAGTTGTTTAACGTCCAACGTCAGCACTATGATAGGCCATATTAGGGACGGGCTGGGATAACATGGCTCCTGTCTCGGCCGATCACATTTAACTGACACCGACCAAATCAGAAGGGGCAAAATCGCCAGGACTCGAACCACGGACCTCCTGTGTTGTAAGCCGATGTTCTACCCCACGGCCGCCACCCCCCTCCCCCAATATTCTATCTCATCGCATAGTTCTCGGAAGAATTGCGAGATATTTCTCCCTTTAATAAAGCCAGCCTGATATTTGTTGATAATATAGTTAACCACCTGACTGAGTCGTATTGCCAAAATTTTTATTAGAATTTTATAGTTCATGTTAGAAAGATAAGTCGCCAGTTTGCCAAATTATCTAATGGCAAATCGTTTCCTTTATGTAGTAACGTTATTACACCTTTTCGTTGAGAGGGAGAGGTTGAACCCATTCTAAAATTGTAGTCATAGCTCTCAAGAAGGAATGTCTTAATTTTGATCCAGAAACACTTATATATTTCAGTAGGGATACCGTCTAGGTCTGGTGACGATTGGTTTTTCATTCTTTTTAATGCATTGAATACCTCTTCTTCTGTGTGTTCCTGATCACATAAATCCTTGTCTGCCTCAATGATTTTGGGAATTTCAATAGTAGAGGCAAATATGTCAGCTTGGTGGCTCACATATTCATCAGTTTTTCCTTCTATATAAATACTTTCGAGTAACTGCATAATTCTTCCAACACTCCGCTGCATGGGTCCACTGTCTACCCAGCGCTGCTTTTTTTTTTTTAGACAAAATTGTATGTTTTGTCTTGTCCTTAAGTTGTCCAGATTAAGAGAGGGCTTTGGCCCTCTTTCTCCCTCCTATATCCATTTGATAGCAGCCCGTATCTGAGCTCCTCTTTTTTCTTCTACCATTCTAATCTATATCTCTTTTCTTAAATCAACCATCTTTTTCTGTAGCCCCTGATTCGTAGGGTCATTTATGAGCTGCGTTTCCATATGCTCAAGTTTTTCCTGCTTTATTTTGGTATCTGTCTTTTTATTGGTTCGTTCACCTCTGCTGTAACTCTTATTTTTGCGATTTCTTTTTTTAACCTTTCACAATTCAAGTCGGGGTCTTCTAACAAATTGTTTATTCTCTTCACGAACTTTATGTCCTTTAGCAGGTTTGTGCTAAGATTAAAACGTAACGGCCCATGATTAAGTCTTTGGTAACTGAGGGACCCTATGGCGGCTCTAAGATCGGTGAAGCCGACAGTTATAATACTTGTAGTTTCTGCGTGAGGGATTAAGTTATCGCCTATCAGGATGTAGCCCAGTCTTCTAGTGACAACTGCATTGCCTCTACTCCATGTGAAGGATTTTTAATTTGGATGATGTAATCTCCATACGTCAGGCACATTTTTCTTCATTTAAAAAATGTTTTGAACTTGGGAACGTTGTCCTATTTTGTGATTGCCCAGATATGATATTTAAATCGTGATCTAAAACAATATTTAAATCTCCGATGCAGATAGTGTTCATAATAATTATGTTTATCTCCCAAATGATTTTTCACTATCCTCATAACCTAATATTTCTGAGCAACTTTTTGTATTATCTATAAACCTATTTTGCATTTATCTAACGGTACCTCAATCTACGTTCCTTTACTTAAACGGCTTGAATTTATGATAATATTTTTATTCATAACCTTAAATTCAAGTCCTCGGGTGTAATAACTATTATAATGTTAACTGTGAAAGGGAACTGATTAAGGATTTCGTCATCGACCATATCTGGGATCATAACTAGGGAAATCTTTTAGAAAGTCCTAAAGTTTATTCAGCCAAATATGTCCCTGTCCTTTACGGTGAAACTAAGCCAAGTAAGCGATCGTACCACAAATTGTAAGCCGCGTGATCCTGTCCCCTAAATAGGTTTTTATTGATTTCCTTACCCTTACAAATTGGTCCGATACATAGTATTAGTGCAGGAAAATTTAGGTTCATAAATACTGACAGCTTTGGTTCACTTCTTTGACGGTATTTGTAAAGCGTGATTATGCGATCGCTTTCATAGACATTCTTGTGTAGATTTTATCACATGCTGAAATTTGGTTCAGTGTTACTGGAAAACATACTGATGTAAATGCTTTGAATTGACCTATATCTGACAGGGGGTATGGAAATTTGGGAAATAGTACTTTATCTCAATGTTGGTTGTTTTTGTTTTTTTTGCTATCCCAAGATCGTTTTCGTCTGCATTGGTAATCCGGTTAAGCAAATCCATATAAGTAGCAGAGGAACAGAATCGAAACTAGTTTTATAGATGTGTGTGACCGATTATGCTGGCTGGTTCCGGAAATAAGGCCATAATTTGTGAGAGTAGGCGAGATACAGAGACAGAGAGAGAGAGAGAGACAGAGAGAGAGAGAGAGAGACAGAGAGAGAGAGACAGAGAGACAGAGAGACAGAGAGAGACATAGACAGAGACACAGGGAGAGAGAGAGTGAGAGTGAGACAGAGAGAGAGACAGACAGACAGACAGACAGACACACAGACAGACAGACAGACAGACAGACAAAGGGACAGACAGAGACAGAAAGGAGAATTTACCCTCTCTCAGGTAGGGGATCTAAATTTCCATTTGACGGAAGGGAAGAGAGAGAGAGAGAAGAGCGAGATATGAGGAAGGGAGAGAGAGAGAGAGAGAGAGAGAGAGAGAGAGAGAGAGAGAGAGAGAGGTAGATAGATTGAGAGAAAGACAAGCAGACAGACAGGCAGAGACGAAGATCGTTTTGCCTTTATATTATTAAGGACCAGTAGTTTCTAGAAAATCTCCATAAAGTGTCGGCGTGACATCCGTATATATTTCCCTTATTTCCCGAATCCACAATGTACTATTTGAATGTTTCTTGTATTTCTAAAGAAAAGTTATTTCCGCCTTTCATTGTTTAAGCAGCTTCAAACACAGCTTAAACATCTCCGGAAGGTGGGTCCCTATAGGTCGGCACAAGGAGAAAGTCTAAGGAATGTAACTAGTACCCAAATTGTTTAATCTTATTTTCTAAACCAATTTGACTGGTCTTTGATATTGACAAGGTAGTAAAGTTGATTTTCGTTATTAAAATTAATATATTTCAACAGAAAGATCTTTATATTTTGCAGCTTACTAAATTTTACTTACATGCAGAGACGTGTGATGTATGTCTCTCAAAAAGAGAAAAAAGAGAAAGACAGACAGACAGACAGACAGACAGACTAGAGAGAAGAGTGAGAGAAAAGGGGAAGAGATAACTTAAAATACCTTAAGCAGGAGCCAGCAGAAGGAAGAGAGGCAGAAGTAGCTTTTTATTAGACAGACAGACAGACAGACAGACAGACAGACAGACAGACAGACAGACAGACAGACAGACAGACAGACAGACAGACAGAGAGGGAGATAGTAAGAAAGAATAGTTCTTTTGTCAGATGAACTACTTTTTCTGAACAATATCTTTCTATTCCATAAAAATCTATGACTTAAACGCCCTTAATAAGTCACTTTAGTGACACTAATACAATATTTATCAGCATGGCAAAACAAAGACACTTCTGTGATTTCATTATTTTCACTTCGCTCGCTAGCTTTTTTCAAACTAGTAGCATAATCCGTTCCAACACTAAACACTATGAAAAACACTGTCTGTTACTTGTGTACTGAAGAGGCTTGACGGTTTTGGTTGTTGTTTGTTTGTTTTTTAACTTACCAGTTACTTACCAGTTGAGATACAGAATTTAACAATCTCAGACAGATTTAACTTACCAGTTGAGATACAGAATTTAACCATCTCTAATTATCCCTGTCCCAATTTCCTGGTTCCTATGATTTATATAAGAGAAAATAGAACTGAAAAAAATTATTTGAGTCTTACTTTTTAAGTCATAGTCGGATCTATTGTGGCTTATGTTGATCCGTATATAGAGTGACTATTATTGTCCCAATGGCTGGTCAAAAGTATTGCCACAGTGAAATGCCATACAACAGGGTAGTACGATCACTTTAAAAGTGTCCTTCGAAATACGAATAAGTTTTTGCAAAGCCTTTGTTTTGTTTTTGTTTGTTTTAGTTGTTTTGTTTGTTTGTTTGTTTTTATTGTTTGTTTGTTTATTTGTTTGGGTTTTTTTACAAAGCGTTATTTCATAATAATCGTTAAACATCCGGAAATCTATGTGTTTTTCTCCTTTTAACAAACTTTCAGCTTTTAAAAGTTTAGTTAAAAGTATTGCGCTTGAAATGCTTTGTCTCTCTGTGGCAGATGGTAAAACTGTCGTTCCTAATTGTTGGAACCCGTTCGCATAAAAGCTTAATAGAATAGAAACAAATGAAACTAATGTTTTACATACATGAGTTTTTATTAGATCACATAAAAACCAAAAAGTGATAATACAATTTTGAATTTTCCAATAACATGGCACATCAATCATTATTTCCCTCTCCTCGTGAAGGTTTATTTCCCTTGGCGTATTACATGATTAAAACGTGAACTGTAAGTTTTCCAGGAAAGAGAGTATGGTTATTATATAAAATGGTTATATCTTTTGCATTTCTGTAATAATTTAACGTCTTAATGATACGCTTCGGGAAACTTTAATTAATTTCCGTCTATCATAATAATTATTGTTACATAGCAATAACATTAAAATTTAAACATGATCAGAGATAAACACGCAAGGTAGATAGTGATATTAATAAAGAAAGAAACACACTTGTTTTTTTTTTTAATCACATGAATGTCATCTCTTATAAGTTTCCCCTGACCTCGATTTGTGGTCATATAAATTTTATCTCTGATTAGTTTTCCCTGCCCTTGTCATTCTAAGGAATCCTATTCAGAGACAGGGGCAGAAGTTGGATTGGAACCTTTCACTCACTGCTGCTCAGCCCATAGCACTACTCGTCTGAACTATTGGCTCCTATAATTAAAAATTGACTAGCCTTATCTAGTCTATCTTTATGAAGCACAGTGCATTGAATGTAGTTCCCCATGGCTTTGTTACTTGATGTACCGTGTAGTTCCCCATTGTTTTATTACTTGATGTACCGTGTAGTTCCCCAATGTTTTGTTACTTGATGTACCGTGTAGTTCCCCATTGTTTTGTTACTTGATGTACCGTGTAGTTCCCCATTGTTTTATTACTTGATGTACCGTGTAGTTCCCCATTGTTTTGTTACTTGATGTACCGTGTAGTTCCCCAGTGTTTTATAAGTAGTTGTTTTAGTACTTGATGTACCGTGTAGTTCCCCATTGTTTTGTTATTTGATGTACCGTGTAATTCCCCAGTGTTTTATAAGTAGCTGCGCCGAAGAGCCGTTTCTTTAAGTGTGTTTTAATATTAAAATTCTAGCCGCTAAAACACTGCAAATTATATATCTTATATAATAATAAATATTAAAGTTGTAAAATTGAGATATATATTTGATCACACTATATATTTATATATGCAACTTGACGGTGAATTGTATCTCTACATTTATTAAGTCGAGACAATGATATCAAACTTAATTATATAAATATTTATGCGTCATCGAAAGTAAGTTTTCCTTCGAATATATACAAAAGATTAGAATAGTTTTACTTTTTCTATTACTAAGATGGTAAAAACAATCGGGCAAACGACTAGTTGCAGTCTATACTGTTGTGTAATGGACTTTCCATCGCTTATTTTTCACCATATCTGCTTCACATGGAAAGTAGTAAAATATATATATATAATATAAATAATAGTTTTTGGACTAGGAATTTGTATTTAGATTTTATCGATATATATTTGGTCTTGGGTGTATAGGACTTTGGCACTAACTTAGGATCAGACTGCCATTGAAGATTTCATGATTTATAGGTCTCTCTTACTCTAGTGTTCATATAAGAAAGGTGGCAGTGTTGCAACTGATCTAAAACCTGCTGTTACGACATGGTTCTGGTTTAGTTGTAGAGTGGTCTTTAATGTCCTTACCAGTCCAGTGGCTTCTCTTATGTTGATTAGAATGGGCCAATTTGGTAGCTGTTATGAGGGTATGTTAATTCTAGTTTATGAACTTCGTATTGATTGTTAATCAAATGCCTGTGTATGTTGCTTACTCTCTTCTTAAATAAGAAGATTTGGATGTATGTTTGCTGCACTTTTGTCCTTAAATTTGCTGAAAAGTACATAAATAAAAAGCAATTATTTTCTCTCTAAAGGATGTCTGTAATATTTCATAATGATTAGAATGATCCAAAGGTAATAAATAGAGCGGAGAGATATGTCACCTCGACTTCGTCGGCTCTCTATATAGAACATTTTAGGGTAGGTTTAAGTTTTATGTAAGTAGTCAATTAAAGTAAATAGAAAGAAATACATGTGTACACGCGGTAAAAAAAGAGCGCATATCTCTATGGTATTTAACAAAGAGAATTTTTTTAGTACAGAGTTGATTATCTATTCCGCAATACGTGTAATCTAATATTATAACAACAAATTACGAAGTATAAAATGACATAAATCGGTGATGTGTTGTGTTGGTTAGCTTAACTGCACCAGTTACAAAAGTACATAAATATGACATATAGAAAAAAACATAGATAGGTATTCAACGTTATACACACAGTGATACGTGCAACGGAGATGTACTTTATGAGTGCACACACAAAAAAAAATCCAAAAAATGAGATGATAATGAAAGTCGAGGAAAAGGTAAAGATATTGAATTGTAGTGAAATTCAAATTGTAGTCAATATAACGCAATTCAATGTTAACACCTGTGTCTCACAGTTCCACCGCAGTCGCTGTGTTCTTTCCACCCAGTTTGTTTTTAGGGCACTTTGACAACGGAGGTGTAAGGCTTGAAGTCAGGGTCCCCAGGCTTTGCGGTCTGTCTGGTGGGCGTGATGATCACAGGCTCACCGCTACCCTTGGGGCTCCTCGGTTGGCTCGCTTCGTTTGAGCTTGGGGAGCGTCCCGTCTCGTTGGCTGCTTGACCATCGTGAGACTTGGGCGTACCTGACGAGGCTGAAGATCCTTTACCTCCGCTCTTGGTGCTTGCTGGCGTCCGGGGTTTTCCAGGGGATAATTTCTCCATCTCCTTTAAGTTCTTGATGGTCAGCTCGAGGGGTCTGTCGCCTTTGTTTGATTTCCTTGACTCCCCCGAGGTATCAGATGGCGAGTTAAGACTTGTCTTAGACGCATTCCTGTGTCGAGCTTCTCCTCCGCCACTGCTTGTCGGACTTCCATTTTTTCCTGTCTGCTCCATTCCAACATACTCGTACGGCAACGCGTATTTTGACGGCGACGACTCATCACTTCCATTATAAGGATTGCCTTCTCCTCCTCCTCCGACTCCTCTTTTTCCTTCTTTATTTCCTGCTCCTTCTCCAAACCCACCAACGATTTTCTCGTCATCATCATTTTCCCCGCTCCATTCGGCCTCGGGGCAGTACCTCAACTGTAGAATGACGGCGATTTTGTAGAAGAGGAGGCTGATGACTAGCATATTCTTGCTGGTGAAGAAGATGAGACTGTATGTGATGAGGTTGTACGTAATGATGGTGTATAGACGCACCACCAAGAAGGGAACGTCCTGCATCGCCATGGAGATGAAAATGGCTCCTAGCTCGCTGCTCAGCTTGCTCTGATCGTTCTCGTCGGGTTCAGAGTACTTGTTCCTCACAGTCGTGATCTGACGGCAGGAAATGGGGTAGTAGGGAAGAGGGAACAGACATAGGCTTTAAGAGCTATGGAGATCGGATAGCCAAGTTAGTGTAGACTATGCTTCTTAAGTGGAGAGCCAGGTTAGTATGGACTATGTTTGTAAAGTGGCATGTAGGCAAAGAATAACTATAGTACACAATAATTTATCGATACGAGGATGCATGTAACTGTTTATCACAATCTCACCGTCTTCGCTGTTGTGCACGATCACCACATGCATAGAAACCTGGACTATGTGAATAAACATAAGAACAGTTACTGAGTTGCCTCACCACACTATTCCACCTTCTTTGCTCTCTTCGACTGCTGTATGACTATCATCACCGTCATAGGATCATGGACTATGTGAATAGACCATAATGACAGCTACTGTGTTATGATATCAATCTACTTAACCGCACAATCTCACCTTCTTCGCTCTCTTAGGCTGTTGTGTGAGGATCATCACAGCCTAGGATCCTGGACTGTATAATTATATCGTAATGACAGTTACTGGGTTTGGATACCCATCTACTTGACCAGACATTCTCACCTTTTTCGCCCAGTTAGGCTGTTCTTTGACTATCATCTCAGCCATGGACAGATCATAATGACAGTTACTGGGTTAGGATACCAATCTACCTGGCCACACAATCTCACCTTTTTCGCCCGCTTAGGCTGCTGTGTTACGGTCACCGCCATAGTGAACTGCAGGATGCTCAGAGACCAGATGCTGAGCAGGCAGTAGCCCAGGATTTCGTGGTTCCTCACATCGTTCTCTCCAAACAGCGAGAAAAACTCCATCACGTCGGCGGCGATGCCGATGAAGGCGAAGAGAAGTTCGGACAGTTGCTCGCGGGTGATCTCCCCTCTCGGCAGAATCCAGCGTCCGATGACCAGAAGGTAGAGAAGCATCTCCTCGATAACGATGGTCCACATGTTTGGGTTGAGAGAGACGGGCAGCTGGCAATATGAAATGTGAGAAATATAATCAAAATATTTTTTGAATTTTCATGGGTTGTAGGGATCAAGATCAGAAAATGTGGGGTAAAATAAGTTGATATAGGAAAAAAAACGTTCACAGGGTAAAATGGACTTCGGTGTGATCATTCACATAATGATAACATTAAGTTTATTTTCTAGATATGTAATGGGTTGAACGGATTAAATTCAGACAGCAGGGTAAGGGTGGGGGGATAAGTTGTTTTGATGATAACTCCACAGGATAAAATGGACAGTTCACATAATAACGAGCATTTTACATTTGAAATAGTCAATAAAAACGCTGAGACCTTATGGGAAAATACATGTCTACAGCACGTTGTTATCGGCTTTGCTTAACTTGGGTGATCGGACGAGAATCAATATTTTCAAGATGATACAGCCATAAAGTCTATCATTCATATAATTATGAAAATATTTAGATTACAAATAAATACATACGCAATGTTGGGCATAAATAGAAATTTATATTAGACTATATCCTTAAGATTAAACAGGGAAGTGAGGGAGGCCGGAGGAAGAATTAATAATATGTCTATACTGGCGGTGCCATCGAATTTTTTGCTTGCAGGACAAGTAGAAAAAAATATAAGTATCAGTATTTGAGAAAAGACGTGACAAACCAATCAATATGTCAATGGTGCCATCTACATCTCTAATGCTCACATAAAATCTCAGAAGTCATAAAATGGGCTTATGCAGTGGGGTCTTCACTCATTTTGTCTTGACGACTGGGATAAAATTGTCATTAATGGGGAATAACCAGTAGAACATAACCAGGTATTCTTTGTCAGTAGTTATTCATCTTTTCAATTTTTTGTTACGTTGTTCAACATTTTTTTTACCCCGATAACAAATTCGTTATAAAATCATTTGTATATATTATCTTAATAACATGAAGACTGTTAAATGGTAGAAAGTAAAGTCAACACTTTTCTGTTTATAAGTGAAGTTAACATGGTTTTCAGCTTAATTAATGACTAAGACTTATACACAAATGTTACACGTCATAAATGTTTCATAGGAAATGCCAGAAGAATTCGTCATTCTCAAGTAACTCCTATCTTAATAAGGCAAGGAATTACTTAGGAATGAGTTAATTTCAGGCTTTTCTAATTTAACACCCCCCCCCAAACAAGGAACACCACACATGCAATAACTTCAGATATTCAATAATAAAAATATCCCCCAAAATAAAGAGCTGCTGTTAACACATGCAATAACTTCATATATTAAAAGATATCCCAACAAATTAAAATAGGTGCTGTTGAACACATAGTAACTATGTTATTTCTTACAGCAGCTGCCAGCTGTATCTGCGTGTCGTTGTGTTGAACGCGTTCCGTGTGGTTCAAGCCGTCCCCCTCCTCCCGCACCTGACGGGATTTGTCCAGCTCCAGCAGCCAGATGGGCGGCAGGGTGGCGCACAGGTACAGGAAGAAACATGGCGAGAACCTGGGAGATATGGGGAAGAGGGGGGGAGGGGGTAGATACAGTTAGAAGGTGTGTCAATTGCAGATAATCCACGAGTGACAATATATCTCAGGTGGGAGACAGGGTGGCGCACAGGTGCAGGAAGAAACTTGGCGAGAACCTGGGAGATGAAAAAGGGGGGGGGGGG
>RQTK01000047.1:462849-499819 GCA_003991915.1 Elysia chlorotica | reverse complement strand
TCATCATCATCATCATCATCATCATCATCATCATCATCATCATCATCATCATCATCATCATCATCATTGTCATCATTATCATTATCACCCTTCTACAGCAGTATTCACAGTACTATACACATCAGTGAGATGTAATGTTTCCATTACGAGAGACTTTTTTTCGATGCCATGGCTATCTTTGAAATTATGAATCCGTGAGCTATTAAAAAAAACATACAGATCTGTTAACTTGAGTAAGTCGTGTTTTTGGCAATGTGTATAGCTTTGTATTAGTGGTAATGAAAAACGTGTACACATAACACTATAATGTATGTGTTTCTGGCAGCATAGGGGCTTTATGTTAGTGCTACCGACATTCTTGCACCGACGGTGCTTTATGTTAGTGCTATTGGCATAATTGCACCAACAGTGCTTTATGTTAGTGCTATTGGCATAATTGCACCAACGGTGCTTTATGTTAGTGTTACATGGCAAAAGTACATTCATAGAAAATTATGTTAGTGCCACTGGCAGAGCTGCACGTCATTTTTCTTGCGGTTCTTTTTGCGTACATATGTCTTTGTCTTTTTATTCCCACTGCATTTACCACGCCGTGCAATTTGAATAGTGTTTAAACAAACAACTGATTTTTTACCAAAAAGAAATATTCATGCCATTTGGGGGTAAGTGCTGATTTTTAACAGGTAATAACAATACAAGAGTTTTCATTATGAAACCCTGTTTCTTATAGTGTACAATACAGACATCGGTGCCCATTCTCTCTTCAGTGTTAAAATTTGAAAGGAGATTTAACTGGCGTGCAATAAGCGTTACCTCTTATCCAACAAACTATATGGCCTAGGGAAAAAGGGGCAAGTGGAAACAATGAGAGAAGGTGGCGGAATGAGGGGCAAACAGGTACATGGATCAATTCAATAAGCTCATGAGGAACCAAAGCATTTTACTGCGGTGCGAAAAACAAATGAAATAGAAACTTGTATTGATAAGCTGTTTTATGCAATTGTAGAGCTATTGATTCACAGATTTTTAAATCGATAATTTATAATCACCATGCAATTATAGAATGGACAATAAAGGCACTCTATAAAAGTTACAGTTTCGGTAAAGAACATTCTCATGTGTGCTTTTTAAAGAGTTCTATGTGCTATTTTATTCATGGGGTCTTTTCATCGGACACTACTAAATCAACGGCCGACGCCCTAAGACCGTAATGCATTATTGTAAGTCTTTACCCCTGAGCTCTCAAATGAAAGCAGGCTGAACTTTTTGAAAACTTCAGAGGGTCTTTATTAATTTTGTATTTGCAGAAAGACAGAGATCTCTCTCTCTCTCTCTCTCTCTCTCTCTCTCTCTCTCTCTCTCTCTCGCTCTCTTTCTTTCTCTCTCTGTTTCTCTCTGTTACACCCTTCCAAATCTCTCCATCTCTCTCCTTTTTTCTGAATCAAAGTTAAAATAAAAGCAACAAGAACAGCTATCCGCCTTCATCCGGATGTCCAAGGTAGAACACTCATTGGCAACTGGCAAAAACATATGTTTTGTTTGTTTCTGTTTTTAATCGTACCTTCATAAGACCATCCGCCATCAATAGGCATAACAGCAAAACATAATCCAGAGTCTCCTTTTTAATGTTAGAGTGTTTTACACTTACAGTTGGTCTTACGAAGAGCCCCTTGCTGAGGCGAGGGGGTCTCACTGAGATTCGAACTCAAGACCGCCAGTTCTTCAGTCCAAATTACAAACGACTGAGCTTTTTAGCGCCTCTTTCAAAATCAGTCGGACCTAAAATAATACGGGGAGCCACCCTGTCGTTTGAAATAAAGGGTTAATTTCCAACGGCAAACATCAGGTAAGCTGTGTTTAGATTCTCTCATGACATAGCCTGGAGTCCTGGTCTTGTCCTACAAACGTAAAATAAAGTGCTAAGTCTATAGGACATGGGGTGGTATTTACTTTTGCTGCTAGGTGTAGGCTTTAACAAAAAAAACGACAGACGGAAGAATCAAGAGTGATCTAATCCAGGGAAACACGAAAAAAAATAGAAGAGTTGGGTCGAGAAAAATGATGGGTGTACTGACGTGTTTTCCACCATTGTGTTATGAAATACTGTTAGCGCGATAGTCTAGAACAATGAAGAAAATTTAAGTTCCACGAAAACTATACTCATCAGCTAAACCAATTTTAATAGTATACCAATACAACAAATTTAACCGGGTTCTTTATAAATTACATAGTATTGAGGACGAGGATATTATCTGGTTGCTAATACCTAGGATTACAATTTCGATGATTCCTCTGTTAATATAGAACTTGTTCATGCTATAACATATAATTTTAATGTAGATCTAACCTTTTCAATGTCGCCTCATGCATTTTTGTCAGAGAACAAAGTAATTATTTTATTTTGTCAAAATCTCAATATTACGATATTAAGACTTAAGATACTTAAGCGACATGAAATATAATTATCGTGATTCCTGGCCTTTAGGCATAAATGGTATGAAAGATACCCGCAACTTTTCTGGATTATACTGCAGAACTATACACACAATTTAGAAAGTGGGGGACGCGATATAATAACTATACAACTATAAATTAAACATTTGTTTTTCTTTTACTTCTATCGACTACATAACGGGCCATCATGATCCTTCAGTTCACTGCACAGCTGAGTTGAGCTGGTTGCTTAACGACCAACGTCAGCATTATGTAAGCTATATTGAGGACGGACCCTAAAACTAGAGCAGATAGCATTAGACTGACACCGACCTAAACAGTAAGGGGCGAATTCGGACAAACAATTTGTTTTACCAATGGTGAGTTTTGAACTGGTGACCTCCCGATCGGGAGACCAATGTTCTACCTCTTGCGCCATTATCAAGATCCTCCAGGCCACAGTGCACCTGGGGGGAAGGCAAACACCAGAGCAAAGGAATCCAACACTAGAATCAACCGATTTTTTCTACTCAAATGTTCTGCACCGAAGTTTCCGCGCTCGCGACGTCTTTGGGTTGACGACAAGATGGCGTCTGTGAAACCCTAATGTTAACACTAACGTTGTGAGAAGAATAGCATGTCTTGGCATGTCTTTAAGACAGGTCTAACACCGGCGTCTTCTGTAAGCAAACATTGTGGACCGCACTTTAAACCCATGCCCAGCGTCTTTGCTTTAGGCACTTATCTAGACTGTTAACAGGCCGGTGTCTTCAACTGGTGTCACACTCCGCAAATGTCTTGACTAGAAACACGACATTGTCAAAGAAAAATGCTCCTATGTTAGGCCTAGTAAAACGTCCAAAACAATCATAGTCGTGCAACTTCACAAAAAGATCTGGGGAGTACGTACTGGTGCAGTTTAAGCAGGAGTGGCGACTTAAGCTTGAATGTGACTAGAAATTGAAACAAAACTTAATTCATTGGCTTCACTTAGGCAAAAAACAGCGTCCTTACTTGCGTCATAAGCTTGCGACATTGCATAACAAGTTCTATTTCTTTTAACATTACATCCTGTTTGCCTCTTGTTTCATGCTGATTTACCTCAAACACTCAATACCTCAATATTGCCTGTTATTGGAAAGTGTTGATACAATACTACCACATCTTGGCTTTAAAAAAACGAGACGAAACACTTGATCAAGTGTAACATCTTGCGAACCAGACATGGAAGAATTGCATTAAATCTGCATAAATGGCAACTCAGGGACTCACTTTTGCTTACTCGATGTAACGCATGCCCTGAGAAAAACGACCTCTACAGAGCTACATGAAAACTTGAGGGAGGTTACGAAAGATTTCAGGCTTTCTTTAAATGACAGACTAAACGTGGAAGTGTAGTCATAAGATAGCATTACTGCTGCTACTACTACAATTTCTACTACTACTACTACTACTACTACTACTACTACTACTACTACTACTACTACTACTACTACTACTACTACTACTACTACTACTACTACTACTACTACTACTACTACTACTACTACTACTACTGGGGGCGATTTGGCTCAAGTGGTAGAGCGTTGGTCTCTAGATAGGCAGGCCCGCGGTTCAAATCCCACGATCGGAAGATTTATTTATTCGATTTCCTCCCGTGTAACTGGTTGATCGGTATCAGTATAATGTGATTGGCTGAGACAGGAGTCATGGTATCATCACCTTGTCTCATGTGTGGCAGCACATGAAATTGTCAGACGTCTTTGGGCCTGTCCACAATATAGCCTATATAATGCTGACGTTGGACCTTAAACCAACTCAACTCAACTACTACTTCTGCTACTGCTGATACTACTAATACTACCATTTACTTAAGAAACAAACAAAAGTGTTAGATTATTGCCAGTTTAGGAAAGGTAGGTGTTTTTTTTTTATAAAAAGAAAGTTGCCATTGTTTGACAAACTCCCACCTCCTGGTTTTGACTCTCATGTCCTTAGTTTAGATTCTCATCAGGGTTGATGGCTAAACCAGTTCCAGTGAGGCATACTGAGTAAAAGCTGTGTGTTATCTTTAAGTCCATTAGAGCCAGGAGGATTTCCTCCTGTGGGTTTTCCCAAACTTAAGGACATGCATTCTGAGTGGGCTAGACATCTTTATTCGGCGGGGGAGAAAAAAAGAGCTCAAGAAAGAGAACAATATCACGATATAAAAGATGGATTCATTGAAAAACAGGATTGTCCAATAATGTTGCGGACGCTATTTTATTAAAAGAAAAACTGTAAACCAAACATTGGGCGTAGTATATTTAATTTTGTATTTAGTCAAAGGAGAATGGTCTGTCTATATGCCTAACACTTGAATTGAGCCCTTCATTTGGTTCCTTGATTTGTCTAGATCTATGCAATTGTGGCCACTAATAAAACAAAACAAAATTAAATCTCTTCGAATTAAATTATTTCAATTTTTTTTCTTCTAAATAATGTCACCTTACGCAGTAAAAATAGGCTTTAGTATTATTATTTTTGCTGCTTTCATATTTTGGCAAGGAGTGGCGTTTTGTCTTGAGTCAAAAAGATGGATCGGCTGCTACAAAACTGGGGAACGTGAACAGTTTCAATTCTTCCTGCAAGTTTGGGGGCGGTGAACAGTTACTCCTGCCCCTACTGCGTGGGAAAACTTTCAAACGGTTAATTCATCTAAACCTCAACTTCAACTCCCCTAGTTCTACTTCAGTTCTTGGAGTCCACTTCACCTTTTGAGTCTGTCAGCTTTGGGCACTCTTCTTAAAGGAAAGTGTAAACTATTCATCTTTGAGTTGGTCCTAATCAGAGCTCTCGTAGGCCGACACATTTTTAGTGCGATCTGGAACAAAATCCAAACAATGTTTGCATAGGCCCTACATAGTTTTTAATTGAAGAAAGGGGCGATTGTTAAAAAGGGAAAGAAAAGAAAAAAGGGATAATTATAAAGTATTATAGCTTCAACTTGTTACACGCAAATGTAGAAGGGTCAAGATTACGTTAGAATTGTGGAACTTGCAGCAAGAAACTTGATTTAGGGTTAGACGTTCAATGGTAGTAAATTTGAGTGTTAGATTCAACGCTTTGAGCAGTAAACTTCATTTCGAACTTTGCATAAGCAGGAAACTTGGTGATGGGTTGATTGTTTGATTTAACGTTTTATGCAATAATCCTTGAAGTTAGGTAAAAAGCGTAACTTGAGTTATTAGCAACATTTATTTAGCAACTTTTCTAACAGGGATATGAATATTTGCGAATCATATTTCAGGCGGGTTAATTTTCAAAAAGGTTCAAGGTTTAATCGTACTTGTCTTTTGCTTGGTACCCTATCTTCGCATTCTAAAACCAGAACTAGACTGCCGCTGGTGGCTGTCGCTAAACTGGGAGTTCTTCGTGAAACCCTATTGTAATTATTTGCGCAGTCAGATCGAGGCTACAAAAATACAAGAGGGTTTCATAGGGAAGCCAAACCCCCACCTCAGCCACCAGCGTCAGTCTGATTCTGGTCTTATTATGGTATTGGGCCTAGAGGGGCCACATTTCACAACATTATCCTACATAAAGTCAAGTATAACCATTATGGCATAGAAGTAGGCAAAATACTAAATATGGTCTTGAAATTCAATTATACGATGCTGGCGTGGAATTATAATAAAGATGCCCCTCCTCGCCCATTCGTAAGTCGTCGGATGTTTAAATTAATCAGAAACCTAATATAAAAGACTGTAGATAACCTTACAATGTGTGTTCTCAATTTTACTGCTAAAGAGATTGGACCAGGTGATAAGGCTGGGTCCAACCGCACCATATTACCCTTTCGAACGGTTGAGCCACAGGCCCTACTGGTGCGGTGACAGCCTACGACTAGCCGGTTGCGATGTCGAGATTAGGATATTAATTTTGAAAAAAAACAAATTGGCTACTAATCTAACGACATTGTTATAGTATGTCAAAAGAACCAAGAAAAGCGTACTCACCAGAGGTACTCCTTTCCCTTGCGCCTGAAGACGCTGTAGATGCCCTCTGCCACGAAAGGAATCATGAGGCAGAGCAGCAGCCAATAGTGCTGGTCGTAGAGATTCTCTGTGACGCGCCATACGGTCAGGATGGTGTGGAGGGCGAGGGCGAAGCGCACCACCAGCGCCTTGATGATGTTGAAGCAGTTCTCGCCAATCATGTTGCCGGCTGGGTCGGATCAAGTTGGGTCGGATCAAGTTGGGTCGGATCAAGTTGGGTCGGATCAAGTTGGGTCGGATCAAGTTGGGTCGGATCAAGTAGGGTCGGATCAAGTTGGGTCGGACCAAATAGGGTCGGATCAAGTTGGGTCGGATCGAGTTGGAGTCTTCTCAAGTTGGGTCGGATCGAGGTCAGTCGACTCAAGCTGAGTCGGATCGAGTTGAGTCAGATCGAGTTGGGTCGGATAAAGTTGAATCGGCTCAAGTTGGGTTGTATCAAGTTAAGTCGGGTCTGATCGGGTCTGATCTAGGAGTATGTAGTCTCTGGTTTTATGTCCGTAGATTTTCCAAAGAATCCGATATGGAGTTGAGAGGGACAGATGTACTATCTGGCGAACCCTTGTGAAGCCAGTTAATAGTTCAGGATTGTACTGCTGTGATTGGTACTATCCGCACAACATTTTCGGGCCACAATTATACGGTGTGAACTATTAACACGAAATTTTTTTTCGAGGATTACCAGTATCTTCCTGTCGTCGCTAAAACCTCACCAGCCAATTTCTGTTAGTCATTGTAGATCGTCAAACTAAAGTCGACCTTCTACTTTCAGTCCACAAATAGTTCGTCCGCTTGAGGAAGTATTTTGTATCCGCTGGCTAACTCAACCTTTTATTATACAACTGTGAGGCTAAACAGTACGTTTATGCGATTTCAGTCAATTACATAGTCAATGCATAAGGTCTTTACCACCATCCATACATTGAGTCTTTACAGGTCTGTCAGATTTGTGTTGGAATATCATCTGCAGGATTTTCCTGTACCAAGCAGGTTTCTATTTGGAGGTTTTCAGCAAATTTTTGCTCCAACTGCGTGTTAGTTGATACCTAATAGGAAAAAAGAAAAATAATCATTGAAGAACAGTTTCTAAGCCCGGAATGGTGCAATCATTGGGGCGTTTGATCTCCTGTTAACAGAACTATAATTGGATCAAATCAACGAATTAGATTAGTTATTTCAAAACTTAAATTAAACAAAGTGGTTCAAGGATTGTTTGAGATCTTTAAAAATATAACACATAGAAGAAGCAAGAGAATCTCCTACATATTGATAATAAAGGGGATTAACTGGGTTCGGTGCCAGTATAATGTATGATTTTCTGAGACAGAAGTCCTGGTATCTGCGCACGTAAAATTGTCAGACTTTAGTCTTGGGATCCGTCCAGAAATTATCTCACTCACTCACTCTCTACTCTTTATGCTTCAGAAGCTTTCGGAAACAAAAATAAAGTTAAGGTCTGACCTGCCTGAAACGGAGACGGTTGCATCAGTTGCGATTACAAAGATACCAACAGCGGAACCCCTGCTCTCAGCCCTAACTACACTAACATGCTAGACCTTGCTTTGGTTGATCTATGATTAGGTTTAAATTCACAAGGTTTTTGGTAGGGCTCTGAGATTCGAACCGCGGATAGCTTGCCAATCAGTCCAAAGGACTAACCGACTAAGCTATGTGCTCTATTGCTCCGACTTAAAATCTTAGGGGGGAAAAGGGACAAAAAACTAAGTTCCGTCCTGGATTTTTGTCTCCTAAGTCTTATAAAAAGTTCTAAGCGGCAATGGGACTTGAGAGAGTGGGGCGCGAACCTGGACTCAGGCATTGGAAGCCAAATCGAATGCTCTATCCCAAGCGCTACATGACCCCCCCCCCCCCCCCCCCCCTTCTCCCATCTCCCATCCTTCCGTCTATATTGTCTACTCCTTGTTTCCAACTGTGGATGCGTCTACCTTCCATTGCCAAAATAATCATTATTTTGACAAAAAAGAAATAGAGAGAAAATGTTAACAGAGGGGGACACACACATACAGTAGAGGTAGAGAAATAGAGAGACGGATAGACATACAGACAGGCAAACAGAAGGAGAAAGGGACAGACAGACATAGAAAGACTGATAAACAGATAATTATACAAACGCGTCGGCATATACACACACAGACAGATATACATACAGGCAAACAGTCAGGAGAAGACAGAGGAAGAGGGAGTCAGCGGGAGAAAAAAGACAAGAGAGAGAGAGAGAGAGAGAGAGAGAGAGAGAGAAGAGAGAGAGAGAGAGAGAGAGAGAGAGAGAGAGAGAGAGAGAGAAATGGAGGCGGGGCAGTGGCAGTATGGCAGAGACTTTCATTCACACCATCCGGTCCTACTACAATCTGATTCCACCAAGCGGCAAGTGCCCGCACTGTGTTGTGCGGCCGTGTGCGGCTTTGTGCGGGCGAACTGACACAGCAGTGGCCTACATTTGCATCCGGCATCCGCCGCGCAAGCGCTCTATGTGTAACTATTTTTACACTGTTAACTTACCTAGTGTGTAAGCTCTAGCATAACGCACGTAAGTAGATCTAGCCTAGAGTTGAGAAACCCGATGTGCTTTTCTCTGTGCTGTGTAGATTCATAGATCTATCAACTAGACTAGACTCAAGACTCTTTAAATTTAATTTTCTTCGTTTAATAGGCGCTAGCCTATATCTAACCAGTAACCATTCCGCCCAAAATAATGAATTCGTTGAATGACGACGATCTACTGTCTGCCGTACAAGCCCGCCCGGCTCTGTACGACAAGACTCACAGGGATCATTGCAACCGGGAGATTTCCAAGAAACTTTGGACAGAAATTGCTCAGGAGACGGGAGTTGACTGTAAGCTTGACTAGATCTAGATTTATATTCTAGATTTCGAAATGTCTCAGACCTCTTATTATATAAAATGATATTACATTTAGTTTTTAATTGGCCATTAATATTATTCATTTAAAGTAGAAGTTCAGAAGACAAGCACAAGCTCTCTTATAATTATTGGTACAAACAAGGTTTGCATAGCATTTAGCTTATTCACGGACTCTTAAATATCAACTAATTAAAATATAAGGCTATAAAAGAGATTTTTTACCTTTAATAACCATTGTTGAGTCTAAATACCCCCCATCCCAAATATAGAGGCTTAGACATAGATGGGTTGTAATTTTTATAAAGTTGAATCGTATTTATTATAATTATTATGGCAAGCACTGCCCATTTCACCAATGAAGCTAAATTTCAGGCTTCGTCTAGCTAAGTATATTTGATTAGGCCATGTATATTATTATTTTCAAACGTTGATTTTTCACTAAAAAGATTGAATTCATCGTTATAGAATGCCTTCTTTTACCACTTATACATACGTACTTCTACAGCGGCAACTAATGTTACTGCTACTTTTACTTCTAGGACTACTACTACTACTACTACTACTACTACTACTACTACTACTACTAATAATAATAATAATAATAATAATAATAAGTATATAATGGTAATTATCAATAACATAGATATAGATGGACAGAAAGAAAGTTACGAGAGAGAGAGAGGAAGGACGAGTAAGAGAGATAGAAAGACTGGAAGGGAGAGTAAGAGAGAGTAAGAGAAAAGGGAGAGTAAGAGAGAGAGAGAAAAAGAGGAAGAGAGGGAGACCGAGAGAGAGAGAGAGAGAGAGAGAGAGAGAGAGAGAAAGACTGAGAGACAGACAGACAGACATACAGGTAGACAGAGATAGAGGGAGGCAAGTAATCACATAATACATGTATTATTTCTATGATTATTATATTTAAAAAAAATTATGATTATGATTATTATTATGATTATTATTATTATTATTATTATTATTATTATTTCTCTCTCTTACTATCCCTTTTCTCTTTCTCTCTCTTACTCTCCCTTCCACTTTTTCTATCTCTCTTACTCTCCCTTCCTCTCTCTCTCCTTTCTTTCTTTCTATCCATCCATATCTATGTTATTGATAATTACCATTATATACATGTATCTATCTATTTATCTATCTCGCTTCCCTTCTCCCTCACCCCTTTTTGTTTTGTGGTGTGTTTTTTTTTTCTTTTTCTCCTCCTCCCTTTCTCTCTCTTTTTCTCTCTCCTCTTTCTCTATCTATCCATACACATGTATCTATCTATCTCGCTTCTTTTTCTCTCTCTCTCCCTCTCTCTCTCTCTCTCTCTTTCTCTCTCTCTCTCTCTCCCTTTATCTTTCTCTCTCTTTCTCTCTTTCTATCTCTCTTTCTCTCTATCTCTCTATCGATCTATACACATGTATCTATGTATCATCTCCCTTCTCTCCTCCCCCCCCCTCTCTCTCTCTTTCTCTTACTCCCTTTCTCTCCTTCTGTCACTCTCTAAAATAAAATATTTTATTATTTATACGTCTGTCTACGTGTATCATGTTAAACCAAGTTTGTGACTATTTCATTTGTCTCAACAAATCGGATAATTTACTTGCATTCCTTTGATGTTCCTTCTTCCCACCCTACCTTCCCCCCCAAACGCCATTTTGCCCATTTAATCTAGCTTTAATTTGCAAGACGAGATGGAACTCCATGCGGGACTACTTTCTGCGGAAGTACCGAGAAGGCGCAAGACCGGGCCAGCCTTTGGCTTCCGGCAAACGACTGTGGCCTTACTTCGAGATGTTATCGTTCCTGATGCCTCACGTGAACACCAGTATTCGAGAACACGAAACAAGTCGGGAAAGCACAGAGGAGTACGACGGACTTGTTCTAAATGGCCTGCTGTCCCAAAAAGATTCAGATTACAGTATGGGGAAGTACGAATTGGAAGAGACCAATGACACATGTAACCTTCACAGCCCGCCTATTGTGTTTGCCAAGCAAGAGCCCCTTAGCCGATCGCCATCTCCTGCGAGGTCTGAGTCTGAACTGACCCACACTGCGGCGATCACTCCAACTGTCCGCCCGTCTTCGTCCACACCTTGCTCGAGATCCACGAAAAAGAGGAAGGTTGTTCCCTATAGCGGCCATAAGTCGTACAAAACTGTGAGGAATTGTGAAAACAGTCACGAGCATTTCTTCCGGAGCATCATGCCAATGCTGGAGCGGTTCAGTGATGTAGACACCCTCATGTTTCGGTCTGAGGTTAACGCTCTCGTGTTAAAATGCCTCCATAAACAAGAGGACCTACCAGTAATCACATCGGCCGTGTCTCAAGCAGGGGACGCTCCTGATTGCTACTCTGTGTATTTGCAGCCAGAGGAATCACCAGAGTAGATTCCCTTAGCTTGTTGGGGCCGGCGCAACAGCTGCCACAATACATTTACTGCTGATTTTTTTTTTTCAACTTGATTGTGGTTGACTAGTTCTCCATCTCCAATCCATTGATCAGTGATTGTCGTCATTATGAATTTCACTTCCAATACACCAAGCCCAGAGGTCGGTGTCAATTCCACCTGCAATCCACCACAAATGTCACTCACGACTGACTGCATGTCATCCCGGATCCACCATGAATGTCAGTGAGAGTATATTTCATCTCCAAGGATCGATCCACCTCAGAAATCTCTGTAATAGTAAGTAAGTGTCTTTCCACATTCAACGCACTACGCAATTCACTGTCGATACTTCTTCTAATTTACATCGGTGGTAACTGAGTTACTGACTACCTATTCCATCTTCAAGAACAGTTCGTACAAACATACTTCGTTGACTTTGTAATAGATTCTCAACTACATGCAATAGTGAAATTTTTTAAAAGGTCTCACGTTCGTCTCGAAGGAGACGGTGATTGATTTAACTGCTGTTTCGACAGAGAAACTACCAGACATATTGTCATATTGTGACATGATTAGACAATTTACTTCAACTAAATCACACATGTGCATGTCTTTCAAAATAATGTTGTCTGTTTTGTTGTGACTTGTGAAGTCGCGCTATTGTGATTTTTATGAAGAATTTAATAATGCCTTAGAAGTAAAATCGGCCGAAAGAGTTTAGTTGGAGAGAATAAAGAACGATGATGCGTTTGAATAAATTTTTTTAATTGTGTGCCATTTGGGGATGAGGGGAGGGGGGGGAGGGTAAATGCATTGTTGTCAATATCAGTCTTGAGAAGTTTGTACATTGATGTTCATTCATTTCCTTGTATTTTAATATTGAAGTTCTATTGAAATTAAAAAAAAACATTGTTCATACTTCATTTTGTCCCTGTACAACTATTTTAAGTCTTTTTGTACTGTTTTTTCCCCAATATATTTGTTTTTGTTCATTATGCTTTGAAATGGCAGGTTTCATTTCAGGATGATTGTGTAAACGGCGTCTCTTTCTATTCTTGGAGTAATGTTCATGTATTGGTGTAAAATTCTCAATCAACGAGTACATGTATCCCCCTTAACATTGAATGCTATAATGCATCAAGTGTGTTCTTCCTAGCTCTAAGAAAAAATCCTCATTATGCGAATAAAAAATGGAAAAATTTCTGCAAGCCTACCCATCCAAAAATATTTCTAATATTTATGTTATATTAATCTCTTAAAACGTCATTTTTACTTCAAATCGAATACATGACTGCGATATGGCAATGGCAGTTGTACATTGGCCGCCGATCGCGATGTATTAGTAATAATTTTTAAAAGCTCTTTTGGTTTCCCCATAGATTTGTTCGTCGGACGTTATTCTACTTCCTACTAGTTTGTCTTAGAAACTCTCTCTCTCTCTCTCTCTCTCTCTCTCTCTCTCTCTCTCTCTGTGTCTCCCTCTCTCTCTGTCTCTCTCTCCTCTCTTTTTTTGTCTCTCTCTCTGTCTCTGTCTCCCTCTCTTTCTCTCTCTCTCTATCTCTATCTATCTCTCTCTCATCCATCAGCATTAACCTCTATCTCGTATATGTATCGTCTATGTCCTTCTCTGTTATACCCTTTTATTATCTACTTTCCATTTGTAATTGATCTGGGTACATCTTTTGATTCAGGTATGTTGATATCCCTATCCAGAAACATTACTTTATTATGTCGATACGCTGATTTTTAAATGTGGAAAAAAATCGTTTTCCGCGACTGCACAATGTACCGAGTTAACTATCGTTTATCTGTCTTCTCTCTATCGCTCTTCCTTATCTCTCTTTAGTGTCGTACGCTATGTGATGTGCCTTCATTTCCCTTTCTATCATTTGTTAGTTGTTATAATGATCAGTATTAATTTTGGATTTATGTGTAAAAAAAATAGTAATTAGTATACATATTGAGATCAATTGTGTATTTTTGCACTATGAATTCTTTTATATTATTTTAAACCCGCAGTTTATTCTTCAACATCGCTTATATTAAATAATATTTTTTTTCTACTAGGCCTACCCTAAAGATGGGTTTTCAGAAGCTTAGCCAAGGGCGAGATTATTATAATATTTAGTCTACTTTGTATGTTGAGACGCGAGCACATCGATTAGCCTACATGACTAATGGACATCTAGCTAGATATATATGTATTCATTTATAACTTATAGGTAATAATTATTAGAATTATAACTATATGTGAAATTCATTTCGCAGTAATGGAGAATAGCTGAAGCAAGGAAAAACGTAGATTTCTTCTACTGATGCCTTGGAAAACGCCTGTTTTGTTTTTATTTTTTATTTTTATTAAAATTTGTTGGTTTTTGTTGTTGTTGTTTTTTTTGTTGTTTTTTTGTTTGTTTGTTTGTTTTTGTTGTTGTTGTTTTTTGTTGGTTTTTTTTTTTTGGGGGGGGGTTGTTGTTTTTTCATCACTCATCACTAAGTACCAAATACTTCAACGTTGGACGAAACTAGGCATAGTGCAATACATTATTTCCGTATTGGCACTGACTCCCTATAGAGAATGAAATCCGAGCATGCATGATTAGGATTACAAAATATGAAACTATGAGACAATGATTATGCAGAGCACTGTGCGGCCGCGGTGTGAGACTCATACAATTCTGCGAAAGCGCTAGATTTTTTTTTCTTTCTGTGAAGCCAATTTTTGTCTCTGTTTTTTCTCATTAAATCAGTAATGGCAAGTTCCAGTAAATCAAATGATATCGGCGCAGTCGGTAGTCCGTAAAAATCGTGTCCTGATGTTGTTCAATCGACGCAGGACTAGAAACACTGTTTCTTTTCAATGTTAAATGTGAATAATTGAAATAAAAAAACTGTTCAACGTTTTCAAGATAAGGGGTTTAGGAAAAATATAGTTACAGACTTACCACCCTCTTCACTTATAACATTTTCTCTTTTAGGTGGATGAGTAGAGGTGGGAGCGCAATGATGTTCTTTTGTTTTTATTTTATTCTATTTTTTTATTGTTATTATTGATTGAATTCGGTTTGGCTAAAGGTTTATACTTACTTATAACCTTTTCTCTTTTACTAGGTGGATGAGTAGGGGTGGGGGCGCAGTGATGTTGTTTTGTTTTTATTTTATTCTATTTTTTATTGTTATTATTGGTTGAATTCGGTTTGGTTAAAGGTTTATACTGCCCCCCCCCCTCCCGAAAAAAACCCCTCTTCACTAAATACTTGTTTTTACCTCATATAGAAGTTATTTTAAAAAACAACAACTAAATAAATATTACCATAAGTTAGAGCTGAAGGTGAATTCCATATTCCTAACAAGGTCATGAATGTTTTTCCCCATAATAATACATTGTCATTTAACCAAGTCTCTATTTTATTTCGAAATCAAACAAATGTTTGTTATCAGATAAGAAGTCTGTTAGTCTATAATATTTACATACGTTTTACGAATGCTAGCAATGGTGTAGAAATGCTAAACATGAAAATATTTAATATGCACGTTTGATCGTTTATCGACAGGGTGCAGTATTTGAAAATCTCTTTTTGTATAATTTACCCTTCGCTTCGGGCTTTGTTCCAAACAAATGCTTCTAAAAATATTTTAATGATCCCTCACTGGAATCTTGTGTTATTTGACTGCTTCTTAAAACATTGTTATCTCATCTAACATTTTTCCTCCCATTATTTTGTTATTTAAAAAAAATGAAGTGGTACAGTAGTAGTCGTAATAGTCGTAGTAGTCATAGTAGTAGTAGTAGTAGTAGTAGTAGTAGTAGTAGTAGTAGTAGTGGTGGTGGTGGTTGTGGTGGTGGTGGTAGTAGTAGTGTAAGTGGTAGTAGTTCATGTAATCAGAAGTAACAGTAGGGTGGTAAATAATTGAAGACTTTTTGGTTAACAATGTACAAAATACGGTACATGTACTAGCTTTGAGGCGTCGACCTTTTGGACAAAAACAAATGCATCTTATTTAATAGTTTCTGCTTCTTTGCTTTTTTATCAAAATTCAAACTGTGGGCTCTGGTGGCCCAGGGGTAGAACATTGGCTTCCGACGCAGAAGGTCCGGATTCGAGCCCTGACAATTGCGCTCTCTACCGGTTGGGTCGGTGTCAGTTTAATGTGACCGGCTGAGACAGGAGTCATGGTATCCCCGCCATGTCTCGTGTGTGGTAGCACATAAATTTGTCAGACGTCAGTCTTGGGCTCGTCCACAATAATATTAATCTATATAGTGCTGGTGTTGGACGTTAAACCAACTCAACTCCAACTCCGGGCTCTGTTGTTGTTTTTTGGGGTCATTTTTTCCGTATTTTGATTTGTTGTTTCCTCTTTTGTGTTTGTGTGTGTTTGTTTATTCGTTTTTTTTTTTGGTGTTAATGTGTTTTTATTTACTTTTAATAGTGAAATTATTTTTATTTATTTTTATTTTAATAAATTCATGAAGTGTACATCAGTTATTGCCAGAATTAAAGCATGGGTTTTGTGTGTAGGTGTGTTTTATACTTTCACATTAATGCACTTTGACTACATCATCATGTTCATTTTGTTACTTTGAGAAACAGGAATAACTCCGTCATAGTCAAAGTCATGAATTCAACTTTCAATAATGAAAAAAAAAATGGAGAAAATTACGTGTAATGAATTGTTCCTCGTGTAATTAAAGTTACATTTTACCAAAGAATTATTAGTGGACAAAAAAAAATCTTAATTCACAACTAATGGCTTGAATGCATCTCTTCATGAAAATCGTAAACTAGAAACCGATATATTTTTTATATTGCTCGTCTGTATAATAATATCGATAGGGAAGGGGGGTGGGGGTGGGAGGGTAATCATCATGTAAATGTGGTTGTTCTTGTTTTTGTTTTTTTAGGAGTTTTATCATCAATCACAAGATAGAAATACTTTGATACATGACTGTATAACGTGAAATACCCAAACGTAAGGACAAAATTTGACTGAAAAACCATAGGAAATAAGATGAAAACGGAGAACAATAATTTTGAGATTGCTTTGAAAACGGTATGGTTGTATGGCAATAGCTGACGATTGTTTTGCAGCCGTGTGAATCAGGAATGTGCTTTTATTCGAAATATGGTAAATATAATGCGACATGTTTGTTTTGTATCAATGTGTCAATGTTAATTTCCAATGTTTATTAATTAGAAACTCCTGCGGTTTGCAAAGTGCAATATAGTAGTAGTAGTAGTAGTAGTAGTAGTAGTAGTAGTAGTAGTAGTAGTAGTAGTAGTAGTAGTAGTAGTAGTAGTAGTAGTAGTAGTAGTAGTAGTAGTAGTAGTAGTAGTAGTAGTAGTAGTAGAGAGTAGTAGTAGTAGTAGTAGTAGTAGTAGTAGTAGTAGTAGTAGTAGTAGTAGTAGTAGTAGTAGTAGTAGTAGTAGTAGTAGTAGTAGTAGTAGTAGTAGAAGAAGAAGAAGAACAAGAGCAGCAGCAGCAGTAGCAGCAGCAACAAGAGTAGTCATAGGGTGGTAAATAGGTGGGTGGGTAGGTAGGCATACATTATCATGTTCGAATTAGTTTCGTATTCATAAACCCAAATTCGACACGCTAACAATAAAGAAGAGAAAATAGTACATTTATAAGTGTTTACGCTCATTGAAACACAAGAATATTTATTTTTTCTCTGTTTTTAACATTTTTTTTTTATTATTATTTTTCACTGCTAAAGGTATAAAAACAACGATAAATGGGAACGATAAAATTTTAACTCATAGATTATAATTATTGTATTTTATATTTTGCTTTTGTTCCCGGTGTTCTTACCTTGTTTTAAGAATTAAATTTCACTGCAACTTTCAAACTTCATTTGTCCTTTCTGTTAACAAGGTCTACTGGAATTGGAGGAAACTTGCCATCACCGATACGTGTAAAGTTCGAGATTAACTTTAGTCACTTAAAAAGGGGAAAAACGATATTACGGTTTCTTTTGGAAGAAAAGCTTCAATAAAGTATACCTTATATAGTTAAAACATGAAAACGAATACTATCATCTTTGTAGCTGTCACTTGATTTTCGCCTGGAGTCTGTGGACTGAAGCTGCAGTGGGGACGAATGCACAGGGTTAAACCAACTTGCGCTATTTGGTGACCACCCCCCGCCTCGCACATTTTTACAGGGCTTTACGGGGGTGGATAAGTGGTAATAAGAGAAAAATATCTGAGGGGGTAGGACCACGGGTTATGGAGAGGGGTTCCCTTTTCTGTGGGTGGAGTGGTGGTCCGGAAAACTGTCTATTCACTGTTGTTGCCTTTACCACGCTAATAATTATATTGGTAGTCTTGTTTTTTGTTGTTTTTTTTAAGCCTCTTGTGCTTTTAGCGTGGGTGTCAGATCCAATAAATCCCTCCCTTCCTCGCTTTTTCCTCTACCTCCCCTACCCTCTCTCTCTCTCTCTCTCTCTCTCTCTCTCTCTCTCTCTCTCTCTCTCTCTCTCTCGCTCCCTCTCTTTTTTTGTTATATACTTAGTTGTATTTATGTTTATTTCTATCACCCTGTCTTTGTGTTATACAATGCATTGGCATAATTATGTGTCTATTTGCCTGTCTTCCTGACTTTTCTCCCGCAATATCTCTCTCTCTCTCTTTTTTTTGTTATATACTTAGTTGTATTTATGTTTCTTTCTATCACCCTGTCTTTATGCATTGGCATAATTATGTGTCTATTTGCCTGTCTTCCTGACTTTTCTCCCGCAATATCTCTCTCTATCTACCCCTCTCTCTATCTCTCTCTCTCTCTCTCTCTCTCTCTCTCTCTCTCTCTCTGTCTATACTTTTCTCCCTCTCTCTTTTCTTTCTCTCTCTCTCTCTCTCTCTCTCTCTCTCTCTCTCTCTCTCTCTCTCTCTCTCTTTTCCCTGTACTTTTCCTCGCCCAACTTGGACCTCAGACTCACGTGTGTATTTTCGTTCATCGGCTTACGGTTTCTACAACTGCAAGAGATTTATGGAATCAATTAAGTGACACCAATGCCTTGAACTTAACTACAGTGATTGAAACTCTTTCAAGTCGGGCGTGGTGACTTTGACTAGAATGCGTCGGCGGAACCAAACTTTATAACAGTCTCTCCCATTTAACATTTAGTGCATGTGTTCGATATACAAGAAAATATATGACGAAAAAAAAAGATTATAACGTAAGGAACTTCTGTAACCGTCTAATGCAGTGTCTTATTCAATATTAATGTATTCAAGAGTCATACGAGCTTTCGGTTCCGCGATAGAGGCCGTAAGTACAATGTCGCGGAAGTTTACGACTCGCCGTAATAATAAATAATATAAGAAAAAGAAGTCTTGCGACGAGTCGTAAGCTGCCACGACGTTGTAATTACGTTCCTTGGTTTTATCAACTTACTCTAGGGGTCGTAAGTTATAAGCACAACGTCGGGTAGCATATGACCTATCGTAAGCCTTTTATTCGAAATTGTTAAGACCAGTCGTAAGCTTACAACAGCGTTGTATTTCCAATCCTAGGGGCTATCCGGCGTCGGCTACTATATAGCTAAATGAGGGAACATTACAATAGCTCGCCGAATGGTTAGACTCTAGAGTTTATGATACGTAGAGTCACACTTTGATTGGGATTTATTTTGTGGGGTGACGCAACCAGGGTGCATCAGGTGCAAGTCGGATTTTTTTTTCACTTTTTGAGTTATTATAAATGAGTAAGAAGCGTCAAATGCACTTTAAGTATTTGAAAAAGGTATAAATATTACATTTCTAGAACCAGGGATACACCTGTTGTTGGGTTTTTTTTTTATAATTTAAAAGTTGAAAACACCAACATAGAGAGTAGTTTTGCCATATTTATAGGAATCTAGAGAGAGAAGGGAAGGGTGAAAGACGAAAAATAGAAAGAAAGATAGAGAGAAAGTGGGAAGAGAGACTAGAGCAAAAGAGAGAGAGAGAGAGAGAGAGAGAGAGAGAGAGAGAGACAGACAGAAAGACAGACAGACAGACAGACAGACAGACAGACAGACAGACAGAGACAGAGAGAGACAGAGACAGACAGAGACAGAGACAGAGACAGAGAGAGGGAGAGAGAGATAAGGGTGGCATTCCCACCCTAGTCACGGCTCCTAACTCCTAGGATACTCATCATCAAAAATGCATCATCCATCTGTCGAACGGTTCCTCTTCAATGCCTAAAAATGTACTTTTCTGCCGCTGGATGAAATTAATCGAGAAAAAAGGGTAAAAAGGGTTGGCATTTAGTTCGTGGTTAGCTATAGGAGTCCACATCAATTATAGAGCTCATCCTAATTATCTGATATCTAACCTAATTTCCTTTGCTGCTGTTTTAATCGCCATCCGATTAAGTGATTAGCCTTTTAGAAGGCCGATTGGTGCACCCAGCAAGGGGTTACAGTGTCAATAGAATATGTTTCTATTTCATGGTTAGAGCGATAATTCAGAGCAATATTACCAGAGAGTATGAAATAAATATAGCTACAGTTCCTGATATTATTGTGAGCGCAGCAGTTACACAGAAAATAATAGCTGTTAGTTTTGTAGTGGTGTGCCTGGTGTATTAGATGATATCTGACTCAAGCTCTAGAAAGCAAAGATGCAAAGATCGGGGATCAAACGCAGTACTTTCTTATGTTCAACATAGTGCTCTAACAGCTGAGCTATCTACCAACTTGCCATTGGTGACATGCAAAGAAGTACAAAACAGAAAAGAGAAAATTGTCGTTTCTCTTGCCTTTGTTTTGAGCCCATACACTGCGAAGTGTATTCTGCCTATTTTTCTATGAGTTTCACCTCAGTTGTAGTAACTATGTCCTAATTTCTAAAATACTAAATATTCAGAGTATTTTAAAAACGGGATAGGACATTTCACAACTTTGGTCACGATGTCTCCTCTTATCTCAACCTGCCGATGTAATCTAATCCTGTACTTCAATAAAGTAAACAGACAAGCCAAATAAAGAGTATATTACAGATTCAATTTTTCTATAGTATGGTGGAAAAAGAAACCGTTTGCTGTGTTACACCTTACTGCTGCTTATAACAGCTTAAGATTCCGTGGAAAAAGGGCCGCTAGAAAAGCATTCCTAAGAATAGTGGGCGTGTTTTCTTAAACACACAAAAATCGTATATCAGGAAGATTTACATGCACGGCACGGTGTTAAGAAAATTGTTAAGTATTGTAAATATTGCACGCAAGAAATTTCGGTGGGTGGTAGATGGAAGTTAACAATGAAAAACAGATGTGAGAAATGAAGTGATAAAGAGGATGGAGAGATAGAGAGAGATAGAGAGAGAGAGAGAGAGAGAGAGAGAGAGAGAGAGAGAGAGAGAGAGAGAGAGGCAGACAGAGACAGAGACAAACAGACATTTAGGGGAAGTTGAGCTACAAAAGGACTATTCAATTACAGCCCTGGGGTACAACAGCGGATTCCGAATTGGAGGTCCGTGGTTCGAGCCCTCGCGGTTTCACCCTCTACTGGTTGGGCCAGTGTCAGTTTAATGTGGCCAGCTGAGACAGGAGTTATGGTATCCCCGCCCTGTCTCGTGTGTGGCAGCACATTAAATTGTCAGATGTCAGTCTTGGGACTCGTCCACAATATAGCCTAAAAAGTGCTGACATTGCACGTTAAACCAACTCAACTGAACTACATCTCAGCCAATCACATTATACTGACACCGATTCAACCAAAAGGGGACTAACTCGGACAAACAATGAACTGACACTTCTGGTGCCTCATATATTTTTGGGATCAAAGATGCAAAGATAACTGTGGGATAAGTGCAATAATTATTTCCAATTTTGGAAAGGTTCTTAATTAAATTTACACAGTACATAGATAAATTAAGTCTCTATTTTTAATTTGTAAACTGATATGCTGGCATTAGGATATAATTATTATTTTAGCGATATCCCAAAATTAGGAGTTTTGCAAACTGCTACCTAAAACACGAACTCGTACCCAGATTTATGGTAACCAGTGAGTAAATAATTATGGTATTTCCCAGTGTCCATTTAGGTTGCAGGGGACCCTGGGTCAAGCTTAGGTGGGGAGCCCTTCACTCCTAGGATGCACCATTTAACACAGGGTTTAAAAAAAAGGGGGGGGGGAGGGGAGCGCTTCTAGAGCCTCAAATATGGATCTGACTATTTGCATGAATCCTTACAATAGTGACATTCTTAGGGTAAACGAAATAGAAACTGACAAAATTTTTGGAATAGCCTTTAAAAGCGTCGGTATATGTATCTGAGTATGTTAAACATTTTGTCTCACAACACCTGTGCTTCCTGTATTCATGTTCCATCCACTGGTCCCTTTTATCTCTTGATTTTATTGTTATTTTCATCCTTGAGACTTAACACTCGTTTACAGATCCGTTTGATTGATGGCTTGCGCGCCTTTTCCAATCTGAGATATATCTAGATCTTCCTATTGCCCGTGTCGTTAATATACTACTTCTGTATTGGTTAGATGGATTGCCTATCCTAATGACATTTTGTATGATTTTAGGACGCGGGAAAATAACACCATATCATTGTCATCGCACGTATCGACTATCATTATCACTACGTGGAAAAGAAGCTGGGTAGAAGGTCACTAAAAGTCAAGCCGCTTAGGAATTCGGGTGTGAGCTCTCACCCCTTTAATTATGCACGTGCATCCTTGATTAGGGCGTTTGTTCAATAACCAAAATGATGTTCGCTGGACATGACCCTGTTGTTTTCTCTTGAGTTTTTAAGTGGTGGATGAAGGGGCATTTAGTAAACTTGCAATAGACGGGTAAAAAAACATTGAAGGGTTGATATAGTAATTGTATCAATTATTTCTGCGAAGGCACTTGATATTTTTAAAGGTACAAAGTTTACGAAATCAATCGTATTGATCGAAATAGGACATAGAAATTAATGACTTGAGAAAACAACAACAGGCTCTGGCATGTTGGAAATAGCACAAAACATTCCTAGGTCTAATTGTGTTAAAGGTTTCGATACGCAAAAGCAAAACAAGGCTTTTACCAAATGCATGCATCGAGGCCCCTGTTTGCCTAATTTCACACGCAACGGAACAAAAACTACAAAGAAACTGTTATGGTGTAAGGTTTATAGACGAGGAGTGTCATGATGACATAAAATAATATCCTCTTAGTATTCCGAACAAACTCACCATATTCGTGTGAATATTGTCGAGATTGCAACTCACTAAAATCAGTCATGCCAGGACGTGTGACTCGGCCCATGATCAATGCCGGATTTATTTTAGTGTACACATTACAAGACAAAACCAATTTTAAAAAATCGAGTAATACGAGTGTTCTGGAGACTACTGTACTTTATGCGACAACTTTCACAGTATTCATTCTTAAATTGTTCTCCATTATCATTATCATCATCATCAGCAGCAGCAGCAGTATCATTATCATAATCATCATTATCATCATCATCATCATCATCATCATCATCATCATCATCATCATCATCATCATCATCATATAATTGCCCTTGTCATCAAAATCAATAACCAACCTTATTCTACCAATATCATTGACAAAATGGTATCAGATCAACAAAAATACGAGCAAGTAAAAATCCCCGATCTTTGTGCGTCATTTCTAATTGCTTTGGGGAGATACGATGTTGAAGGGCGCTTTTAAACATTAAAACTGCCTTTACTGGGTTGACTTCTGATTTACCATGAGGGCGTTTATATCTAGGCTCACGCAATGTGGGTTTATGTTCTATAGCCGCTACTACGGAAAAACAAATTGTAAAAAAAGGGAAAAAATGGACTTGGGTGATAATTCTACATGCAATAGATATCTTAATGGAGACCCCTGAGAGAGAGAGAGAGAGAGAGAGAGAGAGAGAGAGAGAAGGAGAGAGAGATATGCAAAGTGAAGAATGATAGACACAGTTAGATACAAAAGACAAGGCAGTGAGAATGGGATAATTATTATAATAACTCACCTTATTGAAATCAGACTTTTTCAGTTCTTTGATCTTTTTTCTGTTACACGTTACACAATGGTCCAATCCACGAGGGGATACTGACTCTCGCCTCTTGTTTGGTTTAATCTGCATATAGAATAATTGAATTCCCTAGTTACATGGTCGGAGATCTTTTAAAACCAAACAAAGGATAATGCTAATGCACAATGGGGAGAAAGAGAGGGGCTATCTGGCATGACGCGTGTTTGCATGCCTTGGTCACAAGTTGTGTTACGATGTATTGACCTTTATGGAAGTCAATCTACGTTATTATATGGGGAGTAATAGAATGGAGGCCTAAGTGGGCGATGATAAATGCATAGGAAAAAGATTAGTGTTGTGGACTTGGGGCGAAGAGGGAAGAGACTTAGTAGGAGAGAAGAAGAGGTTGGGTAGGGATAAGTATGCAAACTTTATAAGTAAACGAAGAGAGGTGTAAACGTTATAAGTAAAAGAAGAGAGATGTAAACAGAGACGAAATAGAAGAGGGGAAATCTGAGAAAGACAAAATAATAGTTCATTTCGTAGAATTTAAGTGCAGATTCCGCGCGAACATTGCATGAAAAGTCTATGTTTAGTTTTTATGTGTAAAGCTATTCCTATTATTCTGTGTCACGATATTTTGTTTACAATCTGCCAAAGAGCTTTCATTATGATTGGATCCTTTTTTTATCCTCTGCATATTTATTCGGGTATTTTCTCACTCTTTGTTAGTTGAGATAGTCATTGAGTTTTTCAACAAGTCTGAGCTTCCAACTCGTACATTTCGCAAAGCATGGTATTTGCGTTAGTGACTCTAGACTTTTTAAAGAAGTGGGTAAGGGAGTAAATCGACAAATGCTGAGGGTATGTTTGGTATGATTGTAAAAATAAATTGGAAATTTAAGAATAGGTTTATGAAATGACAACTCGACACATACGATTTTTTTAAATCGACTAACTACAATAAAAAGGTGTCCACTGTATAAAAAGGTGTCCACTGTATCTTTCCATGGATTATCTGTCTTTTTAAAGATAGGATACATATTTTTTTTATATGAACGCCCGTGTCGACACTACTGCTACAGTCGGCTTTGAAAGATCCGTGCCCAATGGTTATCTCTGAAGGCGTTACAGAGCTGTATATTTCTATCAAAAGATCAACGCAAATGGCTTCATATATCATCGGGGTATAAATGCATGGAAGCTGTGAGAGACTGTTATAAAACGCATGTAGCAGATTCTGGTTTTTCTTTCAAAATTCCAAGTTACTAAAAGAGTTAATGTCTTTTGTGAATCACACACAAACAAATACAAAATGATTGTGATTTTTGTCACACTACGAAATGAACTTTTTACCTCCCGGGTCTGTCAACCCCACAATCCCCGCGCATTTGGTGGGCCATTTATTTCGAGGAGAAAAAAAACTTCTTTCCAAAACAGGACACGATCTAACATGCCAATTATATAATACCAAACCTTTATTTTCAAGGCCAACTTTTAAACTTTAATTGCGAGCACGTTGCTGGTTCAAAATAGACTACAACTTTTCTCCAATACGTCAATACTGAGAGCATTGTTAGGATCGATCATTGAAAGTCAGGTTATTAAATGATAGTGTAGGTCGAATAAAAATTAGGTCAATGAAGTAGGTGGATTATCAGTACATAGTGCAATCCTAAAGTGTTGGTAGATGTACCATCAGATGACGGAGCTACCTACGCTTTTTTGGGAAAATTTCGAACATCAGAGAAAAATTTAAACGTACATTATTGTTAAATAGAGTTACATTTTCATGCGAAACAAAATTAAGTGAACGTCGTTTGCTGATAAGCATATTTATTCTCTATAAATGAAATTACATGGACGGCCTTTTAGAGAGAGAGAGAGAGAGAGAGAGGTCATGGTGTGATTTCTTAAATTTTTATTGAGTCTTAATTGTTTGTATCACTTTCCATTAGTGTAGGCCTACCTTTTCTGCATCTCGCTCTATCTTTCGGTGTATTTAGCTTGTTGGACTGTTAGGAACCTTTAATGAGGTCTCTAGAAAGAGGAATGTATTTATACTCTGTCAATGGCTTCAACCATACGTGACCATTGATTTACATAGAACTCGTTATAAATATTAAGTAAAAAAAAATTTTGTTTGGGTAGGTGCTGTAAGTACCATTCTCAAATCTAGTTGTCAACTAGCAATACTAAGTCATGGTTGGCTGGCGTCAAGATTAAAGAGTTACTTTTAGGTAATGGGCATTATTCATAATATAAACGTCAGCTTTTAATATTTGGAAAGCATAGTTAGATTCAAAGAAATCTTTACATTTGGTCAAAAAGTTTTTCAAGTCTCTCTCTCTATCTCTGTCTCTCTCTGTCTCTCTCTCTCTCTCTCTCTCTCTCTCTCTCTCTCTCTCCCCTCTCTCTTCTTCCCCCCCTCTCTCTCTCTATTTCTCTATCTCTCTCTCTCTCTTTCTGTGCCTCTCTCTCTTTCAGATTTAAGTTCTGTAAAGAGCTAGATCACTCTATAAGTTTCACTGAAGAAGTGTTATTAATAACACAAATAACATGATATATAATCCGCTACTATTTCATTTTAAAGAGGGAAATAGAGATTGAGATTAAACTCATATTTGTATTTTCTATACAGTCATATGGTATTAAGGTCAAGATTTAGACCTCTCTCCCTCTCTCTCTCTCTCTCTCTCTCTCTCTCTCTCTCTCTCTCTCTCTCTCTCTCTCTCTCTCTCTCTGTCTTTCCAATAATACGCGGCTAACACCTGCATAACATCATATACCGTGGAGGAAACAAACTCATAGGAAGATTATTATGCACCATTATTTCTTGGCAAAAATAATATTATAAATTAAGATATAATACTGCGGTATCAGAAGCAGCTGTGCTGTAATAGAAGGAAATCTTGTCAACACTCGACATTACTACTTACTATATCTATTCTTTGAGAGGAATCTTTCAATAGACGAACATTATTCTAATCTTATAATTGTCTATCCGACGTAACTAAGGCAGCCATTGCGTTGGTTCTTATTCACGCATGGGTTATTTCTTTACGACTCTCCTTCAGTCATTTCAATATAATGCTGAGAAAGTCGTAACGTGTTGTGTGCGCGATTTTAGTTTTTACCCAATTATGTGATTAATTAATATTACGATCAGTAAAGTATCACCGCGGGGGGTTACAGTAAATAGATTTTCTTAAGCAAGTAGGACTTGGCCACGCTCTATACTAACAGGAGGGTCATAAAAAGAGAAATTGAATCAGCAGATAAATGTGCTTTGAGTTAAAAGCTTCGATCTCTATATGATTGCTCTAGTTTACACGCCTCAGATCTTTGATTGCGACTGTTCGCTTTGAAAGAATTGCCCGCTTTGTGTTGTTGTGTGAAAAAAATTTCGGCAGTGGGCGTTTCTACAAAAGAAAGAGAATGAAACTTTTTACATGGATAGCGAAAAGAAAAAAATTCTCACAAAATAAAAAGTTATAAAGTTAAAGACTGCTCATTTGACGCGCATCCAGAGTTGGAATAGGTTTGTTTAAATCCGATTATTGCATTAGCTTATTTTTCTCTACATAGATTAATGTTTTGGTCCGTCAACTGTGAAGTTGTTATTGGTTTATACTCTACATTATTTCTGACTTTGCTTTTTTCGCAGTCATACTTACTGTTTTCAAAAGCTTACATTCCACACAATTTTCCTCGATTTATTCTTCCAATTTCAAGGGCATCTTACCTTTTTGTATTTCATTCAATTTTTTTAGCATTGTTGACTTCAATGTTCTTCTCATCATAATCAACAGTCTTTAGAAACAAAGGAAACTATCGGATTTATTGATACAACGTTGTTTAACAATGAAACATTTTAAATGTTAATAACTTTTTTTGCATGATTTAATCCACAACACATAATCATTACAAAGCCTTTAAAAGCGGTATTTGTTAGGCGTATGTGATTCTTTGTTTCTGTAATAATGTGACATTATTATAAACAACGTGAAATCTTCTCTCTCCCTCTCTCTGTCTCTCTCTCTCTCTCTCTCTCTCTCTCTCTCTCTCTCTCTCTATCTATCTATCTATCTCTCTCTCTCTCTCTCTCTCTCTCTCTCTCTCTCTCTCATTTAACCTTCTGAAATATGTATCTTTTACTGTCCTTTATTGTTTGTTTTAGTTTTTCCTATGAGTTGAGAAATTGTATTTCATTTTACTGGTGAGAAGAATAGAATTGTCTAGCTGGGGGTTTACTGGTGCCTTTCAGCCAACTTGAACAAAGACCATGTGTTGTTCTTTTTTCTAGGAGACTCTTATGGACATGATTGTGATATCTACGTCTCATTCTAATAACAAAAATGCATGATCCTTCCTACTTCCTCTTCAATCGAAATATTTATCACATTCTCTGCATACCTCCTATGACCTAAGATGTGTGTTAAAAATGAAACAGCCTTTAACATGCGCACCCTATTTTTAAAAAAAATACTTTTGTCCAAACCCAGAGCTTTACCCTGAACCGTATCGTGTCCTCAAATAGATTTTTTTTTTTTTTTTTTAGAAAACTCATGCAGTCTAATGTGGAATTATAGATCTCCTTAGTCATGATTTGTGTTGTTGTTGGTTGGTTTAACGTCCAACAGCAGCACTATATAGGCTATATTGTGGACGGGCCCCAAGACGGACGTCTGACAATTTTATGTGCTGCCACACACGAGACAGGGCGGGGATACCATGACTCCTGTCTCAGCCGGTCACATTATACTGACACCGACCCAACCAGTAGGGAACGCAACAGGATTCGAACTCGGGACCTTTTGCGTCGGAAGCCGATGTTCTACCCCTGGACCACTGTGCCCCTAAGACAGAATCAAATGGTTAAATTTTTTTTTTTTTTTTTTTAGAAAATCATGCAGTCTAATGTGACATTGATGAAAACAGAAGATGAAGAATAGAATCTGTTTTTCCTAATTCAAGACCTTTAAGTATTGCGATGCATGATGTTTTCTAAGTTTAACATTAAATGGAGCCCCGATCTGCAATTAGATTTTTCCAATAATAATTCAACATCCGATAAAATCTAGGTAAACAGATATCCGCTTTTATCTAGTGCAATGGAAAGGCTGTAAATAAGCAATGATGATGAAAGCTGCCAGGTTTTTTTCTGTTGATATAATCAATGCTCGTGTTTATATCATTCTCACAAGTATTACTACATGCATTGCCTACAGATCTGCCTGATCTGATGGATAGACATTATAAACATCTTTGATGTATTTTAAATTCTGTTGGAACAGTTAATGCCTTCAGAGCATCCCGAATCATCTTCATATTGAACCATCGTTGTTATCAAGTATCAAGGACTTCTATGTTTGTCTTATGTTGTTTTTTTTTTTTTTTTTTTGTTGTTTTTTTTGCTTTTTGTTTTGTTTTGGCGGGGGGAAGAAAAGGAAGGGGATATTTTTCTTGATACCTCGAGATGATGATTATATGATAGTTTAGCTAGAACTAGTATGTGCTGTTGCAATAGTTGTAATATTGATCCAGAAAGCAGTGGTAATTTGGTAACTTTTACGCTCATCATCGTTTATGGGAGATTTTTATCACTGGCACTGGTGCAGACATATCCATGTAGTTCTAATCACAGATAAAACTGAAATTTCTAACAATAGTATTCACTCACCATTAAAGATCCCATTTGGAACCTAGGAGATGTTAAATCAGGAGGAAATTGTACACGTATCTCTCTGAATGAATTTGAGGATCCCAATTGCATTGTTTTTTAATTGAGCTGTTTTATTTGATTTTAAGTCCCAACTCACATTGGGAGATTTTTATATTTGGTAGCACTTATACGAATTATATAAGATTTAAATGTATTATATTTATGTTTGAGATGGGAGGTGGGGCGGTGTTTAAAAAAACAACAACAACAAAAAAAATAAGAAGTACAAATCTTTTAAAATGCTAATTAACATGCTTAAAATAGGAATTTTTCTTTCAATTTGTATGTATTACGAAAAATTGTTTGTGCATGTATTCTACGAATATCCATTTGACTATTTAAAATAACAAATACCCCATCATTAACAGTAAATGAGGGCTCAAAATATGATGTCCAGTTAGTGTTAAGATTGCCATTTGTTAGTGGAAGTATAATTGGACCCCAAATCATTGAAATGATGTTCAGCAAATAGGCCGAAAACTCCTATAGCTTAAGTCTTAAGGTATATCACAATTAATAATTTTGAACAAAAAGAAATAAGCACATACTACTATTTATTATCACACACACCAAGTTCTGCACAAGGAAAATATACCCAGTTAGAGTAAATAAATATATAAATACTCATATTAACCTAAATCTATAACACAATAAATTAATAAAGGATTGCAAAAGTTTTGCAATAATTTCGAATTTATTTATCATATTTGATTTTGTCTACTATGAATCATTTTATACATGTATAAAACAAATTCATGAAAGATGATTCTCAATTTTTTTAACAACCTTGCTCCTTCAAGCTGAACAGTAATATCAATACAGCAATCAGTCTGTCATGTCCATTTAATTTCAGAATTTAATTTGCAAGTCATGATTTATAATGAGATAAAGAAAGTATTGAGTAAATTTAAACAAGATAGAGAAAACAAGCGTGCTAATGTTAATAAAAATACCAACTTGAACTTTTTGAACACTGGAAAATATACTAGTCCATGTAGTAATAAAAATTGATATCAGTACATGAATCAGTCTGTCACGTCCATTTGGTTTGATCAAAATTTAATTTGCATGTCAACATTTCAAATTGGAGAAATAAAATAATGAGCAAATATAAAACGATTATAGAAACGAAATATGTTTAAAAAAAGAGAAAAGGGTGTACTAAAATCTTTATAGAAATACCAATTGTTTGAACCATGTTGGCCACACCACTAAAAATTGCATGAAACTTTACCTTCAACTGTGTTAGAATGAATAACATTAGCTAGGGTAAAATATTTATTTAAAAATTTAGAAGATTTAAAAAAAAAAAAAAAAGCAATTTCGACCAAGTACAGTCCACATAGCCATAAGACAGTCTACATAAAAATTTTAAAATTATAAGTAATGGAAAATTGTAATATCAGAGCACAGTACATTGAGATAAGGATGAGAAAAAACATTAAAGGGAGGAGCTATGGTCTTCCCTTTAATTGTCGAGTTATTTCCCATGATCAAAATAGGAGGACATAAAATCCTATTAACTCAAGGAAATTTGTTAGTAGTCGATTCCAACAACCAAATAGAGAGAACCCCTATGAATGCTATGAATGCGTATGTCCCCCTTTTTCTTTTTCTTTTTTTTGATACAACTTATATAATAAAGTGATATCATAATTATATGTACACATATATTTTATTAAAAATAAAAAAACTAGGCTCATTTCAAGCACAGCAAACAGACTAGATCTCTCAACAATGATTGGATCATTCACCAAGCAAAGGCACCTTTGTTTCACTCATAGGTTCAGAATCAACTCTTGTCTGAATCCTAGGGATCAATAAAATCTTGTTGCTATGGCAGATAGTCAACATATCGCCCCTACACACACATTTTCTCTCTCTAACTCTCACTCTCATCAATCTTCGCAGCCACTCGCCTTTCAGAAAAGCATATGGCCTTCTATGTACATAAAAGTTTTACCTTTTCATCAGACTTACATTGATCTGTTGTGGGTTTTTTTAAATGAAAGACATAATTATTTCATAAGTTGAATTAAGAAAAGAATTTAATTTTTAGACATATGATGAAAAATTCTGCCTTAAGTTATTCAAAGATTTGGGAGCACCATCAAAGTTTTTGATTGACAGTCAAAATGGGAAAAAAAAACAAATCAATATGTTAATTCTTTACATATAAAAGTACATGCTTAAGTCAGCGAAGAGCAACTTCCGTTTTTTTTCTTGGCTGGAAAGCCAATCATAGATCACATAAAACAGCAGCGTGGAAGATACTGGAATTATTATCACTGTGATTAGAATGATAATGAATGTGCATAGTGATTTCTTTAAAATGATAGAATTATAGAAAATGCATGTAGTGTACTGACAACCAAATAAATGAGCACCTTCATTTAAAAAACAAATTATTTCTCCATCAAATGCTTCCATAATGCGTATTATCTCTCCATCAAATGCTTCCATAATGCGTATTTTTTGCAACAAAGTGAACATATAACATGTCATTATTATCTTTTTTAAAATTTAAATATTACCCAATGAGAAGTAAACATGTCGTCAAACTTTCATTTTAAAAAAGAAACAAACATCCCTTATGTGACAGGGCGTACCCAAATTTCATACATTGCTAGCATTCTTAAATTTATGAACAAATCAATTTCACAAAACAATTTTTCTCATTGCGAACAAAATATTTTGAAGAATGAAACATACTAAACTAAAAAATCAGTCTAAAAGTTAGGCTTGATGATCACAACATCTCATTCCGCCTTGCCCTCCACCTGTCTTGGACGCATCAAATGGTTGGTCAGCCGTGACAGGAGTAGGAGAGCCAGGGCCAGGGACACCAGATAAGGCAGGCGGTACAGAGACTCACTGGCGTACATCACCGCCCGCACTGCCAGCACTCGCAGCCCCCAGCCAAACAGGCGATCACTCCATCTGGAGATAAAAGAGCATTAACACAGACGCATACAAAACAGATCATTACTAAAATAAAAGTCTTGGAAGTGGGAAGTGTAGCTTTGGGCCATTCATTTAAGAAAAAAAGAGATATGAGAGGAAGAAGTCTCCATAAACTGGTTCTTGAGAATAAAATATAAGCCTAAGCAGCTGATACGTTTACAAATACATCTGACCATCATAATAAATGTCTTTACTCTAAACACGAAATAACAAAGGTCACACAATAGCTGAAAATGGCTTGAAAAGTATGATTCACATTGATTTATGCTGCTTTTTTTGCGCTATAAAAATCATTTAAAATGTCCAATTACAACTTGAAAGAAAACTGATTAAATTGTCATGGTAACTGATTTCTTCTGTATAAGAGCCAACTTTGAACCTCTTTCTCGCTAAAGAAATCAAATGTGGCTAATGCTGCATGTTAAGAGGAGCGAATTGTGCCAACAGTTTTCTCACCTTGACAGCACGAGATTGTCAAAGAAGAGGAGAACTCCAACACCAGCTGAGGTCAGCAGACCTGGTATACGGCTGGGGTCAGGGGACAGTGGTGTCAACAAAGTCTCCGATCTGGAAAAAAAAACATTATAAAAACATGATTAAATAATAGCTCTCTATGGAGCTCTTATTGTCACATCACTTGCAAAATTTAAAAAAAATTAGTAAAACAGCTATCACTTTTAGAATTAATGACAGACCCTCTTGAAATTTATGTATGTAAAATAAATTTTATTCCATTGATATTTGGATTTATGGATTTGAATCTACAAGTTATCCAACATTGCCGATTTTGATCATTGTATTTGACGTATTAATGACGGTTCAAATCGCAGAAGGAACATACAAGAACCGTATGGAAACCTTCCTAAAATTAGTTCATGAGATATGACTTTGCATAACTTTTGTTGAAATAAGTTTGGATGCGATATTGTAGGAGACTACTCAGCTACGGGAATGTTCATAGTTAGGTGGTGTGTATAAACACTACTGCGAGAAAACTAATAGAAATGAGTAAAATATTTATAATAATTTCTATAAGATCCTAGCAGCCACTGTAATTCACTTACTTAAGCCACATGACAAGACAGCCCATACTGAGCATGGCCTGCAGATTGACGACCAGGGTGACAGGAAACAGCAACGCTAGGCTGGTGTGAGTCTCCCTGGAGTCAAGGCGGCGTCCGGTCAGGTAGAGAAGTCGCAGCACCTGGGAGAGAGAGAGACAGGGAGAGGGACTGTTAATGGGCAGAGTATACAAATCATATCAAGAGAACAAGCGAGTGGTATGACTTGGTTAATTTGAATTGTCTCCTGAACAACCTAAGAATTTAGATAATAAGATAAGCGTGTGGAGTGGAGGGAAATGAAAGAGAGAGAGGGAGAGAGAGGGAGAGAGAGAGAGAGAGAGAGAGAGAGAGAGAGAGAGAGAGAGAGATATTTACTGAGCACAATAACACCGCTTAATAACCATATACATCTAGATCTAGAATGAACTAAGAAATACACATTACCACACCAGTGAACATGTCACACATTATGAGCCTAGAAACCATTTTCAGCTCAGGAGGCTAGGTATTACGTCAAAATACTGCCAGAGTGCCAGGGCTAAAAGGGTTAAGAACTAAGACAGTGGTTAATAGCAACTTTATTTGATGTGTTTACCTTGAGAATGAGGAGACCCGCTGAGAGTAGAAGTCCAGCAGTGCCACACAGGAACGTCATCGACATGGCTGTCACACTCAGCATGACCTGGACTAGTTTGGCATGGGCCAGCAAACTCTCTGGCACACTGAATAAACATGGACAGAGAGAGCAACAAAAAGTTAAGATAACTATGTTTGTAAGGAGTCAGACAATCATCTCTGGTAGTTATTAATCTAAGATCTCAGTGTTAATCTGTAGATACTCCTATTCCAGTGTGATATACTTTTACATATGCCAGCAAACTCTCTGGCACACTAAATTAACATGGACAGAGAGAGCAACAAAAAATGGAGATAGCTATGTTTGTAAGGAGTCAGACTGTCGTCTCTGATAAGTATGAAACTAAGGCCTCAGTGTTAATCTGTAGATACTCCTATTCCAGTGTGATATACTTTGACATATGCCAGCAAACTCTCTGGCACACTAAATAAATATGGACAGAGAGAACTACAAAAAATGGAGATAGCTATGTTTGTAAGGAGTCAGATTGTCGTCTCTGATAAGTATTAAACTAAGGCCTCAGTGTTAATCTGTAGATACTCCTATTCCAGTGTGATATACTTTTACATATGCCAGCAAACTCTCTGGCACACTTAATAAACATGGACAGAGAGAGCAACAAAAAATGGAGATAGCTATGTTTGTAAGGAGTCAGACTGTCGTCTCTGATAAGTATTAGACTAAGGCCTCAGTGTTAATCTGTAGATACTCCTATTCCAATGTGATATACTTCGACATAGACTAGAAAACTACCTGTCACATTTAATAAATATGGAGAGGAAACAAAAATACAAAAACAAAAGAAAACTTCTTATGTGGATGGGCTCAGATTGTCATCTCTGGTTATTTTAAATTTAAGACACTGTTGCTGCTGTTATTTTTGGTTGTGTTGCTGGTGATGGTAGTGGTGTTAAGAGAGGCAAAGCATGTTCTTTATGTTGCTGTTGTTATTGTTGTTTTTGTTGTTGAAAATACTGCTGCTGTTGTTTCTGTTATTATTTCATTAGAATAAAACAAATTTGCAGTCATGTTATTAATAAAGGAGCCAAACCAATCTTTTAATTGCAATGCCCGATTGCTACCTACATGACTAAGAAAAAAAAAATCACTATACCACTTACCACCAAAACAAGCGCCCAACATAGCTGAGCATCCCAAGGAAGTGGAAGGCTGCCGAAGTCTGCAGGTATGTTGCTGCAAAGGCGCAGGCGCACAGAAGTGCTGGTAGGAACATGAAGTAGATGCCCTCCTGCTCCAGCAGGTAAAAGTCGTCCAGGGGCAAGCCGAACGTCGTGTAGACTAGACGTTTTAGTAGTGAGAAGCTGGTAAAATGGATGATTGAAAACATAATAAGAACAAAGGTTACTTTAGAAAATTGCACAGAGGTAGTTTTAAAAATCATAAAGGTATAAGATACAGTAGGAGGAGACAATAGACCAACAAGAAAGGGATAGTTATATTCCTGCTCGGTCATCCGGCTCTGAGACACTTGTCGGATAAGATCTTTCATGAGACATTATCATGATCATGGAGTGCCGTGCTGGTTGGCTAACCCGCCTGCCAATGCCATACATCTTTAGCGTTAACAGTGACAAAAACAACAATCAAAACCTGCTATGGCTTTGTTGTTGTTTTGTTTTTGTTTTCAGTTTTGATTGAGTACTAAATATTCAAAGTTGTTGGCGTACAATAGGAGAGAGTAGAACTAGGACTGTAAGTACATGTACAACTTTGCAGTAGCTTACCACTCATCATAAGCCTTCTTATATTGCAAATTCTTAAGACGAGTTATATGATACCGCAACATTTTACTTACAACATCAAGTGTTTACAACCTACCTGAGGAGAAATTTCAGTACCATCACAAACCCGATCAAATAGTGCAGGTTCGAAAAGTTGATGATGGTTTCTGGAGGATCATACGTCACCGCTGAAACAAAATATGGAAAACAATTACAGTGGATTATATCTACTTAAGATAAAACTCTTGAGGATAATCTAAATGTTTATCTTAACCCAAGTTATAAATATTAAACAGTGACTGTAAAAGTAAAAAAAGGGATTATTTCTTTCATAATTGTCTATGATAAAGCCAAACTTTATCTTAGACAATGTCTATCGTACACAGTCTCTTCTGTATGTGCAAAAAAAAAAGCCAGAACCATAAAAAAATACATCAGCCTTTTTACAGCGGACGATAACAGATAAGAGGATAATGATGAGAATAGAGGAAGGAGGTAAGTGTGGCTAAGAAATTAATTTAATGTCATCTCCAAGAAGCTTTTTTTTCTTTTTTTTGACTGCGTGGGTTTCCTGTGTTTGTTTAAAATAATCATTTTGACTCATAGCAACAAAAAGAGTCAGAAATTTTAATTGTTTGTTTATAATTTGTGTGTTTGTGTTTTGTCTAATTGCATGTTTATATTTTGTGTGTTTGTGTGGATATGGAGGGGTATGCTCTGGTTGCCACAATTTTACATGCTAGTTGAGAGTATGTATAATATAGCCAGCCATGTCCTTGGTATACCGCCCTGAGGTGTTGTTGTTATGTGAAGACACCCTTTGGGAGCTTGACAAGGTAAAAACTTTTCTTTGTTCGACCGTAGCAGTACATGTATTGTATATATTGCTGACCTTGACCTTTTCCAGTGGAGATGAGCACCTCGGCGATGACCAGCATCAGAATGGCCACCAGGTAGGCTGGGACCAGAGGCCCGTAGAATCTCACCATCTGGGGAGGATAAAGACACGCAACGTTAATCATTATATGTCTACCCATCTATATGTCTATTTATCTATCTATCTTTCTACCTATCCATCCATTGTCTATGTATGTATGTATGTATGTATGTATGTATGTATGT
>RQTK01000047.1:387005-450509 GCA_003991915.1 Elysia chlorotica | reverse complement strand
GGGGGGGAGGAGTGGACAGAGATAAAGAAATTGGTAAAAGGAAACAACTCATATTGCCTTTACCGTTGCCTTTACCGACAGTCGCAAATGCAGCTGATTTCTCATGGTGGAAGGTAAGAACTGTTAGTTACGATTTTGTTTTGATTGCCGCTGTATCGTTTTTTTTTCCCTCCTTTGTAAGTATGTTGATTAAGTCGATTGGCAAACCTTGATATGTATCTTGCAAACTCCGATCCGCCGTCTTCTCACTCCTTAATAATATATTACATTGCATCAATCCCGTTACTGTTTATCCTCTATGCGCGGTTCATTGATTGATTTTTCACGATTCTGTTTCATTATCCCGTTTTGGTAATGTATAATTTAATACGGGTGCATGCGATACAGGAGCGCCCGAGATCTAAGGCTTTGATATAGCAAGCCGAAGACAGATGCCTGACAATTGCTCTTGCTCAAAAGTGAATGAATCGGTATGCATGATCAATGACATGTGAGTAGAAATCGATTTTACTCAAGGTTTTAATCGATTCAGATGGTCTCATTTGACTTCGAACAACATAGAATTTTTATCTCAAATTATTTAAAAAATTTGTTTGACATCGATAGGCACAAAAAATATGGTTAGATCTTTACACATGTGGAAATTAATTTGTTTCAGAGTATTAAGAATAGTCGTAAATCGAGGTCTAATTATAGGTCTTGTATGCAAGTAAGAGAACCGGTTCAACAATCACTGGTACTAAAGGGAGGTAGAATTGGACGCCCGACAAAACAAATGGGTGGTAACTACAAAGTCGCGGTTACTTGCAACTCATCTTAAGCCTTCTTATGTGAATACCCTAAGACGAGTCGCTAGCTTATAACAACCTCCCAAAGTATCTAAATAATTTATGTAAAGAGGCTGAATCTTAATTCCCGTCGCATCATTAGTACAACATGAGCAAAGTTTTCACAACGATCTTCTGTGTGGTAATTTGTTCCAAACTTAAAGTACGTTACCTAGTCATCTTCTAGTGCAGTGGCAACAACTAAACGTGAGAAGGTTTACTTTGAAAATGTTGCGTGCAGTACGATAGTAAAGGTTGGCGGCCCATACTGGATAACCGCATGGGTTTTCAAGTTCAGCTTTCACTTTGCCAGGTCACTACCCTTCTCATGCATATATTTAATGGGCCCTGTAGAGTATCGGATCACGTATCTCTGATTGGTTTTCTTAATACGGACTTCGCGTGATCTTTGGCCCTAGGTGGAGTATAAGGTGAAACAAAGTGTTTAAGCTAGGCCTTTTCTTTAATCTTAAATGATCTCCACCACAGCAAATGCTTCAATCTGGAATCATCATGCACGACTGACTTGCTAATGGAGACGTATCCGAGGAATTCCCATCAATTATAATACACTCTCTTTTTCATATTATATATTTGTTTGTGTCGCGGTGAACAAAATAATAAGACGATTATATACTAGTATATTTTTGTTAACCTCTACAGGTGTTATGGTTGTAATTAAAAATGTTGCTGCGTGTAGGTGTAGGCTAAAGTGTTTAGAGACTTGATATAGATAGATCGTTGTACGTCACCGGCTCAAAAACATTTTGTTTCACTCTAAGCTGGATCAAGAAAGTCTTATTTTTAGTTACCATTTCTGTCTCAACTGTTGGTTAAGTTTAAGATTTCGTTTAATAAAATATCAATTATGGTGCTCTGATGTAGACAATTCAAGTGACGACCCCCACCCCCTCTTTTTGTTGTTGTTGTTGTTGTTGTTGTTGTTGTTGTTGTTATTGTTGTTGTTAAAATATGTACGTATGTCATTTTGGCCCATTTAGTCCACTTTTTGTCCTTTTTTCGCTCCCTTTTTCAGAAAAGCTTACATAACAAAAAGGTTACTTTTTTAAGAGGAACGGCTCAATTTATTAGAAAAAAGAGCTACGGTAACTAAATTTAATAAAGAAATGCTATGCTACATGGTTCGATTTACGCTATCAGAGGAGCATATTAAAAAGTATTCATTAATTATTTTTTTTAACTGATACATAGAAAGACACAAAACATCTTGGGAAGAAAACAATTTACGAAGTCAAAAATATTTTTCTGGTTCGTTTCAGCATACTGAAATAATGACATTCCTTCACACTAGGACGTATGTGAAAGTCCTTCATTGTGTAACGGAAAACGTCAGTATCAGAGATTTAAACCCAACACAGTAGGATCGGCCCCATGCCCCAGTCTATTTTCTCCGTACTCTAGATAGTCTAAACGTTGAGAAACGAAGAAGTATGATCGCTCGATCAGTGACCAGAGAGTCGCAGATCGAAGATCGTTCACGCTCCAAGCTACTGAGCTAGCACTGTGTCAGACGTCACCAAAGACGCTCAGATTACAGTCCCAGAACCATGAGTTCTCTAATCCGGTCTAAGCCTCTACTAAGAAATGTAGGCAGAGATTGTAGATACAGAAATAGATATACATTCTAAATCATCTACTTGATGTTTTGCGTTGCAGTGCAATTGAAACTAAGTGGTTTGACGTACTGAGGTACCAACCACCCACACAAAGCGAGTGATCTTCGTAAATAATGAATACGGTACTGGAGAAAGCAAGAGGCAGAGAGACAAACACGATCTTCAACATATGTTATAAATTCACAGGACATGGACAGAGAACGGGAGGGTGGGGGAGAGAAAGTGAAAGAGAGAAAGAGAGAAGAGGTGAGAATATTTGTAAAATACCGCATTCGTTTTTATTATTAAGGGTCGTTTTTCAAAAAAAATAATATGGAAAAGACGTTGAGAGAGAGGGGCAAAAACAGAGAGAGGTAGAGAGGCAGAGAGAAAAGATAAGAGAGACAGACAGAGAAATGGTTTGTTCTTTGTCCCAGATTAAAAAGAAGACTTTTACTTGATAGTGTAAATCTTTGGCACCAAATCCCGCGGACTTGTCTTCTTATCTAATTCAATTAGAACTTGTGTTTCTCTTGGTGCAGTGCCCCCCACGAACAACTGGTACACATTGAGTCGCCGAAAAAAGAACTCGAAAAAACAACGTACTCGGCATTTTTCAGATTTATCTAAATAGTATTCGGAAATGCTGGATTATGCTATCAAGCGGTTTAGCTAAAAAAATTTTGGGGGCTTTTGGTGGTGTCGTTAGCTTTTCTTTTTGCAGCAACGTTTTCGAGAAAGATATACAAATATAGATAATGTAGATTTGTATGTGAATATATATACACACACAACTACATACACGCGCGCGCGCACGCACAGAGAAAGAGAGGGAGAGAGAGAGAGAGAGAGAGAGAGAGAGAGAGAGAGAGAGAGAGAGAACTTTTCAGTTGGTCACAGGCAGATCTGTATTGTTTCAGTCGTAGAAAAAGTACCTATTGTTATTAGAATGCTAAACAATTGATATAAAGATTGTTAATTTTTTAAGCATTTTGTTTATAACCCTGGGGATATTTATATGTAAGGGATCAAAGTTTATTTGTGATGACTCTAAAAAAAATGATTGAATAATTTCAATTTTACAGTTTAAAACCTCTGCTCAACATGAAAGCTGAACTGAAGGTTTTTTTAATACCGTACGCTAATTTTAAACCCTAAAAATATAAAAGCTGGAGTATTAATGTGCGAACAAAAAACTTATCATCGAGATTAATAGAGAGGCGTAAATGGATACTGTGTTGTGTAAAATTTACGGTTGAGTTTTGGCTAACTGCTACGGTTATTTCGACCAAAAACATCAAACTAATATTAATCGGTCTTAATAAATTACATACATTTACAGGTATGTTCAACATTCACAGCAAACTGTTATACCGCTGCCCAATTAGCGTCGGTATCGACATGTTTGTATCAATTAATTCAGCGACGCAATGCATGACTCTAGCTCGCGGATACATAATTTTTATATTCCCTAGAGTTCCTAAGACTTCAGTTTTGAAAAGAACTTCTAAGGATCTTTATGGCGTCGCTCCAATATTTCTATCTCCAACCCACAGCAATTTATCCACGTACTTCATTAGCAGCCAATTTATACAGTTCGTTTCTGTCCCTCACCGACTTCGCCGACTATACAACGATCAAAATTTAATGTGCATTTGGATGACGCTCCTCGTTAGTTTGGTGGAGGCAAAGTGCGCTCTTTAAATAACTTGTTTTTACCACGAAGATAAAATGATCCATTGAAGAACCATGCTTTATTAACGTTGCCTTAAGTTAAAATGTTTAATCAATAATCATACACTTATCCAGGTGCGTCCGTTTTAAACGTTTAAACCTGGGTCGAAATGAACAAATATGGCGCTTCTCTTGATTGATATGAAACGCGGTTTACTGCTTATATTTGTAATAAAATTTAACCAAGACCAAACATTTAACTTTGAGTATGCCACTAAGGAAATCTCAGTTCTTATTTCACATGAGATAGTTGTTCTTTATGGTTGGTGGCCGCAAATATTCCAATGCACGTATCACATGGTTCATTCTCATGTTCTTTTCGAAATATGCATTTATTTCAGTTTCAAATAATTTTTTTTTAACCTGACAAATAATTAACTGCAAGGGTATTGGAATGACTATATTATCTTTAAAGATGGTGCCGATTTTAAACATTCGTCCTTGTGGGATAAATAAAAGCAGACAAGTATTGGTAAACATCCATCGCCACAGCCACTGTTAGGCGTATGATATGATGGTGTACCGTTTCAAATCGTGACTTTTCCCAAATAGGTGTCCGTTGGTACCTTAACATACAATGCCAGCTACAATGCTATATCGCGCACGGGTCCATTTACTGTTGTCTGAAAATGTGTGTGATGCTACATTAACACAGAGCGGTAATAACAGGGCTAATGTCTCATACTCTTTCGGTTAAGATAAGATAAGACATTATGTTGACACCAATCGATGCCATAGGTGGTCGATCAGGTATCGAACCAATCACTATAATAGTCTATTCTAAATGGGTTGGGTTGGTTGCTTAGCGTGCAAAATCAGCACCATAAAGACTGTTGTGGACGAGTTCCAATACTGATGTCTGATCACTTCACCTGCTACCACACAGAAACAGTGCCCCGGTTATTGCAACTCGCGCGCTCTACCATACGGCCACCTCATCGAATACGTGTACTTCAGTAGCAGCTCCCCAGAGCACCTGGCGGCAGAGCGCTTCACTCTATAATCTAAACTTCATTAGAGTCCGCTGCAGGGCAACGCCGACCGCTGAATCAAATCGACCTGCGGGATCCGGTATCGACCTCTCTCCGCCGATCACTGGGGAAAATATTTGATGTTATTCTGGCTTGCGGAGCCGACTTGTATCGAACAAACAATATAATCGTCAGACCGGCTGGTCGACGGTTCCCACTGGTAGTTCGAGAATTTTTTTCCATACCTCTCCGATCCATGCGCTAATCGAATAATTGTGTTACTCTTAATTCAAGTACACCACGTAGGCCTACACGCAAGCGCCTGGTTTCACGTAGAATCAAAAGGCAAGAGGCGGTTTGCGTATCGGTCCCTTTAACACTCGTGGTTGTTTCAAGAAATGGATAAAGCAACTACATGAGCTCTGTGATTCGGTAACTTTGTGTTTTCCAACAACGCCAATTTCCTATTGGAGTCTTTCCTTTAACAGAAAAAAATTCTTAGAAAATTATGTGAAAACTTTTTTTTAAATGTGCATAAAGGTTCCAATCATCGATACACCAACAAAAACTGAACGCGTTGGTTGAGAAGCAGCACGCTTGTTTCAGACCTGGTGTGATAGGCGGTGATTATATCTTGAGCAAGTTCGTATTCTCCCCGCAACGGGCATTGTTATCAAAATGCACGGTGAGTGAGTGAGTGAGTGAGTGAGTGAGTGAGTGAGTGAGTGAGTGAGTTGGTTTCTTCACGTCTAATATAAGCAGCAAGGCTATATCGACGACGGATACCAAGGTTAACATCTGAAAATGCTACAGGGACAGTGCGGGGATATCAGGATTCTTGTCCCAATCAGTTACATTCTACCGACACCATTCCAAGCAGCAGGGGAAGAAATCGGATAAATAAATTTTGTCCAAGGTGGGTTTCGAACAGGGGACCATCCGAATGGAGTACCAGCACTCTACTACTTGCGTCACTTCACTCCTCATCGAAATGCAGGAGAGTTAATCCCATGATATTTAGTTAGTCTTTAAATGACACTTTGAAAAAATGTGACGTGCCACGCGTAGTTTCTTGCTAGGCACAATCAGAGAAGATAACGAACGGATAAACCAGAGGACGGTTAGATAATTGTCATTTTGTCCTAAAGCGGAGAAGAAAGTGCGCCACAGTAGATCATCTACTTGCCTCCGCTCTCAATTAACATTGTACACACAAGTAGTACAATAGTCACATTCGGAGGATATGTGGGTACCATAATTATGCAAATAAAGTGTTGGGGTCGTGTTTGCGAAAAGCATTTTGGTTTCCTTGTGTGAGAAATGGAAATTCCAACACATGCATACTTATTAACATTTCTGAGAGAGAGGTGCGTCCTTACCATATCTTAAGTTGCTAGTCTATCTAGTGGTATAACGAATCAAATTTCACCCACATTCGCAATTAGCGATAAAAAGATGAACCAAAAAGGAAGATGCGTTAACCAATAGGTAAATTCGTGTGCGTGTATGTATTACTCTGAAATTCCCGGAAGATGGTGATGTTTTAGGGAAAACTTTCCTTAAAACATCACAAGCTTCACTGTGTATTAATAATTGATCTCACTACTGATCCCTAATGCGAAAAGTCCGCAATGTGATCCGTCTGCTTCTTAATTTAATGTGTCTATAGGTCTTACTAGAGAGGTCTTTAGTTTAGAGGCTAAGCACACCAAACGTAAAAACCTGATTTTATTTCTGAATTGAAACATCTCAAAATCCTGCGGTGCCAGATTCAACCATGGGAGATTCTATTGCTTCCTTTTAGGTGCGTGTGGTTAGTGTGAAGAAATGAAATTTTAACAAAGACTGTTGGAAAAAACAAAGTGCCGTGATGAATAAAAAGACATTAAGAGTTCGGTGTAGGATGGTATGTATTTCTTACACTAGAATTGTTGAATTATATACACGAGATATTCTCAGTAAGGTTGTGGACATTTCATTTTTAAAGAAAAGCTATATTACCAGAGATACCCTGGCAATAAATTTGACAAGTTCGCAGCATGCAGCGCCAGGCTAAAAACAACACTCAATACGTGTATCAGTCCTACAGCTTAAATTTCATGAATTAAGATCCATGGTTTTAAGCACACACAAAAATGAAAAAATAGACAAAAAGGAGGGGAAAAATACGAATGTGTGTTTCTTACAATAGGATTGTTGAATCACCTACACGATAGATTCTCAGTAAGGTTATGGCCATTTATTCTTAAATCGGCACAATCTTACCAGCTGTCTTAAAGGGATTACGCCATTACGGGCACTACAAGTAGGACTTCGGTGTGCACCGTCAAGCGCCTTTGCTAATCAAGCACTACTGCAGCGGTTTTACAAGTAACCACCAGTTAAACCAGCTGGACACAGTCGGATTATCCTCTTGTTTCAAAGGACAAGCGGTGGATTAGTCAATCTAACGCATAAACGCCAGAGTTTGTGAAAACCTGGTGGTCTTAGAGACTGGCTGTCTCCCGGGGTGGGGAGAAATATTTGCGTTGCCTTTTAGCCGTCATGATTATTACTTTATTCACAAGGAGGTGTGAGTCAATTCTAATCACCATGACTAATTTTGCTAACTAGGAATGGTAAGCATTGCAGATTTGGCATCATACATATAATTCTGTGAGAAGTTTCAGTGACGTTAGGCAATTTAGTACTAGACGTATTTGAAAAGCTCATTATGTTAAGTAGATGTAGATCTCTCTTGAAGGGATGTTGTGAAATGTATGGACTGAATTAAATGTTGAGCACATTATTTTTCAAAGTCGCACCCGCTCATCTTTTTGCTGTCACACACACACAACCTCAGCTCCCCCCCTCTCTCTCTCTCTCTCTCTCTCTCTCTCTCTCTCCGGAAGTACGCAGGACCACTAATCAAACGGTATGAATTGACATGTACGTAAATGCTCTCCAAACACACACCACACACACACACCCTCAGCCCCCACCTCGTAAGTGTGAATAATTCAATGTTTGCAGACTAACACACAAACGTCTGCAAGTGGGTGCTTTCGCACGGACTCCCGTCTCTGTGCGGCTTTGTTGACTGTACAGGTCCGATTTGTAAACTTCATTAGAACGGCCAAGAGGTGAAAGAACTAACCCATGTTCATGTGTTAAGTTCACTAGAAATGGTATTAATTCCACTTCAACTTCATACTGCTCACTAATCAGTAACTGTTTCACATAAAACGAAACTAATTGAACTATGTTTATAATTAAATATATGTATATATAAGTCTTCGGATCACTAGAATCTGGTAACGCTATAACTTAATATCCAGGTAGGACGGGACTTCCAAAAATAACAGGCAGAGTCACCGAAGTAGACAAACAGTTGCCAGTAGAGTCAGAGTGAACTATACCATTAAAATAACATGAACAGCTGGATAATTTCTCATTCTTGCAGTGTAGGCTGAACGAAATGTACTCTATGAGGCTCAATTGGTGTATTTACGATAGATCGCTGTTACCCTTATGAAATAATTATGTTAACTCCGATCATTTGGGTGACGGCCTGTTCTTATGGAAGCCTCGAGCTGGTACCAACGAGCGAGACCCCTTGTCCAGAAAAACCAACGCGCCCTAAATACTATTGACGACTTCTAATGTCTTCTACTATTCAAATGGAGTACTGATAGGTTTAAGGTGTATGGATGTGGCTGATCACAAGCCTCGTGTTTTATAAAAAAAAAAAAAAGAAAGAAATAAAAAAAAAGAATAATAATTAGATAACGTTTTCTGATCATAACTTTATAATATTAATCTTAGGCTAGTGTTATTTCGGATTGCTTATTTGTTTTCAGTGCTTTAGTTAGTTTAATTTGTCGTTCTGTTTTACCTCAAAGATGCATACTATTTAAATGGGCGTATCCTACGGCTGTGGTTCTATAAAACCAGATTATAGAGTACTGACGTCTTAAACTAATCAAGGTTATGATTAGTGAACACGCGATGTGACATAATATTAAAGGATTGACCATAACAACACATAATTATGTAAAATTATTGAAAAATATGTAGATCCTGATTCCTCCTAATTAATTTTATAATCATACTTCGCTGCCATATTAACTATCCCATTTGGAGCTGATTGCATGCATTAAAACTCACTTATAATGTATTTCGAATTCCCTTTTTTTTCTTCCGACATTTCTAATTTCATCTGTTTTTGTTTTTGTTTTGTTTGTTTGTTTGTTTGTTTTTGTTGATTTTTGTGTTGTTATTGTTGTTGTTGTGGGGTTTTTTTTTATCTTTTGTGTAATTACACGCCAAATGCATTCTGATAATTTATTTTTTGGCTCGCAATATCATCTGTAACAGTCGTTTTTTAAACTGATATGGCCATTATTCATACAGCTACTACAAATACTAACAATTATTATACTGCTGTAACTAGCAATGAAATATCTTGGCTTATTTCTATTGCTAATGGAAACATTGCCACAAGAAACAAGCAAAACGTCATTGAACTAGTACCACTGACAAAGGCACCCAGGATTATTTCTAAATTGACATATCAATAATTATATTCTACAATTTTTATAATTCTTATAACGCGCAGTGTATCCTTTTTTCACCAGATGGTCCAGATCTACAAATATCAAGAATCAACCAACAGTGAGGTAATCTAATGCTTCCTGCAAACATAATCACAGAAAATTCCAAGCAGGCAACAAACAGGAGATTTGTAGACCTGTGGTTTGGGCGCGGATCAGGTGTAAGCACCATAAGAGAAAAAAAACAACATCAATTAACTTTTAAACTGGCTAACGGAAAAGTATCGGTACATGCAGTTGACGAGACAAGAAAGTCTTCTCTTCTTGACGGAGATATATTTCCAAAACGAACCTATGATAATCTGATTATCTTTTTCAATGAGTTAATACCTATCGGTTGTTCGAAGGGAAGATGATAATCTTCATATCTGCAATCCCTGAACAACTATGTGAACTTATTTAGGAATACGTAATTTACAATTCATCGATCATGAATAAACATACGCTAAACTACCACACCCGTCTTCACGACTGGTATCGCCAACATAGCATCCAGCTTCAAAAGCAGGAGGTGCACCACCACCACAATGCACCCCTACAACATCAGCAGCAGCAACAGACCATTGACCCGGCGGGCACAGGTGAGGTGTTGGCCTGCGAGGGCGGGAATCTCACACAGGACAAGCTTCACGCCATCCACGACTGGTGTGCTGATGTCAACAGGAACCTGTTCAGGGTGAAGAAGCGAGAGGCCCCGCCCTTATTCCGCCGCTGCCGCGTAACGTCCGCCTCAACTGTCGCTTCCCGCACGTCCTCAGCGGCAGCGTACGGTCGTCAGCAGGCCAAGGGCGCGGGTACCACCGGGGCGGCGCCGCTGCAGATCCGTTCCGCCGATCCCCGGCGCGTGCGCTCTGCCGAAGTGTTCACTGTCACAGGACACTGGGCCAAGCAGCCAAAGATCAAGGTGACCAGCGGCGAGCTGCTTGCTAAGAGGCCAATGACAGCGCCACGCAACATCTTCACTCCTGCAAATGCCGAGAGACGAGAGCAGACACCGAACAGCGAGCTGGACTTCTGTGTCCGGAATTCCAGAGACACTGGAGACCCGAACGATCCTGAAGGAAAAGCGACAAACGCGTTGCCCAGGGTGAATCACGATTCTCTGCATCTGAGATCGAATGCTCTAGTCTTGAAGCAGAATGGACCTCGCCTCACGGAGCGCGTGCCCACTTCGCCCAGAGATGTGGCCACCCCGAGCCCTGGTCGTGGGAAACACGGCCCAGCCAAGCATCAAGTCTGTGCCTCCTGTAAGAAGGCAGGCTCTCTGGACATGAGAAAGGCGAAGAGTGCCAAGCTTGGGACAGGAACGGGTCTCAGACTAAAGTTTATGGACGAGGCGGGTGGCGTGTCGAAGGTAATAGACAACAGCACCAGCGTCCTAGATCATATCAAAGACCAGAGCGACGTGGAGAGAGCCGAAAATGCTAAAAACGACCAATATTCACGTAAGAGGCCCGGAACTTGCAAGGCTCGCGGTCAGATTGATATGAAATTCAACCACGAGAGTCCAATAGTCATAGGCGATCACCGTCATGAAAAGCTTCCTACCATGCCTGAAAGAGGAGAAGACGTGTTGCCTGATCCGCCAAGCACTCTGCTCCATGTGAAGCCTGGGTTTTGCAACACCTGCTCTGGGATTTACTCGGACGAATGCGATACTGCCATTGTCCCGGGGTGTGGCAACTGTATCCACGGCATTAAAGTAGACAGCACCCACCAGCTTCAACGCAATATCCAACAGCAAATGCAGCATGTGGATAATAACCATATAGTTCGGCTGGGAGGAGTAACTTCCAAGATGTCCGGTGAAGAGAGGCTGACGGCAGAGCTGCAGAAGGCAGAAGCGGAGATAAGCCAGGTGGAGAACCGCCTCTCAGAGAACGGCCTCCACTACAGCGCCGAGCGGGCGGCCATCAGGGAGGAGCACCGAGGCTCCGGGGGTTTGAGACCCGCCACGAGCAACGCTGTACAGCTCAGGGCAAGGCTGGCCGCCCAGACGGCGCTAGATGAAGACATTGAGGAAGACGAGGAGGAGCGTGACGGAAGTGAATACAGTGAAGATGAAGAGCTGCCAGAACACGAGGCGCCCGAAATATATCCTCACGGCGAGAGTGACGTCGGGGTGATGGACACCGCAGAGAAAAAGGCCAGAAGAGGAGACATCCACGTGACTATTGTCGCCGAAGGAGACCCTGAACACGATCAATCTGGTCATCGAAGAGTTGATCCAAACTCCACAGATGCTGAAAACGAAGACGATGAGTGTGTAGACGATGACAATGAAGATGATGAAGAGATGGAGTTAGCGGATCCGCCCATGTCACGTCGGGCCAAAGGAGACGGCAGCTGGGGAAGGAGAAAGTCCATCAGTTTCAGTTACAAGCCCGTCATAGCTTCTCCTTCTGTATCCAACGGTCTCCTGAACGTCCTCTCTATTGACGATTGCAAGTTCCACATGAGATACAGCCCACATAAGGTATGTGAAGCGCTTTGTTTAATTTGAATTAATCTCAGTAGCCTGTGTCTTTTAGGTTCAAATCATTGTTTGTTATCCTAAATCATGACTTATGACTCCCTCATCGATAAGATTATGGCGTAATCATTTCATGATTAGATTGACTGGTGTATTAGCCTCTTAAACCAATCAGCCTCGTTGTTACTCTATATCTCGATTTATCATGTCTTGAGAGTCCCATTGTTCGAATGATTAATTTCAATATGACTTCCCGGGTTGACTTTATCCTTACTTGTGCTATAAAATTGTCTTAAGCTTGTGTTTTACGAACAGTGAAGCTCTGGTAGTTGTCTCTACACATTTCTAGCCTTCAGATGACTTTGGGGCTTTACATTTTCAGTTAAACCCCGTTACCTCGTTGTGTGGTGCTTCTTTAGAAATACAACAGCTTCCCGCCCCTCCCAACCAAGATTCCTAGTTTTAGATGGAATAGATTTTCTTAATTGACACGTATACACACAATCCTCATTTCTCACCCTAGAGTTTGAAACGGTTTGCACCCTTCAAGCAGTTGATGGTTATGTTTACTTTCACATAACTAAGTCCATTATATTCGTAAGCCTCCCAAGGTTAAAACAACCAATCAGTGTAGCTTTTATTTTGTAATACTAAAATGGGATCGTCTTTTTATGTTTAAGTCTTAAAAAAAACACACTTCTCTATCTGTTCAGATGTGTAATTATTTATATTGTTCATAAGAAAAAGGGAAATCACTAATTCAAATACAGCAATAGCGCTGCGTCCATTTCTGATCGCTTTACTCTATTAGTGCTGAAATGTTGGTAATCGCACTAGGATTTCTCAGGTTTTTTTTTCAAACGAAAGTTTGAAATTGGCAGAAATCCTCTAACGGTTTGTGAGTAACCAGAATCAGTTTCTATTACAAATACACATAATGTATTGTGATGTATGTAGAACGTTTAAATATTGTTCTTTTTGCTACATAGAAGTTGGCACCATTGATACCTTTTACCAATGCACAGTACAGGGCCGTAACACTGCCATCATTTACCTCACACCCACAAATTACTGTTTATCTTTCTCCTTCAGATCCTGGAGGAACACGAGATCACCGAAAACTTGATGTTGCCTTTCTCACTACTCCAGTTCGACAATGACAACGATACCAACAACAATAACGACAACAACAACGAAACATCCCAACATCAGCACCAGAACGAGACCAACAGCAAGATGGCGATGCGAATGAGCCGCAGCTCGAGCCCGGAGAACATCTACGCTTGCGATGACCACTGTGAGAACGGCACCAAAGGGCACGGGGCCGCCTCGCCCAACACGTCCATACGTTCCTCCACGGCACGCCGCGCGACGGCGGCAAACGTGCGACGGTTCAAGGCCATGAACGACCCTGAAGATATCGCTTTCCTGGGCTACCAGCGACCACAGTCGGCGTGCCTGGCCCGAGCCTTCCACACGCTCATCCATGACAGGACCATCATGCAACGCTTTGACAACCTCAACAACAACAACAGTACCAATAACAAAAACAAAAACAACAATGCTCGCAGCTACACCAACGATGATTCCGCCCGCCCAACGAAAATTGCACGAAAAGGTACTGCCGTTGTGGTAAGAGGAAGATCAACGGATAAATCGCCTCGTCCTTCTGGGAAGTTCGATGGGAAACGGACGGCTAGTGCTGGAGGGAAAAGGGAGAGTGTCCATGTGCCTGGCTCCAAGAGATGGGATTTTCCCGATGGGAATGACTCAGTAGCCGTGGCAGAGGGTGGTCCTCGTTATCGCCTCATCAACGCGGCGCTCAGGCGTCACATGGGGGACCTCCTACAAGAGCAGTGCAAGAAGTTCCAGGTGCGCTACCAGCGCCAGAAAAACGCCGGCTCGCTGGGCGTGGGCAGGAAGAAGAAACGACAAGGTGATACATCTCCATCGGTATCCCCGACTCCAAGTCTCAGCCTGTCCCTGGAATCACTGCCTCAGGCAAGGAAAGGCATTCTAAAGACAATGGTAAACTCTGATGATCACGATGCCATGGCCCAGGATCAGGAGGACTCAATCACTGAACATGAGATGCCACAAGTCCCCAAAGCGGAAGGCGAGGGGATTACTAACATTGAGTAGTATGTTAAACTTGTGTTAGCATTTCAAATTTTCAACAAAAACTGTTCCTTTTGTCGATAGCAGTTGTATTAAATCATCGCACAGTTTTTTTTTAGTTCAATTTTCTAATGAAGCTAACAGAAATAATTTTTTGTTAAAAACAGTATTTTTCATAAAAAAGAGAAGCTTGCAAATCTACAATGATTCCCTGTAAGATTTTTCTTGAACGCCATCTGGTTATCAATCATAACTGTGAGTGACTGACTTAAACAGTTCCCCGGTAGGAAATTAATTCTGAACGGAGAAATCAAACTTTCTCCAAGTTTAAAATTTCCTAGGGGGGTTCCATAGGGGAATCCAAACGACAGTATGAAATCAACATTACTGGTACAAGTTTAATTTTTTGAAAAGGAAAAAGAATGACAGGCATTTCAGGGGGGAAAGAACTTGGTGAATCACGATGCTGTGGGACAGGTTCTTCTAATGAATTGGGGGGTTGTATGTTTGTTTTAGTTATGATCTTTGAAATTTTGTTACCCACAACAGTCTTTCACTAGGTTAAACAGCAACTGGTCCCCGATAGTTCCAGTTCAAAACATTCAAGCAGGTATTCTCTTATTTATTGATTGTGTGTGTGTGTGGGGGGGGGGGGGGGTTACTCTTACAATCTGGCACACTATCACTTTTAATTTAAAACATATAAACAGCTGAGAACTGTATCCTGTAATGTTCATACTTTATGTTACATTCCTTAAACCATCAGTTCCATTAATGTAAGTAGCATTTTTTTTTTACAAAATGAAAATCTATGTCAGCTTAGAAATATCAAGCGTCTTACCCTATAACTTTTCCATGTTACACATTTCTCTGAAGAGAATGTTTTTTCTGAATGCGGGAACTTTGTGTTAAGGAGAGGAGCGCCAATTCCCATACATCCTGACAGGTCAATTCTGGGTCATAATGGCTATTTTTAGATTTTGACATTTTGAGAACAAGTGAGTGTCCCTAAAAACGAAAATATGACACTAAAAGTAGGTTGAATGGTGACATTTTGTGAAAAATAACTTTGAAAACACCATGGTATATATACCCCAGTTTGACGATATTTTCCTCAAATCTATTGATTTTGTAACTATGTTTTTAGGAGGCTGTTACCTTACGGGTAAAGTTTCATAACCCAGTAGTTTTGCATATCATTGGAAACTTATATCATTTTCTCCCTGAATGAATCATGGAAAATTTGTTCTAAATAGCGCTCACCCATTAAAAAAGTTAGTTCACATCTTCTGTAATAAGTTTAACAGAACATATTCGTTTTTTTTCTATCTGGACTTCTAGCTGATGTTAAAAAAGTCCCTCTATTGGTGATGTTTTGTCTTTTTGTTTTAAGACCCCTGTTGGGTCAACAGTTTCTCTGTGGATATTTAAACTCTCATGTGTACTTGATTTGATATATCAACCATACTTGCCAAGATGATTATGACAATAATGTCCGCACTATGTTGTGTGCAATAAAAAAAAAAATTATCGTATTGGAAAAGATATCTGTGTTGGTCTTCACGACCGAAAGACTTTTTTTTACACAACTCTGATTATATATAAAGGACCCCCCAAAAAAGAGAGTTAAGCGAGTGAGGGAGGGGGAGAAAGGAAGAGAGAAATAAAGAGAGAGAGGGGGAGATAGCTTTGACAGCTGTGACATAAATCACACAGAACGATGCCATTACCTGCCCCAGACTGTCTGGCGCTGAAGCCACGAGCCGAAGCTGGTAGTGGCAGTACGGGTGGAGGAACATCTCAAGGTGGGGCTCCACCGCATCATCCAGATGCCAGTCCCAGGCTAGACTGGGGGGCCGCGGTGTCTGCAGCTTGAGCATCAGGTTGGCCATCTTACCATAGCTGGTATGATGGCAATAATTATTGAAAAAGTAAGGGAAATGTTAGATTGCAGCTTGCCTTTGTTGGCTTCAAGGGCAGTTCTCATTAAATGTTATTTCACAAGCCATCCTAATCCTGCTTGTACTGTACACTTCAGAATATTCAATTGATGTTCCTGTTAGACTCCATCTTTATTTTCATTGCCCATCTTTAATTTCAAAGATGTTTTGTTTCTGCTGATAACACGCCAAGTTAATATGAGTTTACTTTACACCACTTTTTAAAAAAGATATGCATGCTCATTCCATTGCTAAAAAATGCATGTGCCTTTCATCAAACAAACAAAAATCACATACCTTGAAAATGAATATGTTTCCTCATTGCTCCAAGGGACATTTAGGCGAAGAACGCTGCCTTCGTAGCTTTCTGCAATTAAGAAAAAAAAGGGGGATGATATTGTTAATAAGTGATTATCTGCTATATGAGCTATACATTTGTTAAAAAGAGAAAAATGACAAACTATTCCGCATCCATTTCTGAAATACTTTTAACAAAAATTCCTTTAAAAAAAAACAGCAGATATGGCCAACACAGAAAAACCAAACAACCACAATATTTAAAGATTAAAAATGCCAAATCACAACTATTGAAACACCACATACAGCTTTTGTTTGCAAAATATAGAGTATGTATAGAAACCATCAGCCAAAATTAATTCTCCACCAGACTTCTGTTTGGTGTAAAATCTTTTCAAGACAGTCAAGAGTGATTGAAAAGAACATTTTCTCCCCATTAACCAACAGTAACCTTTTCACATCAGAAGCCTTATGGCCTATTTCCTTTAGTGTGGACTATTTTGGGGCATTTTCAAAAACATATTAAGACAAAAGCTTTGATATCTTATTATTTTGAAATGCATGGTCTGCAGATCAATTCACAGAGGTGCTATCACAAGCGCATACCAATGCATTGCACACAGCATGTGTGTGGCATGATGGGAAAAGGCTAACTCAACAGAATCACTTCGCGCATGTGTAAGCGGCAAAATAAACATGTTATGGGCAAGATGAAAAACTGAAAATTTCAAATCTGCAAAAATATTTATTCTTTCTTGATTGGTTTAAAAGGTATGAATTTTTTTTTAAACGCTAAAAATAGTGCAATTTTATGAGCATTGCCAGCAAAGTACTGCGACTCTATTGATTTAAACTTGTGACAAAATACATGCCCCCACCCTACCAACCTGAACTGTGCTTGCGGCAGCTCAGTGGGAGGACAAGTGCTCTGTAGGCTGTGCTGGGAAAAGCGAGGCCAGACAAGTGCAGGCTGTAGAAGACAGACTGATTTTGTATCCGTAGCATTGCTGCCCCGTCCGTGGCCGAGATTGGGTAGGATATCACGCTGTCCCAGCTGCTGGGTAGGTGATACACCAGGTGACGCTCATCACTGTTATAGCGATCACTTATAATGCTAACCTGTGATAGAGCAAAAGTATTGGAGCAAAAACAGGTGAGGATATTTCATTGAGGTCTTAAAATGTTGGAACTAGTTCATTCCTATCCTAGCTTAATGTAAGGACACATCCCATCAGACATTCTTCTAAATTGCTAGGATTCAAATTCGGTTATTCCATACAGTGGAATTTAACATTTAAAAGAAATAAAAAAAAACAATGATATGTTTTGATCGATCTGTAGGATTCCTCCATAATTTCTTGGCGATAGTTTCATCAATTTTGTATCTAAATTATTACTAGGCTCCGTCATAGAAGTATCAAATTTTTTTATGACATTAGATATCACCTCCAAAGAAACGACACATTATTACTATCAATAAAATCTGCAGTAAATCAAAACTCATATTGGTCTTCAAATTAACACTGCTAACAGTCAACAGAATTTTCTTTATAATATCAATATGCTTCAGAAAAATTAATAAATGCAAAATCTACTGGAAATGAATTTAACTGCAATTGATTTATCATCTTTTCAGCCTCTCATTTATCAAGTTTTTAGGAACTTAAATCACAACCAAAGATTTCTATCATATAGACTTCTTCACCCAAGGCCCCTACCTTTTTCTGGCCAGCTGGGACAGAGATCACAATATGAGTATCATTTGTGACTTCAAAGTCTGAGAAAGAAAGTCTTGCATACTGAAAAAGTGTGGGGAAAAATATTAAAGATACTAAATATGCAAAAGGTAATGTTAAAATCTTATAAGACCATAGGGAAAAGATTTTCTTTTATATATAATGATTTCTTAATTTCACACCACTAAAACGCATATTAGAACTATAATACCATTGATATATGACACTTACTTCTTAATATCAATGAACTTGCAAGTCTACAATTATATTTATAATGCTTTCATAGTTACTCTGATAAGGGGGGTAAAGAAAAGGGGAATATCTATTTTATGCATAGTTTTATTCATGTTTTGTACAATTACTCACTTTGGTGTTAGAGTATAGAGGAGTCAAAAGGCGACTGTGGGCGGACAGACTAGTGCATGTATCACTGTGGATGACCAAAAAAAAAATATGTATACCCTTTTTGTTCTGCAAAAACACCATCATTATCTCACACTCTCTCTACAGGCAGTAAAGATCCATTAATCTTAGCATTAAATGAAATCTGATTGAGTGGGCCTGGAAACAGTAACAAAAAGATAGAACAATATTTGAGTTAAATTTATCCAAAATCCAAATAACCTTTTCCCATTGCATAACTCAAGACCTATTACTCTGATTTCACACTTTTTAAGGTAAGTTATTAAGTATTGAAAAGATAAAGGCTTTGATATCAATTATTTAAAAACAGAAGGTGATCAGATCAATGCACAGGTGTGCTGGCACATGTTTATGGCAATGCTTTCAGCATTTGTGCAGAGTAATGGGAAAAGACGTAAGCATAGAAAATGGGCAGGGCCAACAGATCAGAAACCTACCATGATGTCTTGCCTGCTGGGATGTCACAATAACACAGCCACTCAGGGTTAGTCTGTGAGAATCAAAACAACATATCTCAATTAGTATGACATGGTGAAATAAAATAATATTACAGAAATTTAAAAAACAACATGAACACATAATTATGTATAAAAACATGTATTAAAACTGGTTGCGGTGACAAAATAGAGAATGGTCACAAATTTGCTGACAATTTCATTTTATCTCAATTAATTTAAGTTTAGAAAACATAAAAGAGTTCACATTATTTGATTTTTTAAAGTGTCCCATGCCTTATATGTGGCCAATGTAAAATGATCATCTGGGGCTTTTAATAACAAATATCCAAGGAACACTTTTTTTTTTAATCTGTTAAAAGTACTTGACCCGATCTTGTTGACCAATCAATAGATATATTTTTCAGATCGGAAGATGTAGATATATTGCGCAAACAATGTGTACAATTTTCCAAAAGTGAAAATTATCCGATTTCAAAGATCAAAATAAAAATGCTTAAAAGAGGAATGGATGCTCAGGGAAAAAATGTAGAACCTTTATATTTCCCTGTAGACTGTCTGTCACCAGTTTTTTTTTTCAAAAGATGTCAAAATAACATAGTTATATTTTGTTAGTTTTTTTTTTTATTGATTGATGTGTACAATTTATTAGTATAAGCATAATAAATAGGTCGAATAGCAAAAAAAAAAAAAAAGATAACTGCTGTGCTCACCAAGTTACTCAACACAATGATAGAGTCGCTGCCTTCCTCCACTCTTAATGGAACAACAAAGTACATGTTGCCAGTTATCTGGATTTGGAATAACAAGAAAGAAATTGTGAGATCTTTAATTGTTATATTTTTCACAAGGCAAAAAGTTTTCTAGACGTCTTTGTCTAAACAAATCTTTACTACTTTTCTACATCTCTACAACAACGTCTTGAAGAATTAATAGCTTAAAACATTCAAAATAAACCAACAAAAAACAAAAACAAAACAAAAATCTTCTTTCATAAAAAACGCAGTCTTTAAAAACAGAGAATAGATTTTTTAAAGGTGATCTAAAAAAATATAAATAAATAAATAAAAAGGAATGCCTGTTGAGTTATGTGCAATATGAAAATAATTCTGGAACTTAAAAGAGAAGTTTATAGTATAACCAGCAGTCAAAAGATAGAAGGAAGCAAAATGTGAAAAAAATAATTATAATTTTTTGTTTTATCTTCATGACTTCGAAATTTATTTATATTTTATTTAAGTTTTCACTTCTTAGAAACGTTAAAGAAAAAAATTTTAGAATTATATACATTAAATCTTTTAAGAACTACTCTTTCAAATTATTACCTTTCGACTCATAAATGCCCATGATCTGTCACTTTTAATTTCCCACTTAGCTTTGGGGTCGAGTTTAATAGTGTCATTCGAGTGACTCAAATAATTCGGCAAAGCATTGTTTGATCGAAAGTGATGCTTGAACACCTTCATCCTGAGGTCTGCATCCTCTGAAATCTGATATAAATACAAAATGCTGATATTATGGTTATGCTCCATCCATCTCGTGAAAGATGAAAATAAGACTTGTAATATAAAAAGAAGGAAGAAAACATAACTTAACCTATGAAATCTATCAGAAAAAAATAGCTGATCGATGTATTTTAATAAAGTGGGAGCCAAGCAACTCCATTATCATAATAAATGTTTAAACTAAGTTAATATATTTGATAACTGCTTTAATTTTTCCGTCAACAACAGAGAACCTTACCAGCCCCAAATAAAATACATGTCAGGACACAGTGCATCTTTCCTGAATTCCTGCAATACCTTCTAGAAAGCTACAGTAGAGAATAAGGAATTTACCTCCTCCAGAGGATCCTCTCAAAAAGGGAAAAAATCTATTATTATACAGGAACCAACATATGTTGTCTTTGTCATGCTTTTTCTTGTCTTAAATCAACACTGCCTGTGGTACAGGATCGTATCAACAAACCTTGAAGACAAAACTTGCATGGGAAACTTCATTGTCTATGCAAAGAAAGATATCTTGTTAAGCAAACAATATAATTAATTGGATGTGTGTTAGTTAGCTATACATACCTGATTAGTTCTGGGATCCACAGCATCAAAAAGAGCTTTCTGAGTAAGTAACACCATCTGACGACACCTGAAACATCATAAGCTAAACTAAAATTAGGTGGACTAACATTATTGCCTTTTACTTTCTTCCAATTATTTTTTTATCATCTGAAGGCTGAAAAAAAGTCAAATTTCTTACTTTATTTACAAAAAATAACTTGATTTTGATGATTAGTTAGTCAATAAAGGAGTGAAATTGTGAATACTGATGTTCTTAAGTACTTTTGGCTTATAAAAATTTCTTATTATTGAACTATTAGACGACAAACAAAAACGTACCACACAGAACATCTATGGTCTGTGGAAACCCAGGACTTTGGAATGGATGTTGTCTGTGGGAAAGGAAAAATGAAAAGATATGCAAAAACAGATGTTCAGAGTATGAGATGATAGCTTGGGATTTTCTGCCCCCTTTTCTGTTGATATATTTTTTTCATTGAAGAAAATGACAAAAAATAAACTTTATCCCAATAGTAGGGGATGATTATATTATTGGAAATCAAAATCAAAATAACTAAAGTCAAACATGAGATCACTTTTCCACAAAAATCATACAACATCCTGACTTTGAAAGATCTTTTTTCTCGATATATACCTTATGCTGTTTGTTTTGGTTGTCTCATTTATAAGTATCTGACTTGCAGTTAAGGGTTTCACAAACTATCTGAATGTTACACTTACTGATGCACTGATGGCCCTGTCATCAGCTACAATCTGTAAGGGAAAAATGTTTCATTGTCAGCAGTTTTAGAAAACATCTTTAACAATCTTAATAATAAAGAAAATAATACTCAGCTTGTCCATCAAACTCTCAATGGTCATCTATATCTACTTATCCCAAAGTAAATATTTATTTATGTTATACATTAATTCAAATTTTTTCTTTTGATTGTCATTGTGGGCAGTAATATGTTTTTTTACCAACAATTTTAAAGAGCTTCCAAGTACACCATTCTTATGATTTCTATAGAGAACCGATCAAAATTATCTGAGTCTTAATTTTTACCTATTCTTGTCTTGTGTGTGGCTTATGGCAAAGCTTATAAATATTTACATCAAAACAGATCACAACACAGACAGGCATGGCTTACCCCATCAAGGCGTGTCAGAGCATAACGCACTTGGACATCCCTGTGACCTCCTCCTGTGCTAACCACAGTCACATGACGAAGCGCAGCCTGGCCCCCCTCAGATCTCCAGTATTGATTGACTCTCTGATAATAATGATGCAGATCGTCATCAAAGGAGACAACTGTAGATGAAAAAGAGAAAAAAATCAACTTGTCTCATGATCATGAAGTTTTCCCAGATTGCTGCTGCATGTAACCCTGTTCAGCATATATTGTTATATTATTATGATTATATGTAATAGGGCAAAACTTAACAAAGTCGGTAACTGATACAATATGCAATGCAACTACAAATGGATGATGAACTGACCAAGAATGAAGATCACAGAAATATCACATGAGAAACAGAAATGGTGATTGTTAACATTAAGGATTGAAAAAGCTGCCGAAGTGACACGAACAAAGAACTGTGATGTGCAACGATCATAACTTGAGTATTGCTCTAGTGAAATTTATATATATTTTTTATCTTAGGACCATTGCTCATCCAATGTTAACATCTCTTGACATTTTTCTCTCTGACTCATTAAAAAAATAATTTTGCATGAACATATAAGGAAATTGAATCAAAAGTATTTCTGAATACCCCTTCTTATAAAATGCAAGATCATGCTTATCACTAGTCTATAATCCTTGAGTTGTTGTTTTTTTACTTCCAACGTCAGCACAATATAGGCTATATTGCGTATAGGCCCCAAGACTGATGTCTGATAATTTTATGTGCTGCCACACACAGGACAGGGCGGGGATACCATGGCACCTGTCTCAGTCAGTCACATTTAACTCACACCAACCCAATCAGTTACAGAAGACAAAATTGAGAAAACAAATTTGACGATTGTGGGATTCGAATTGCGGACTTCCGATCTAGAGACCAACATTCTGCCACTTGAGCCAGTTCCCCAATCCAGTCTAGAGTCACTATACTTTATTAGCAAATGGAAAAGATAAGGTTTTAAGCATACCAGGTTTCTGATGAGGCGTGGCTTGAGTGATGATTGTATTGACAACTGCTGGATCAAAATCTGGAAGTGTGAATAGACCTCTAGCAACTATACCACCCTGCAAAATATACAAAAACAAAAAAATTATTTTGTCCACCAGTCAGAAAATTTACTCAAAGTCTGAAGAATACTTGCACACATTTTGCTTTGAGCCTGATAACATCATACACAAGTTATTTTAAACGAACTAACATTCACATATGCAACTTTGCAATCATAAGCAACCTAAAAAATTACTATGTTTGATTACCATCGAGTGTCCAACTATGACAACCGAAGAGGGTGGATGCTTGGCATTCTTGTAGAAACTTAAGATCTTTTGCAGGCAAAGATGCACAAATTCTGTAATTGAAAAAGATAAAAGATTTTTAAGTAAAATATGGATGGGAGTCTAATTTATAAATGTGGGTGATAATTTAAAACTTTTGAGATTCCATATTATATATGAGAAAGAGAGATAGGGAGAGAGACAAACAGATAGAGACACAGAGAGACATACAAACAAGCAGACAACAGAGAGAGTGAGGGAGAGGATAAAAATTAAACTAAAGAGGCATAATTCTAGATCTCATATAACATTGAAAAACTCAAATGTCACGTGGTAACTTTGGTGCTTAACCCACATTCAGATTTAGACTGTTTAAATATATACCGAGTTAGATTTAGGTCTGCGATATTTTGTGCTGTAATTGCTGTTTCATTAGTATAACTTTCATAATATAGATTCTTTATGTAGCATATATATAAATTATTAACAAGCATTTGACTTTGTACACAATAAAGAGGGAAAAAAAACAAATAGAAGCAATGTGTATCTCACCTGTTTGTCTTTTCAACACACCTCCATTCACCACCCCTAAATTAGTGTGGTCAGTAAAATGCTAATCAAGAATGTTAATGTGTAAATGTTAGCTTAGCCATTAACTCTTTATCACACTACAATAATTTGATTGGATTCAAGTTTTAATCGGAAAAGAGATATAGGAAGCTTAAAAGAAAAATGTTTCAGAATATACAATTTTTGTATGGTATTCCAACACATATATGTAATATGAAAACATTGCTGCTGGAAAGAAAAAATAAATTTAAATAAGTATGCTAGATCTACAATGATGTCATAAATGCACATTATTTTCAAGTATTTTTTTTTTTAATTTATAAAGTATCACAAAAAGACACCAGTGCAGAAATTATAACATACTTCTTTTTTAATTCAATCTACATGTATTAAATTAAAAATAAATAAATAAATAAAATAAAAAGATATTGAACTTGTACATGCATATAAAACTGAAAAGAAACAAAAATGTATCATACAATGGTTGCCAACCATTACACAATATTCGAGAATGTTATTAGAAGTTGTTTCTTAGATCATAGATCTCGGGGTCATGTGTACAGCACTTGTGTGCGGAGTGCAATGCTCCATGCTAGCGAGACATGGCCCTTGACCAAGCCAAACCTTCAACGCCTGCAGAGAAACGACAGGGCAATGATAAGACAGATCTGCAATGTGAAGCCAGAAGATGTGGCCACCACAAGGTCAAATGAGCTATTGACGCTTCTTGGCCTTGAGGACCTGAACCTCATTCTGAAGGAGAGAAGACTCCGGTGGTATGGCCACGTGGAACGGTCAAGCGGAGCTATCAAGACAGCATTGGACATGCAAGTAACAGGAAGTCGTGGAAAAGGGAGACCCAGAATGACATGGAAGCAGGTGACAGAGAGGGATCGGAAAGACTGGAAACTCTCAACAACTGACCCTCATGACAGAAACACCTGGAGATCTGGTGTGAGATCAGCCATGCGTGCAGCAAGCCAGCTACCTGGAAGGGGGTCCACTGATGTGGATGTTGCCCCAGTACCTGCACGTTAATCAAAATACCGATGATGATGATGATGATGATTATAAGCTTAAAAATTTAATACATGATATCACCTTGTTAATCAAACAATATAATTAATTTAATATGTGCCAGGTTAGCTATATATACCTGATTAGTTCTGGGGTCCACAGCATCAAAAAGAGCTCTCTGTGTAAGTAACACCATCTGCCGACACCTGAAACAACATCACCTAAACTAAAATTATCTGGACTAACTTTATTTCCTTTACTTTCTACCAATTATTTTTTTATCATCTGAAGGCTAAAAAAAATCAAATTTCTTACTTTATTTACAAAAAATAACTTGATTTTGATGATTAGTTACTCAATTAATGAAACTATTCAATACTAATCTTCTTAAGTACTATTGGTTTATACAAATTTCTTATTATTGAACTATTAGACGACAAGCAAAAACTTACCACACAGAACATTTATGGTCTGTGGAAACCCAGGACTTTGGAATGGATGTTGTCTGTGGCAAAGGAAAAAAAATGAAGAGATGTCCAAAAACAGATGTTCAAAATATGAGATGATAGTTTTGGATTTTCTACCCCCTTTTCTGTTGATATATTTTTCATTGAAGAAAATGACAAAAAGTAAACTTCATCCCAATAATAGGAGATAATTATATAATTTGAAAAAAAAAAAATCAAAATTACAAAAGTCAAACATGAGATCACTTTTCCACAAAAATCCTACAACAGCCTGACTTTGAAAGATCTTTTCTCTAGATATTTTCCTATACTGCTTGTTTTGGTTGTCATGATTTATAAGTATCTGACTTGCAGTTATGGGTTTCACAAACTATCTGAATGTTACACTTACTGATGCACTGATGGCCCTGTCATCAGCTACAATCTGTAGAGGAAAAAAGTTTTGTTGACAGCGGTTTTAGAAAACACCTTTAACAATCTTAATAATGAATAAAAATAATACTCAGATTACCCCTTAACCTCTTATTTGTTACAGCTCACATATGTCTACTTATCCAAAAGTAACTATTTATTTATGTTATACATTAATTCAAAATTGTTCTTTTGATTGTAATTGTGAACAGTAGTATTTCATTGGAGGACTTCTTAAAAAGTGTTACTCTCAACATGTTCATGCATTATAAGCCATGTGTTTTTGCTGTTGTTTTTTTACTTTGTGGAAAAAGAAGTTAGAAATTGTTTGTTTTTTTTTTCACCAACAATTTTATAGAGCTCTAAATCTGCTTCCAATTACACCATTCTTATGATTTTTATAGAGAAACGATCAAAATTATCTGAGTCTTAATTTTTACCTATTCTTGTCTTGTGTGTGGCTTATGGCAAAGCTTATAAATATTTACATCAAAACAGATGACAACACAGACAGATATTGCTTACCCCATCAAGGCGTGTTAGAGCATAACGCACTTGGACATCCCTGTGGCCCCCTCCTGTGCTAACCACAGTCACATGACGAAGGGCAGCCTGACCCCCCTCAGATCTCCAGTATTGATTGACTCTCTGATAATAATGATGCAGATCCTCATCAAAGGAGACAACTGTAGATGAAGAAGTGAAAAAGATCAACTTTTCATAGATTGCTGCTACACGTAACTCTGTTTAGCATATATTGTTATGTTGTTAAGATGTATGTAACAGGGCGAAACTTAACAAAGTCAGTATTTGATACAATATGCAATTCAACAACTCATGGACGATGAACTGACCGAGAATGAAAATCACAGAAATACCACATGAGAGACAGAAATGGTGATTGCTAACATTCAGTTACACTTACAGAAGACAAAATTGAAGAAACAAATCTGACGATTGTGGGATTCGAATTGCAGACTTTCCGATCTAGAGACCAACATTCTGCCACTTGAGCCAGTTCCCCCGTCCAGTCTAGAGTCAATATACTTTATCAGCAAATGGAAAAGAAAAGGTTTTAAGCATACCAGGTTTCTGATGAGGCGTGGCTTGAGTGATGATTGTATTGACAACTGCTGGATCAAAATCTGGAAGTGTGAACAGACCTCTAGCAACTATACCACCCTGCAAAATATACAAAAGAAAAAAAATTATTTTGTCCACCAGTCAGAAAATTTACTCAAAGTCTGAAGAATACTTGCACACATTTTGCTTTGAGCCTGATAACATCATACACAAATTATTTTAAACGAACTAACATTCACATATGCAACTTTGCAATCATAAGCAACCTAAAAAATTACTATGTTTGATTACCATCGAGTGTCCAACTATGACAACCGAAGAGGGTGGATGCTTGGCATTCTTGTAGAAACTTAAGATCTTTTGCAGGCAAAGATGCACAAATTCTGTAATTGAAAAAGATAAAAGATTTTTAAGTAAAATATGGATGGGAGTCTAATTTATAAATGTGGGTGATAATTTAAAACTTTTGAGATTCCATATTATATATGAGAAAGAGAGATAGGGAGAGAGACAAACAGATAGAGACACAGAGAGACATACAAACAAGCAGACAACAGAGAGAGTGAGGGAGAGGATAAAAATTAAACTAAAGAGGCATAATTCTAGATCTCATATAACATTGAAAAACTCAAATGTCACGTGGTAACTTTGGTGCTTAACCCACATTCAGATTTAGACTGTTTAAATATATACCGAGTTAGATTTAGGTCTGCGATATTTTGTGCTGTAATTGCTGTTTCATTAGTAATAACTTTCATAATAAGATTCTTTATGTAGCATATATATAAATTATTAACAAGCATTTGACTTTGTACACAATAAAGAGGGAAAAAAAACAAATAGAAGCAATGTGTATCTCACCTGTTTGTCTTTTCAACACACCTCCATACAACCCTGACAATTCCTAGCAAAAGAAAAAAAGGTCTGAATTAAGGTTAATAATATTTAAACAAGATTCCCAGTTTTACAGGAAGTGAGATGGAGTAAGGAAATTAGAAACGAAATCTAATTAAAATTGACAATTTAAATAAACCAGAAATTGTAAGAATTAATTCTTTCCTCTAAAACACTAATTGTCATGTCAAAACAAAGAGACAGTTTTTAACAGAGTTGTTCCACTGTCCTGTTAGTGAATTTAACCATCTTCATTATCCTGATTTATAGTAACTTGTTTCTTAATAGCCTAGTAGAATAAAAAGAAATGATCAGAAACAAAACTTTTGACAGATTAATTTTCACTTGAACAAAACATAACAGTATTCCAAAAGCTCTGATGTAAAAAGGCTTACCTCATTAATATCTACAACAAAATAATTGAAGTGAACCTTGACCCCCTGCCTCTCGGCCATTCTGAGGGCCACAGAGCCCAATGAACGCACTGAAGAAGTACAAAGAAAAGCACATAAATTGGACAAACAAGTATCAAATTTCAGCATGGTTGCTATATTTATTAGATATTGAGATTCAGTCCTGAATACTTGGTGCAGGTAGTCACCCTTTTTTTATTGCCAAAATATCTGTATACCTACTGGGGAAAGTGTAGAATCGTGTCTATATAGGAAACAAACAAAAAAAGACTGGGTTTTTAAATGTTGTTTTTTTGGTTCTTGTGTCTACATGGTTAAAATATCTTAAAACTCTTTAATAAAAAAAAAATTAAAAGACAAAAAACTAACATAATCTTAAGTATATGAATCAATTAACTAAAGAGAAAGTGTAATTCCCTTGCTGTCCACCTTAACAAATTTTATCCTGGGGAAGAAAATTAATGTTTGGGGCTATATGATATATCATAGTTCATACCTTGTTTATGACTTCCACTGTTTCCAGGGATGAATAATACAGGAATACCATTGAGCTGCAGGGTCCTAATGGAAAAATTATTAAAAAGAAATAATAGCCAACGCCTAGCTATTGACATATTGACACATATGTAAACGTAAGTGTTAAATTGCATGGCAAATGAATGTTGAGAATCACTAATTGTTGGGGTCTACATATAGTTAAAAAATACCATTTTCTTTATTTGTTTTAAAAATAATTGTGAATATGTCTTGTAGATAACATAGGAAGAGACAGTATGGAGATAAAAAAAAAAAATCACTAACCTGATTCTGTTGGCATACACACTGAAAAAGAGAAAGAAACAAGAGGATACATTTAGAAAGCCAGGTAAAATTTATGGTTAAGTATTCAGGTGTAGTCTGAGTATAGCTCATTCTGTGGAATGTAACAAGAAAATATGAATTGCCTAAATGTCTAAATGATTTACATTCATGATTTATGTCAGGGAACACTAAGGTTAGAGTTTAAAATAAATTGCATGATTTTTAGATTTATTTATTTTTAATTTTGAAAAGAATTTTTTATCTGACCAATCGTCATGTCCCTCTTACCTCTTGCTTTAAAACTGATAAAGGTATAAATAATGAAATAAATTACTGTATTATGGGGTGTTTTATTTATCACTTCAAAGTTTTAATGCATAAAATTAACATATTGAAAACTTAAAAAGGAGATTGTGGAAAGAAAAAACTAAACCAAATCAGTTATGTCCAATCCTATAGATCATGATTTTGAAAATAACGGTGTAAATAAAGACATACCCTTCTCCATAAATGTGTAGAGCATAGTTCCGATACTTTTCTTCAACTTCTCCAATGTCGATTTTCTGCCAAAGAAATAATGAAAAATGAAATCTAAATGTTTTGACACAGAAACAAGCAAAGTGAAAGCATTCATACTGCAACTCTGTTTAAGGGAAGTAAATTCCTCTCATTTCATCCACAAGCAAGTGTTGATGCAGAAGTAAAAATTACCCTAGAGTCTAATTAAGATTTTCATCCTATTTAGCCTATGCGTAGTTGCGTACTATAAAGGCCTAATAACGTTTCTGTATAAATTTTACTATGTATGCACTTATATCTTACAGTGTTACTGAAGAATAGAGCTTTGATTTATTTGACTGTCCGACCAAAGAATTTGATTGGAACAAAAACAATTTTATAGGTGCGTATAGAAAATTTGACCAAAATCACTAGATTTAGATCTAGAATATAGTGTGTATATAATGTCAAACGAAGACAACTTTGAACTGTGTGAAACAAGTAACATGAAACTCTATCATGTCTGTAAAACGCCAGTCACTATATAATAAGCGTATATATATCTATAAGACCTAGGCTAGGGCATAAATCCAAACAAGACACAAATTAAATGAATACTTAGAAACACCACAGACTGCCATTATTTAGCAGTAATAAGTTGGACAAAATTAGCATATGGGTCATTTTACCCTTACTGAGCCATTTTGTAACACAAAGCTTCAAATTTCATTTCTGTCTTAATAAGATGTAATTTTCTGTGTTTGTTGGCTATAATGCTATGGAATGTACAGCAAATTTTGAAGCTGTTCATTTTTTCATCTTTGAGTTATTTTATTTTACATTCTGTCTTCAAATTTAAGTATGTGATAAATGTAACAAGGACAAAAGAAAAGGCGAATTATTTACCATACAAACAGTGACACGTACACAAAATATGGTTGACAACCCTTTCTTTCATTTTTCTCAGACACACAAGAAAAAACTACATTTAAAACAAATATTGCGACACAATTCAACAATTTATTTTGTGAGAAATGTTACTGGACATTGTTTCAAATGTGAAAAGAAAACAATCTTTTGTAAGAAACAAGTAACATCTTCTTTTAAAGTGGGATGTTAATGGAAATCAAAAGATGTGTGTTTTAAATTTTGATTTTTTTTCACCAGTTACAATATTAATGAATGTAAACAATAATACCTACATCAATTATTTAATAGCAAAAAAGACTCAGACATTGACTACAAGGATTTATATAACTAAAAAGAAAGTCTAACAAATTTTTTTTTTTTTTTACAAAATTCATTTTTGACAATAAAAATGAAAGTAGGTGCTCGCTGCACGGTTCATTGTGAGGAAAGTTCTGCTTCCTCAAAACGAACTAAAATATACAACGTCAGAAACGACCTTTTGCAGTCTGAAGGGGGAGCCTGAGTAAGCAACATGGCCCCCCTCAAGCCTTAAGTTTTTCACTCTTCTAATTGGGGCAAGCTTTTCGATATGATATCCAAATGTGTCAAGTCAAAAAAAATACTTCAATTTCAAAGCTGTAAAACCAAATTTTTTTTAAATTGCTAAACTCAAGCTAATATAATCAAATGTCCATGTTACTGCATGTATGGAGATTAAACACTGAAATGAGCTTGTGTGCGGTGTAAAAAATCTGGGTACCAATAAAAGGATTTTTAGTGGTAGACATACCCGTGTACAAATTAATGGTTTTGTTTATATAAATATTATATAAATATCATGTATCCATACAAATCTAGATCTATATAGCTAGGCCTAGATATCTAGTGCGAATAGTAAGATTTGTACAAAAAAGGGGCTAAAATATTGAGGCGAAATCACCTACTATAGTGCGTAGATTTAGACCTATATCTTGATTTATAGACACTTCCAAAGAAGCTTTAGAATGGCAAGATTTGATAATGAGCCGCCGCCTTTACCGGTATATTGACTAGAGATAAATCTAGAATCTAGATCTAGATCTTCCTCTTTGGTTTGCAGTCATTACCGTTTAGATTTCATTCAAGTGTTGATAATTACCTGATACTCCGGAAACTCAAACATGTAAGTCATTTCACATCCATTATTTTCAAAGTTTGTTAACAGATCATGAATTCCATATGCAACAATACTGATGATAACAACTGAGACACTCAGCACCATGGGAGCCGCCATGATTGTACAGACTACAGAGTTTCAAAAAGTAGGATTTGGTTTTGCTCTCTTTTCAGTCTGCATTATTAAAACGTTTGATATTTTCAGGTGACAATAAGATCCGTTAAACTATTTTAGAAAAGTGCAGATTTTTTCTTGTAACGTGTTCCATCTTTTATTCTCCTTGATTGGTATCAATTTTATTTTGTTGTATTAATTTTAGATTTAGTTTTATCGATATCAAATGTTTTGTTTTACGATATCTTGAACTTGAAGGAAAGGTTTTGCATTGCCCTTAACAACAATAATAACCAAGATGGCTGCTTGCGAAGAAAAGTATGATTCGGCTCTCTTAGGCATCCTCCAAAATGAGGGTCAAGTGGCTCCCTTTTTAGATGCCATCATAGGCTTTTTGTACCGAAGGTAAATGACGAATTCGTGTCATATGAAGGGACTGATAAGTAGATCAATACATATGTCATAAGGATATAAATAACTTACAAACACGAGATTGTCTCTAGGCGATATTAACAGGGCCGAGTCTAGATTCTATTATTTAATATTATCCAAATTTTGGCACTCCTTGATTTTTGTTGGTCGCTAGCCTGTGGGTTATCAAATGGGTGGGCAGGCGAAATTCGAAGGGCGAGTGTGTAGGATTTGATTACATTGGAGTCAGTCAAGAGTCAACCTGTGGAGAGACAGACAGACAGACAGAGCAAGCGAGTGTGAGAAACAGAGATAGAGTTTTAATTGATTAACATATATCAAGTATATGTGCTTACAGTGTATGTTTTTTCCCACCCCCTTCCCCGCTCGCATTGTACCGTGTTCAAATAAGCAATTGAGTACTGTAATCAAATCGCTCCTTGTCGTTTTGAATCAAACAAATCATGCTAATACAATAAAAGAAAATAACAACAAAAAGACGGAGTACAGCTGGCAAGTATTTTATGCAATTTTAATAGAAAAAAAAAGTAATTAAAAGTCAGGGAGTATTTTATTCAATTTTAATAATCAAATTTCGTGCGCCCACCCATTTCATCACCCACAGCCTAGGAACCACAAAACTCAAGGAGTGCCCAAATTTTTGCTTGCGTACTATATATAGTTTTTCTGTCTGAATAATGAACATAAACGCTGCCCATCACAATTATTTCAATTAATACATAAAATAACATTTCTTTAGACCTATGAGTAGAATTAGGTTAAATTATAAAAAAAAAGAAGTTAGCTAGTTTATATGACGATCGGACCAAAGAATCTGATTTGAACAAAAATATGTAAATATAATGCGTAAAAAAAGTTGGACAAAAACACTTCATTTCGTACGTATACCAAAATTTGGACGAGAAACCCATTATGATAAACAGTCAGAAACACTGTGCGTACAAACACTCTCCGGCTCATGTCTATATAATGCACTATAAATCATCTATGGCTGATTCCGTACGATAGTATTTATGTCCAAATTTTGTTATTGCCTTCACGCATTATATGTAATCATAGTGTTTCTGGCTAAAGAATGGGCATTAATGCTGTGTATTGCAATTAATTTACTTTTAGTAAATGATCTTTTTTTTAGACTTAGGAAGCAAGAGAAGCTTAGCTTTATTAAACGATCAGATTAGAGAATTTGAGCAATTCTGGATATGTATGAAAACACTTAAATATTGTGTGTATAGCAAAATCTGGACAAAAACACTACGTATATAGATCAGCATCTTCACCGTAAACCGTTATTTTGGCCTTGAAACTGGAATACTTTGATTTATTCTTTGTGTAAAGCAGTTTAGGAGGTCCGCAAGTACAACACCACGGTAGATAACAACCCATCAACTGCTTTCATATTCGCATTCCCTACGACGGGCTGTAAGCTACTGCGATTCACATCCCTGGATATAGATCTAGGTGTACATCCTTAATAACACGTTATTGACTTATCACATCCACAGTCATTATAAATGGTATGTCAAGGTTGATGGTGTGAAAAATTGGTTTGGACTGTCATGGAATTGTGCCAAACATTAAAAAATAGAATCTTCTAGGTTTTTATCTAATTTATCTTCATGTTTTCTTATCTTAATCACGGTGAATATATCCATGTTTGTAATCATAATATATATTTGAAAGATATCTTTTCAGTTTTCTGCTAAGAAAATTTTAAGAAAAATATTTAGGTTTGTTCTTTTTTGATAATTGCTTGCAAAGAGTCAACATTTTTTTTCTCTTTTCAGGACTGACTATTTTAGAATAATGAAGACGGACTCGGATAAACTTGGGTTCCCACCAGGTGTCGCTCTTAAATTGCTGGTCAATGTAAGATTTTTTGTTCTGTTAGAAATCAGTTTGTACAATACCATTTTAAGAGTATGACACAATATGATGATAATGTCTTATGGCCATTTATGTTTGGTTCTTGGATGTAGTGCTTTTGGAAACTGGATGACTTCTTTTTTCATGAGTTCAAAAAAATAAAAAGGTACATACATATTGAAAGCACTCTTTTTATTCTGTTAAAAAAAATATTTCCTTTTTTTTTCCTGAAAAGTAATGGTTGTTGTTTTGTTTTTTTTTAAGGTATTTTGCAAAGTTTTTGCGTCCTTCGAAAAACTATCTTTATATTAGAGGTATATTCATACTGAACAAGTTCAATTTGTAACATGTAGTAATTCATCGGATATTTTACTTTTTAGGGTCAATGATTGTGCCGTCATTATTCAGGGTTGTTATGTCATAAGGATACTTTACCCTCAACTTAACTAGACAGTCAACTTCATAAGAAATTAAGTAAACTATAATAATTATAGTACAACAACAACTTTATCATGTTCTGTTGCAATTTAGAGGATACCATGTTGGAATGCCCTAATGGAGAGGCAGTTTTAAAGAAAGGGGGATATGGGACTACTATAGTGTGTTAAAAAATAATGATTATTAAGAAGGGAATTGATTAGTGGCTCAAAGACAGTATCACAGCAGCAAATACAAAAAATGTTCTAAAATATCAGTTTATAAGCCTAATTGAGAAGTGATATTTGTTGTGCTTTCTTTTGTTTTCTGTTCCTACCTCCCCACCCTTCTTCTGAACATATGTTGCAATATTTTGCCCTTGCTTTCATATCTCTAGATTTTCAAGAAATATGAATCTATGTCAGCCAAAAATGAGGAAATGAGAAGTGTACAGGCACCAGCTAAAACAACAAATAGTCAAGTAGCATCTGTTGAAAAAGCCAACCCTGCTGCCCAAAATAGTATCGCGGGTAAGTGGCTCTCAAAATGAGTTCCTCAAAAAATGTTATGCATTTAAAAAAAAATAGTATATTTACATATTTTGTTAGATAAACTTGTTAATTTTGTATTATGTAATTGTATATATTATTATTATAATGTATACTGATATTTGAAGCACTGATCATCTAAAGTCAATCCAAATTTCTTTATTTATTTCTTGATGAATACTATGGATATGATAGTTTGAAAGCTGTGGAATATTTTTTTAGTGACATGAAACTCACAAGAAGTGAAGTCAACAAGGACCATGCCATTGACATTTGACATCTTTAGAGCGGATGATGTGGGAGAAATATTGTGCTTCTTTAATATGGTTCTTCAAACATTTACTAGTGTAAGCCACATGTTATGTCATTGGAATCATTTTTCAACATGACAATGCCACACCACATACAGCAAAAAAACACTAAAGACTGCTTTAAAATGTATAGACAGGACATTCTACAGCATCCCCCTCATAGTACTTATAGAAAATTATATTGAATTTGCCCAAATACTTCCTGACTTATGGCTTAACTTACCTTACTTCTGGGACAGCTCTCGTACAAGTGTTTAATCAAGATTATGAAATGGTATGCATCCACTCCAAGGCTCATATTCCCTTTGCCCAAGATACTGGATTTTTTGGATACAAAATGTTCATATTTGTCAAATGGTTTTCAGCCCCTCAAACTGAAGCCAGAGCTGAAACTCAGGAGTCAGCAGATGAGAGGGGGACAGACATCTCCACTCAACCATCAACAACTCGATCAGATAGTACCAAAGATGACTCAAAGCCAAATCAAGGGATGGAAATGGAGAAAGTAGAAGCAGCTTCCAAAGAAAACCCTGAAAAGAATGCCCAAGAGAATGAAGAGGAAGAGAAAGAAGACCCTGAGCAGGCAAGGTATGGAATGTTGTTTTTTTTTAAACATCTATTTTGGTTTAGTAAAGAAAAGACAATAATACTAGCTAGCTAAAATACAGGTGCTGTATTTACTATCTTCCTAAAAACTACCACACCACCATTTGTGTTGCTGCCTTTGCTAGTTATGAATTTCTAACCATGCCTGTGAGATAAGATCAAATTCAATTAATCAGACTTTTACTTATGGGAAACAGTTATCGTAATATAAAGCATACTTTTCTCAACCATCTTGAAGGAGCCTCAACAATTTAAAAAATGTAATGTATACCTTTGTTATGTTTTACAAAAAGTTTTGTAGATGATGAAAATTATTTTTAAAGTATGTATTTTGTCTCCTTTTTTTTTTCTTCATATAAATTATAGTAGTATGGCTCTTGTTTCCCTGTTCCAGATTGAGAAGAGAGCTTCAAGCTAATCCCCTGACATACAATGGTGCTGACTGTGACACTTATCTCTGGTCTCAATCAATAGCAGAAGTTGACATTAGAGTCAAGGTTAGTTCTGTAAGATTTGGGCGCATCTTTTTGTTCTTGTTGTCATCTACTGATTTCTAGATTATTTATTCAATTTTATTGACTCACATTTAAATGAACATGTTTTATAAATTGTAGAAATTTAATTCATCTAGGTTTTTACTTAACTTAGGTAATATGATGACTCAAGGTAAAGATAATTTTTATTACTAAATCTGATCAACTTTGTGAAAATCATGTGTAATCCGGATAATAAATAACATGATGAATTCCTTTTTTTTATCTAATGGACTTCTTAATTTCAGGTACCAAAGTCCATAGTGAAGGGCAAGCAAGTCAAGGTAGATATTAAGAAGAAAAGGATCTCTGTGAGTTGTCAGCAGGGAGCATCTTTCTCAGAGCTGGCCAGTGGAGAGCTTGAGTGGGAGGTCAAGGCAGAGGATAGCATGTGGACACTCTGTCCAGGAGAGTTTGTCCATGTAGGTCAAACTGGATGTTTTATTTTTACCGTCGTTACTTTTAAAAAATTTTGTACATGAATAAAGTGCCTGTACAGATTTTTTTTTGTATTAGTTAAGATTACTGTGGAAGTCTGGCAATGTCTTTCTTTTGAATTTATTTGTTTGTTTTGAGGTGGGTTGAGAGGGATGGATTTGCACTAAATCACTATGCTTTGCTAAAGTGTAGGTCTTAATCCATTTAACCACAGTCTGTGTGGATTTATGTGTTTGTTATTTTGGACAAAGGTAAAGCATATCATCTTTTTATTGTTTGAGCTTGTGATCAACCTAATTTATCAAAATATTTTAGGTCCATATATCTACTGTTCATCAATCGATCATAATTTTTTTTTTTTTTAAATAGCAGTCTTCCCTTAATCACAATATTTTCCACAGATCAACCTAGAGAAGAAGCAGGAGCGTTGGTGGGAGCGTGTCTTCATTGGGGAGTCGGGGATTAACACACGCAAGATTGACTGCAGCCGCCCCATGACAGACTTGGATGACGAAGCACAGGCCAAGATTGAGGAGATGATGTTCAACCAGCGTCAGAAACAGCTTGGACTGCCTCAGTCACATGAAGTGGTTAGTGATAAGTTGTGGAACAAAAGAAATTACCTTTGTAATGTTTGCAGTGATGTCAATTTTCCGTAATTTTTTTTTTTTAATTGGCTGCACATTTTTGTTGGTGATTCAATTTTCCCTAAAAAAAAATTTTAAACAAGTTGGCAGGACAGGTAAATTTATGTTGGGATTCTGTTTTGTAACCCAATATGCCTTTGCTATGCTGCTTTTTGGGAGGGATTGATTTCGAAAGTGTGTCTCTGCCATTGGTCTCCTGTTCATGTTTTTCTGAAGGGTAAAAAAATATCATTATTGCAATAATAGGCAGAGACGAAGAGAGGCATGGGTGGACAGACAGGTACAGGTAGTGACAGAACTTTTCTGATTATGATGTGCAGGTTTTGCTGAAGGACCGCTCTTGTTCTCTGTCTTATATTTTCAGAAAACCCATGAAATGCTGCGCAAAGCTTGGGATGCAGAAGGCTCTCCCTTCAAAGGGCAACCGTTTGATCCAAGTAAATTTACGGTAGATCCAAGTGGAACTGCTACCTTCAATCCAGGAGATTCATAGCATTTCATTTACTGTCTTCTGTCATATTATTTGCTCCATCACTTGCCTTACCTTTTGAGATAAAAAAAAAACAAAAAAACAGTCTTTTGGTCTTTCATCTGAAGAATTGAAGATAATTTACTTTCACCAAGTTTAGATCAAAAGATTGAAAATACATTTGAAGTTTTTGGAAAGGTAATTTTATTTTTCGTTAAAAAAAAAAGTTTTAAAACTACATGACCAGGTTTTGTTAATGTGATTGTTAACAAACAATTCAGTCTTTTGCAATAAAAACAAAGTTTGTAAGGGTTTGTTTTTTGGTAGGTTTATTTTGTCCAGTCATCAACATAAAGAAAGCTCATAAAAACGTTTTTGCCGCTGATTGTGTTCAGATAATTGCACTCTTTGTGATTTTTGCTGTAAATAAAATGAATAAATAACAATTTTGTCCCAGTTCTTCCATTTTGTTGACCAAAAAGAGAGAACAATTATTGTCGCTAACTTAGATTTTATGCTTATCACATTGATACTGATTATAGTCATGAAGTCTTACATTTTCTGGTTATGTAATACTGTAATCATTACCATTAAGCTTGATTTTCACATCCATTTGTTATTGAATTAAATGTTATACTAATAGAATCACTAGCAATGTAAACTCATAAAAAGTTTGAATTCCAAAATCTAACTAATAAAAAATATATGTAAAATAAAAATTGAAAAAAGATTCTAAGCCTATATGTGATCCCAAGGAGGATCTCATAAGGCGATGGGATGCAAGACTAATAGCAGTTTTGACAATTTTACGTGCTGTCACAAACAAGCCTGTGGTTGGATACCAAGACTCCTGACTCAGCCTGTCACATTGTATTTGCACTGACCCAAATAGCAGGGGGTTCAGTCACATGAAGTGGTAAGTGATAAGTAGTGGGACAAAAAGAACGTATTTTTGTAATGTTTACAGTGGTGCCAATTTTCCGTAATTTTTTTTTTATTGGCTGCACATGCAAATCTATTACAAGATTCTGTTTTGTAATCCAATATGCATTTGCTATGATGCTGTCTGGGTGAGGTTCAGTATAAAAATAATTATCCAGTTACCATCTCTATTTTTAGAATAAGGAAAGGATTTTCCAATGTACACTGTTTTTCTATTTTTAGCGGAGTTGATATTCAATGTGTGAAATTGAACAAAATTCACTTTAATTAAGGCACTTTATTGTATAACTGTGTGCTAGAATAATTGTTCCTGTTTTGGGCTAACTATGTGATTGGATGAAGCCCACCTATCAGAAAGTATTAACTAAGACTTAGCGCAAGGTAAATCTATTATTAAGAATAAAATCATTTCCAAAGTGTGTCTCTGCTATTGGTTTCCTATTCATGTTTTTCTGAAGTTGTATAAGGGTTATTGGTATAACCAAATAAGAAAACTTGACTGTACAGAACCGAGTATTTAGTAATCTAACAATAGTATGAGGTTCAGATAGGTTAACATGACCAATAGTAATACACTAACTTGTATTATTATTATTAACAGCATTACAATATAATACAAAAAAGGTGAAGGGTGGATTGCTTTGGGAAAGAAGCATGATAAATAAATATTATGCCGCAATTATTTCTTAAAACATTTTTTCCAACTTTGTCTCGTTCAAAAATAGAGGATAAATATGTTGCTAAATGTATGAACTTAAAGAAAAATTAATCATGGTAACCAAAAACTCTTTATAGAGCTGTTGGAACAGGAGAACATTTCATTAACCAAACAAATTAGTCTACAATCCATCTTTTACAAAATCAAATCAACAGAAAACAAGGAACCAATTAAATCAGAGTGAGAAAAGAAAGGCCCAGGTAAAAACAGCAGTAAACAAGTCTGAATTTAGAAGAGACAGACCACTGGATTAATTATAAGTAGAGCCTGAACCACTTTTAACCACATCAGAATAAAACCCTAAATTCCACCTCTACTTATATTTAAATCTAGAGCTGACTAAGTATCTGCGCCGCTCAGTTTTTGCCGACGAGTGCTTGCAGCAGCTTCTTGAAGTTGAAGCTCGTGTCCTCCTTGATCCAGCGCCAGAGGGTCTTCTTGGTGAGCTGCAGGAAACACTCCTTTATCTGGACCATGTCGATCTACAGAAGGGAAAAAAGAACATCAATGAATGAGTAGACTTGGTTGCTTAACTTCCAACGTCAGCATTTTATATGCCATATTGGTTGCCTAACATCCAACATCCGACTAAATATGCTATATTGTGGACGGATCCCAAGATTAACGTCTGACAATTTAACTTGATGTCTCACAGAGCAGGAATGCCATTATTCCCGTCTCAGCTAGTCACATTATATTTGGTTCCCTAAACATCCAACATCAGCACTAAATATGCTATATTGTGGACGGATCCCAAGATTAACGTCTGATAATTTAACGTGCTGTCACACAGAGCAAGGATACCATGATTCCTGTCTCAGCTAGTCACATTATACTGACACCGATCCAACCAGTAGGGGACAAAATCGGACAAATATATTTTTGAGCGATGGTAGGTTTTGAACCTGGTAGTTCTAATCACTTCTATTTCACAACCAAAACGAACACGAGAGACATTAATTAGCTATAAATTATTAGATATCGACAATTAGGAACAGTTTTGGAAAGAGTAATGTTCGTATTATACAAAAACAGTATAGAATCCTATAGTGTAAAGATAGGGACCTGAAAGCAGAGAAGTAGTGCATTTTTATTTTGGCATTTTTTTTCTGGTAAGGATGAAGCTAACGATAAAATTATACAAACACAACCCTGATGAAATATATCATTAAAGCTGTAATCTGCGTGTGTTAATTGAATAATAACATGAACCATTACTATAATTATGTATGTAATTATGTAGAACCAACCTCAGATCTAGAGACGATGATACGAATCAGAGTTCTCTCATCGGTGCCGAGACCTTTCATCGAATCTCTCAGTTTCTCAGCAAAGAACATGGGGCGGCTTCTGATGTTCATCACTGAATCACGCAGTCACAGTTCATGGAGAAAGAGTTTGTAATACATCAATATTGCATGAGAACAGTCTGTTTTAGCCATTATAAAGACAGTAAATTGTAGACAGTAGCTAATACAACTGCTTCTGGACCCTTTCGTATAGATTCGCGTTCCTTTCTTTTGTTTTCTTTTTGTTTGTATTTTTTGTTGTATCGCGTAGTCAGCTCTATAATTTATGTAAATGTAGTTGTATTACTTCGATGTAGGGAGATAACAGAGATTCACAGACAATTACATATATGTACAAGTGATAAAATGTCTCTTCTACAAGGTATACAATGTATCTTCTGTTAAATAACCGAGGGCATTTCCGTGTGTGTAATTTCAAGGCTAACTTTGTGTCGCAGTGACTTACCAATAGCCCTTAGTCCAGCCCTAAAGTCTCCCGAGGTTTCGCGGTCAACGCTGTTGAGAATGTCGCGCTGCGTCAGCTGGGAAAGGGGTAAGTGAAAGTACATAGAGTAAAAGCTCCGGAAATAGGGGTGGGTGGGGCAATAGTTAAATGCTCGATGCGCCAACACGAAATTCAGTCATGTACATTCGGTATTTAATTTTTTTATGGTCGCATTTTTGACTTTATGATATTTTTTATAATCTGAATCTCCTTTTGTTTGTTTGTTTGTTTGTTGTTGTTGGCTGTTGTTGCTATTTTTGGTTATTATTTTTGTTTGTTTCTTGAGCTCTTTTGTTTTTTGGGTTTTTGTTGTAGTTTTTTTGTTGTTGCTGTTGTTTTTTGTTTGTTTGTTGCTTTTTTTTTTTTTTTTTGTTTTTTTTTTTTTTTTTCTTTGTTGGTTTGATCAAGAAGATGAAAAGTGACATCTAACCTTTTTATATCGCAATAAAATGAGGGATAACACTGTCCCCAGCGTTAACTTACAACTTGGCCAATAACTGACCGTGATTTCAGCCTGAATTGACACTTACCTTGACATACTCGTCCCAAGTGGCCCTCAGCTGGTAGTAGTCCCTGCTGGAGAAAATTCGATTGAAAGTCTCCTCGTCTGTACCCCAGCGTTTCTCGCCAGCCTTGTACAGCTGCTTCGCCTCGTTCTTTGCCTTGTCCTGGTCGCTCAGCAGACGATAGTTTACCTCGTACATGCCAGTACCGGAGCCGTCATCGGGGTTAACGACCTCTTGAACAGCCTGGGACAGTTTGTCGTGGCTGATCTCGTAGCGCCTGCCCATGGAAGCCGAGATAAGGAGCTTCTTAAAGTCTCCGCTTGTATCGTTAGCGATGTCTTTCTCAAACTTGGAGGCTTTTGCTGTTTTCTTTTTGTGGATCACATCCGGGTAAGCTTGGCGGATCTCTTTGATCTGTTCGTTGGTACGGGTAAGGAGAATTTCTACCAGTGCCTGCTCGTCAGTGCCGAGGCCATATATAGCCTCCTTGATACACCAAGCGTCATACTCAGCAGGGGCGATAAACAGTGCCATGACTAGCTCTTTGTAATCTCCGCTTAGCTCCCCTTTAATGTCCTTGATCAGGTCTCGACCATAAATCGTCTTGAAGATGGCCTTTAGTTCCTGTCTCTGCAGGTTGCACCTGGTGGACACAACATGAATGATGGCGTCATCGTTGGTACCGAGTCCTTTCATGGCATCCCTCAGGTACTCACAGTCGCACTCCGCGTCCCAGGGCTGGCCCGTCTTGTCCTCTCCTCGGTTCTTGCTGTACCAGGCGGCCACAGGGTCCCCGGCCTCGTAACGCCTGAACGGCTTCACGGTGCCCTCCGTTATCTCGAATGTTCCAGAAACCACCTGTCTCCTCATCAACTCGGCCACAAACACGCGCTTCATCTCAGCCTTGACCTTCAAGCTGATGTCCTCGCTTACATTGCTTTGCTGAACAGCCTCTGCCGTGGCAACCTTAGGCTCCTCTTCTACCTTCTCTATGATCTCTTCGGGTTTTTTCTCACTTGGATCCTGCCCGCTCTTGTACATATCAGTGATGGTCTGGTGCATTTGCAGCTGATACTGCATCTGGTCTTGTAGGGAGTGCGCGTCAACGCTCTTCAGTAGTGTCGTGGTTGGCATTTCCATTGGCTGAGGCTGAAACTGGCCCTGGGGTTGGACGTGGAAGTGGGCGGACTGCTGGTGTAATTGTTGCACCATGGGCATCTGGTAGCCTGGGACCGACCATGGCATTTGGTACGGCTGAAGCTTACCCTGTAATGCCATATCTAGCATGCTGACAGCATTATTCATGTTATATGCGCTGTTGGCATGATAGTTGTCAAGTGAAGGGGGAGGTGGAGGGCCAGAGTTTGGATATGGTTGGTAGCCCCCCGCGCCTAGATGAAAAGCGGGATAATTTGATTGATAACTCATGGTTGCTCTTTTGAAGGTCGTACAGAATTATCCTGGGAAAGAAATTGGAAAATAAAGATGGCATTGTGTGGGTTTGCGTGTTAGTGAAGTTCTTCATTGCTGCGGAATGTGCGAAGCAAAATTAAAAACCCAATGGACTCTTTTTGGAGAGTTACAAAGCATGCTATTTATATTTTAAAAAACAACAGAAACAATACCAACATAATTTAACAAGACTAAAACTTCATACCAAATAAAAAGAGAGGAGGGAGAGAAATAAAGAATTATCGCCCTGTGAATATTCTATCCCACATAATAATTGTAATAAATCTTTTAATGGATTCATGCAAAAAAGGTTATAAAGTATCCTAGAAAAATACCAACCAAGGTAGAAGGCTTGATTTAGAAAAAAAACACCGCATGCAACATATTATCAATTAACCAGATTATCGATAAATGCAAAGATTTCAACAAACCTTTATGCATCCCATTTATAGACTATTAAAAAAAAACTTTTGACTCGATCGAACACAAAGCAATCTTCGAAAAACTTCAAGAGAAAATGTCAAACAAATATATATTGTGGTCCTCAAAGATATTCTCACAGACAGAAAAGTCTACTTAGAGCAACTATAACCGAAAGATAAAAAAAAATACTCAAAGTAGTTAGGCAAGCGGAAATTGTTATTGCAGCCAAAAGACATGAGTCGTTCAGAAAAGAAGAGATCTAGGAGAAAGATACCTGAATATTATAGACAAGAATATTAAATACTTAAGATTTGCAGTAGATATGCCTATCGCAATAAGAACTACACGATAAAATACGAGGAAAAAATTAATAACAACACAACTTCATAATAATATTGATGAGGGTTACGAGGTTGAATGCACAAAGGAAAAAACTAAATACAACCCATTACGAACTGCAACAACAACAAGAAGATTCTTATTGAAAGATCAAAAGGCATTGAAATGATAAACATACATGCAAATAAGGTGATCGGCTTTTGGAAATAATTATAATTAAATAGAGATAAAGAAATGTCAACATGTTAAAATAAAAATGGAAAGATCTTTAACTCTTACATGGCTCCAGTAATCATAAACGATTGTGAAGCATGGGCACCCACACAAAACGAAAGTATGTCGAGTATGAGAGAATGGGTGAAAGAGAAAAAAAAATGAAATGTAATAACCGGGGATAAATGATTATTATTGTTGCGCTATTGCCTGTGTAGTATCTGAGTGCCCGCTACGAGTGAATCAGTCCTTGGAAACATTGTTAGTCATTTTGTTTTATATTATCTCATTTAAAAAACAGTGTAGACTACATAGGGCCTAACCATGTCCATTGTAATAGATGAAAATGTTTCACATCGCATAGATAGGCCCACGTTTTAATTCTTGCTGATTTAGTCAAAGTTGTGAATGAGACACATGGTGGAATTTTAATTGTTGGTTTCGTAAAACATTTGTTTCTTTTTTTCTCCTTTTAAGTTATATTCTGGGATTTGTAGCAGCTACAATGTCACGGTGTGCCCTCTGAGCAAAGTCGGATTTTAGGCATACTACTAGCTCTCATTTGGATAACAGTCATACCGCTCTTAGCTTCTACTTTTCATTATGAATAAGAGTCTAAAGTAACAACAGTGAAATGTATCGGTGATAAAATGGGATCCTTTAGATATAAATGTTCGTCTTTTGGTGCTCCAAAGACGAATTTGTAGCCCTACCTTTAACAGATTGGTAATTTTTGGCACTGCTAAAGAATCTTTACTAGATCTTGTATGTATTAATTACGAAGAAATGAGTTTTTTCATTACTTGCAGAGGAGAGTTACTGTTACGAACGACAGACAAGTAAGCAAGCTTGAAAACAAAATAAAACAACCAGAAAGTCCATAAATTCATGATTTTGGAGCAGTAACTGTTCTGGGTTTGGCAAGAATGAATGTGGCAAAAAGAATCTAGAAGAAATGTTCAGACGGATTTGTTATGGTGCATAGTTAGTAAAAGTCGTTTGTTCTTCCACCGTTTTGTCCAAAATAAATAAGAAACCACTCGTCTCCAGTAATTATGTCACTCAGATCGCAATGGAAAGAATGACACTTGGGCCATATTTATGTAGAACCATACTTAAAACACAAAAAACATGTGTGGGTGCATTATTTTAGTTGATTCGTAAATATATTGCCCTGTTTAATTAAATGCCATCGCTGTCACACAGCCTACAAAATAATTATATGTTACTCTGCACTTCTGTAGGAAATTATTAAATAGAGGAACCACAATACTAATTTGTTTAGATTCGGTGACGAGCTTAATACAAACGCTGCACTGTACAATTATGGTTATATTTTCAGTACTTACCTTGGTAGATGCTGTCTCGGATAATAAATTATTTCCACTGAAACTTGCCAGGAAATGTATCTAATTATGTAAACCCTATAACGGAACCTGAGGCCAATTTCGAAATACTCGTGTGTTTTTACCAGTGCGTGTGTGTTAGTGCGTGTGCAATTTCCGAGAGCTAGGGCAAGAACTAAAAGAAGAGTTTACCGAAGTGGAACGAACTATTGACCAGTTAATCGAACGAAGCGAGAAGTAGCTAGTATGCTCTTTTATTTGGGACTGGTGTGGCTGTACCACACCGCAGTTAGCTGCTCTACCATGGTGACTGTAAACAACTGGCGACGGAAAATACCGAGTCGCCACATTCCGTGATCTACGGAAATAGCCGATGGAAGAAAAGTAAACACCAGCAAGTCATACAGGCACCGTGCCAAGATATGTCGAAATCGAAGACTTTGAGGTTAAGGGAGAGAGGGGAAGAAAGTGAGAGCGAGAGAGAGAGAGAGAGAGAGAGAGAGAGAGAGAGAGAGAGAGAGTTATTTGCTGAGTGTCCGCGTTTATCGATAGATCGATCAAAATCATAGATCGATCGGTAATCTAACTATTATAATTGTAATGAAAATCTTCACAGGGCCGTGAAGAAAGTCTATGGCTTATGAAATTTCACCGATGTCCTCGCAATAAGTTTGTCTAAGAACCTGACCATGCGTGACATAACCAGATATCCGTACAAAGCATAAAGATTGGGTCAAAGTAAGCTATTTGATTAAATAACGGTTAATGTGATTAAATATACAAAAATAATACCTTGAGACCAGGATAGTTGGCACTTGTTGGGTTTTGCTGGATAGGATCCAGAGCCATCTGTTAGGTCCTAATACGGTTTACACCAAACGGTAGTATTTTTAAAAGATAAAGTAATGTCAAATAATGCCATTGCTCAGGGCTTATTCCTTGCAATTCTTGTATTAAAAAAGTACGTCAGCAAAAGGTGGCTAAACATTTTTCAATTCTTTAGTAGTTGTTCGCCTTTATTTATTTTTTCAAATTAATATCGTAACCCGACCAAACGCATTGAGATATACAATATTAATAAGGAGAAAATTTTAAGGTTGCTTCTGCAACCTATTATTCCCTAAACTCGGATACCTTCTAAATGCTTACAAGCTATGATGTAATAAGGATTCACGAAGAGGATGGTTGCTTTTTAATGGAACGTTAGGTAAATTAATATAATAATAATAAAGTACCATCAACGAGTCTGCGTTCTGGAACGGCTTTGTAACGTAATATTAGTTTTGTTTTATGCCGAATGACATATTTTAATATTCTGCCTCCTGGATAATCTCTTCTTGTCTATCCTGTCTGTCCTTCTGTCAGTCTCTATCTCCTTCCCCAGTCCTCTCTATATTTATATGTTTAGCTATCTATCTCCCTCTCTCTCTCTCTCTCTCTCTCTCTCTCTCTCTCTCTCTCTCTCTCTCTCTCTCTCTCTCTCTCTCTCTCTCTCTCTCTCCCTCCCTCCCTCGTTTTCTCTCCTACTCTTTCTCTTTTGTTTGATTTCTTAGGATCGATTAATCCTTTCTTGTATCGATTTGTTGATCATTCTACATCATCAGAAGAGTACATTTTTGCTTATTCATTAATTTATTGATTTGCGCGTCTCACCTTACCACTGGTGCTTGCCTGATATTTGTACATCAGAGGAAAAGGTAATGGTCGAAATTAATTTTTATTGCTACAGTCAACTAGCACTTTTGAAAGAATGATAAAACGTATAGAATCTATGCTTTTTACAGTCGACTAATTTTTAAAAATCGATTGGCTCAAAATCAATTTTATATTTTTTTTGGATATAAGCACTTAAATTTTGTGCAATTTATATTTAAAAGAGAAGAATGAAGTTAAAACTGTTTATCTTGTACATCTCATGCAATTGAAACAATCAATGTTTTCCTTTACGCGAAAAAAAAGGCGAAAACGGTTAAATGATAGTTGTTATCATATTAAAGTGATTTTTTTAATCAAGTAAAGTTTCTATAATACTAGATACACCAATAACTAAAACGTACCATTAGAAATTTACCATACTATTTATTCTTAATAAGCAAGATTTGTAATATAATTATACTCTTCTGTGTTGTTGTTTTGTTTTTTTTTAATTTCATGATAGTTCTGCATTATGATTATGTTGAATTCAATTTTTTTTAAGTTTTTAAGAATGTTCCATTTTTATCTTTTCGACGCCTAAGTGGTTAAGTGAACAAAAGAGCGAACGAATTTTCAATTTATAGATAAGGCTAATTTTATTTTATTTTCTCTTTCTTTCACTCTCAATTTATCTTAAATCTACAAACTCTCACTCTCTATTTCTCTATATACCTCTTTCTCTCTCTCTCTCTCTCTCTCTCTCTCTCTCTCTCTCTCTCTTCCGCTAAAGACTCACACATTTATTAAACATATAAACATTGTGGTGAGATAAACATTTCGTTCGATAATTATTTTTAAAGTGTTGCTTTAATCCATACAAGAATGATGGAAGTACCGTACATCAAAATGCAAATTTTTAATACAAGAAAAAAAAAGCAGCTACCCAACATTCTCTATTTTAATCATAGTTGACATTTTATCGTTTACAAATTACCTTCATCCTTTAAGATGTAAAACTATATCAGTGTATCGAGATACGTTAATCTGAAAAAAATATTATTTTTAAATCTTTGTTATTATTTTTATATTTTTGGGAGGACGAAAACCATACACCTTGCTTAAAACAAAGATCGGAATACACCAAATGAGTAAAATACAACTTGTTCGCATCAATATTTCAGAAAAAAATAGCATATAAATAACATCAATATTAATTGTAGTACTTAAATTAAGGCTGCGATTTGCTTTATGTCTGAATACTGTTTATGGTAGACTCCGGGGCGCATCTGACGGAAGTGACCGCGGTGAATTCAAACGTGCAGCGTGCTAATCAAGCGTTAGTCTGGAGCCAGCTGGTGATCACAGGCCGGAAGTTTTTCATCCAGTAAATGTTCTTCTCGATCCTCTCCAGCGCCATCTTGCGGTACCTCTCCCCTGAGCCAGCCTCCGGATAACGGGCGAACAAATCTTTTACCTGCAGTTTGGATATATGATTTAAGATGTTTATAATATTAGGTGTTCATGGTCGAAAATTGATTGAATCGACATAATTTATTGTCTATGCTGCTAGTGTTCTTGATTTGAGATTAAGCTAAATCAAATAACTGAGTGGTGACCCATTATTACGATAACAAACACCGGATCTGAACTGCTTTTCATTTATTTATTTTTTTAGATTTTTACAGAGTGTGTCACTTAGGGGTGTGGATGCCACTATACAAAGGCATCAAGATAACAAGATAGTAAAAAGGAAAATAAACTTTTACAGACCAGTATCTTAAAAACATTTCTAGTGCTTTTGAGTTGGTAATCATTTTTATAAGTACAACGTAAAATCTAAGAATTCCCCACCTCTTGCAGTTTTATCTCAGTGTTGTAGTCTTGCACCATGTAGTAAATCATGCGACCAAAGTAACGGTCTGTGATGGAGAATCTGTGGACAATTATATTTCAAACAAATCAAAGAAGCTGTTTAAGAGTGAAGGAAGCGGGTGCGTCTAGATAGGCAGCCATTGAAATTGCTTTAACTTTTGGTTGTAGACTCGTAGCAAAAGTGTGTAAGAGCAGAGACCACTGTATGATTCTGAATCAACAGAAATTTAAGTAACATGTAGCAGAAGGGACAAGATAAAATGAGAGGTAGATGAATATGAGCCAAATTTACGGTTGCTGGATTTCATATTTTTATTTATAGCATCAACGTCACCATCAATAACAAATCACCGTATCAATTCACTGCTGCTTTTTAAAAGAAAAAAGTAACTCTAAACACATAAACATAAGCAGATCAATAATATCCAGCTGTATATGGATTGTAAATCCTGGTCATATAAACAATCACAGTAACATTTTTTTAAGTCTCTCAAATCTATCGACTTATGTGAAATAAGTGATAACAGGGTGCAATGTTTTACTATCAAAACATCTTTTATTTCGACCAGCGAGTTGGGTTTTTTTTAGTATATAAACTCAACTTTGATTAACTTTGCACCTGAAAAACTTTTCCTTCTTTGGAACTGCACCAAATCAGTTAAACTTTACTTATTAGTTGTTGTTTTTTTACTGACCTGTCTATGAAGGCCTGGTAATTCTCTCTAGCCCAGTCCCAGACAAGGCTAAAAGCGGCTGGGTTGCTGCCTACATTCCGTACCACGGTGAAGAAGTCCTGACGCCTGATATACTTTCCTTCTTTGGCGTAACTTAGCAATCTGGAGCGGGGTGGGTTCAAATGAGTATAGTGGGAAAGAGAGAGAGAGAGAGAGAGAGAGAGAGAGAGAGAGAGGGGGGGGGGAGAGGATGGGGGGAAGATGGAGGTGGTTGATGGAACAGGGAAAAGATTTAGAAAAAGGAAAAAGAAACAAAGGTAAGGACCCCAATTCATAGCCAACTGATTTAGTAAACAGATGCAACTTTTTATTTGAAAAAAAAAGTACACTTGGATATACGCTTACACTGATAGAAGTCATGTCTAATCAGGTCCGTTAATCTATGGTCTAATGATCTATTGGAACACAACTTAATGATATATTGCGCTACTGGTCAATGAACCTGTATCGATTAATTTATAATTATCAAGAATAGATGTATGTTTTCCGAGTGCCTGGCACATTAATCTCTAAGCTCAAAAACTAATTAAACTAATTATCTATCGATCCACTGATCCACTTATCGCCTGATCCACTTACCCATTAACATATATCTAATATACTTTGTCAAAGTCTGATGATATATTCTGATCCACATAATAGATGATTCACTATTGATTGACCCAAGCAGCTTCCAAAAGGGAAGTTCCGGATTTGAGTTTGAATTTGAGTTTGTTGCTTAGCCTTCAACTTCAAGACTATATCGGCTATATTGTGAACGGGTCCCAAGACTAGCGTCTGATATTTTTACGTGCTAACATACATAGAGGAGGTCCTGGGTCCAAATGACAAACAAGCCGCCTTGTTCGTGGCCGGTTGTTCTGATGTCAGTACAATGTAACCGTCTGAGAAGGGAACTTTCCTCTCTCCTAGTACGGTAGCACGTAAAATTGTCAACGTTACACTAAGGACACCATTTACGAGATAGCCTAGTTGCTGACCAGGGACATTCTTCTTCTTCAAGTGCCATGTCTACTGCAGACATCGGCAATCCTGGCCTTCCATTCCCCTCTGCTGTGCTCCTGATATGATCATTTCCCAGTGATTCCTTCCTCGTTGCGTTGCTATTCAAGACTGCCTGTGTATTCTTTGCCATGTCTCCCTCTGCCGTAACAATTAACCTTTACACACAATAGAATTCACCTTTTCACACCTCGTGATCTAAGGCCTATTCCTTTTGTGAGCAATACTTGGGAGGCTTTTCAAAAATTTATAAAATCTGAAATCTTTGATTTTAGTTATTTTTAAAATGAATGTGAGCAGATCAGTGCAAAGAGTATCTAGCAAAATAGCATATCAATACGCACAGCATGTGTGCGGCGTGATGGAAAAATGTTAAGAAACCAGTTAAACAACAACAACAAAATCACCTCATGATTAGATGCGGTTGTCTGGCCTGAGCTAAAGCGTATATGAGGCGTTCCTTCTCCTGAGGTGACGCTTCCACCAAGTAGCGCTGCCACAGGCTGTCCCAGTCTTCGTCCGTACCAAACTTGCCGAGACCGTAGGCGTACACTGTGCCTCGTGTGTTTACATTGGCTGGACTAGATAGATGAGGAGTACATGGGGAAATAAATACGAATGATTAAACATTTTTAAAGGTTTCGATACTTCGTGATAATAGCATGCCACTTCGTCAAAAGTTCTCCTCCAACTGTAAAAGTGTTTCCTTTTTCCATTCAATAGGTTGAGTTCGGATTTTTTTTTTTTACGCATGGGGTAAAGAGTAAAGCAAACAAAGATGCCTAAATGGAGAAAAGAATCGTTTCTTTAATTGATTAAGTTGCAATAAACTTAAAGGGTGTACATTCATTTCAATGCATTGGAAAATCATATTTCATTCAAATATTCCCTGCAACATGCAGTAAAAAAAAAAAGCTTTGGGACAATACTCACTCGCAGTTATAGAGATATGCGAAGGGCAATAAACCAGTAATATTTATATATTACCTTGCAGTAATAGATATGCGAAGGGCAATAAATCAGCAGCATTTTATGGAAGATTCATGAAGTCAAGTTTTGTTTTTAAACCAATCTAAAGATTTGGAGTACTATTCTAAGATTGCCAGGTAGTAGGCGCATGATCGAGGAAATTAATTTCTAATTAGCAAGGTAAGTATAATAATGAAGAGACACAAATTCCTGAAAAGGCAGGTCCCCTTACATGGTACCATTGTCCAACCAGTCACGGAATTCCGTCTGAATATGGGATAGTGTCACGTCATCTTCCGCCCAACAAGCCACGGACATCAGCAATGGCCGCAGTATCCTTAAGGACAAACAAACGTAAGCATTATTTTATGATGGGATAAAGTAAGCTCCCTTTAACAATAAATAATTGTGGATTTAATTTTTTAATTCAATTTTTTTTCGTTTGGTTTTCATTATGTACGTATATATAGGCATGTGGAAATGATACATCCATTTTCACGCTGTTTTAGGTGGCAAAATAGATTAAGTTGTGCATTGTTTTTAGTCTGTTTGGAGCACGGTGGTATCTTTTCGTTTTTGTTTTATTTTTAAAAAAAGTAGTAATAGTGCAGGTTAAAAATTGTTAATACTGTGGTAGATCGTCACTTCTGTTAGTGGCTATCTTTAAAAATGTGGTCAAAATTGTTTACAGTACATATAATGGAATTGGTCATGGTAGCAAGGACTTTCATGGTGGTAACATTGATGCTATATGAGACCGTACCGTGTAATGTACGGTTGTGTATCTGCATCTTGGAAACCAACATCCTTGACTGCGGGCTGCACTTGTTTGGCCAGAAATTTCTGTTTCGCATAGAGATAGAAAGTTTTGTAAGTTTGCATTAATTTTTAAACATATGTAGTCATAACGTCACCCCAGCCGTATAATGTCTTATTTGATTTCTAAAGTAGCATTTTGGATATGAGATTGGACAATCTACAATTAAGATGAGGAACTGTTACAAAATAAGTGAATGGTCCAAATAATTTGATGCGTGTTTAGATGTGAGGCAGAATCCACACGTTGATGAAACTTTAAAAAAGGGAGGAGTGGTCTTTATGTGACATATCTTTATTCGTTCATCAAATGCTAAGACAATGTCCGCTATTAAAAATTTTTCTTAAGCCATTGGCTAAAATTGGGATAAAATGGCCTTAGATTTTGTATTACCAAAATTGCGATGGCATTTAATTGCGGGTGTAACTAGACTGTATGTTATTATATAAAATTATTATGCAAATGACGACAATAGTGGGACCGAAAATAGGTCATGCGCTTAAAAGAAGTCGTATTGAACTAAAAATATGTCAGATAGAGGGGATGAAAGTAAGAGAGAAGACATAAACACAGATAGAAACACCGTTCTACCAATCACAGAGAATATACCTAATTCATTTGAGACACAACAATCGTACTTGTTTCATTGAATAAAAGAAATGCTCTTCGAACATTTGGCCATGAGAAAATCAAGCATATGTGTTGTGGCTATTGCTGACTAGCTCATCAAAGTGGATCTATTGTTGCCCCGCTTATTATTATATTGCTTCTCAATAATTTGAAAGCGTGTGATTTGATAAGATCTACTCGGCTCAGTTGGTAGTGCTCTTGAGTTACCAAGAAGTATGTGGTTCGAAATTTCTATCGTTTCCCTCCTCCCCGTGCAGAATTTCTCGAGAAACCTCCTCGACGTAAATGGGTGCATCCCTTGAACTTTGAAGCCGTTTACATTATACTCATGTGTCTCCCTTCTCCAACGAGGGAGATAGAGCGAGAGAGAGAGAGAGAGAGAGAGAGAGAGAGAGAGAGAGATAGAGAGAGAGAGAGATAGAGAGAGAGGGAGAGAGATAGAGAGAGAGAGAGAGAGAGAGAGAGAGAGAGAGAGAGAGAGAGACAGACAGACAGACAGACAGACAGACAGACAGACAGACAGATAGACAGACAGACAGACAGAGAGACAGAGAGAGGCAGACATACAAACAGACAGACAGACAGACAGACAGACAGACAGGCAGACAGACAGACAGACAGACAGACAGACAGACAGACAGGCAAGACAGGCAGACAGGCAGACAGGCAGACAGAAGAGAGATTTCCCCTCCCAATTTCACAAACCCTCCATCGAGCAAAGCCAGGGTCCAGGCGCAGCATACTGTGAATGTAGGAGACTCCACTGAGCACCGCGGACCAGGGCACGTACTCTCGCTCCCTAGCCAGGTAGGACATGAGCTGCAGGGGAACCTCGTAGGATACCAACCCCGCGCCCGCCAGACTGAACGCGTCGTTCAATAGGCCAGCACGGTCAGGGGAAGGTAACTCCCATTGCTGGAAAATAGAACGTCATCGGGCCACAATAATATTTTGGCATAATTCATTTTGGCTACTTTTGAGATAATCAATTTTAATACCGTTTTCATTTTTCTTCATATTGGACACAAGTTTCTAATAAGATTAAAAAAAAACGATTAGGGCGATGTTGCAGCTCTAACAAAATATGCCTTTTTAAAAGAATCATAGCAGAAATAACCGGTTCGTAAATCAATTTGTAGACCACAAAGGACTAAATATGTGCACGTTATTACATAACTAAAATATTAATCAACTCATAAATTTGTCCGTACCATAAATCACAAAGAAATTATGCTCTAGCAGCTGAAAAAATTTCATATTTAAAAAATGCAAAGAAATCATTACAAAATGGCATACATAGTTCAAATAAGGCACAACACTGACCTATACGAGATACAATTAACACCTCAATATTCATTTTCTTCCCGCAATCTACAGGAGTTTGAAGGAAATACAGGATTCATAAAAGTACTTCCAGTTGATATATTATTTCATTGAAATTTCGCATTTTGCTTCAATGTCGCTATGATCGAGAAACTATCTCCAGAATGTGGATAAGATCCTTATTTGGTAAGACCAAGTTTCAAAACAAATAAATAGTTATGTTTCTGGTCAATTTACGCTAGAAGGAGGTTTAATCGAGCTTATTCATAAATTTGGCATGAGCTAAATTTGGTAAGTTTGACCAAAATGTTGAAAAAACGGTTTAACGCCCATCATCAACACTAACGGGCCCCAAGACTGACGTCTGACAATTGTATGTTCTTCCCCACACGAGATAGGGCGGGGATCCCATGACTCCTGTTTCAGTCCGTCCCATTATACTGACACCGATCCAACCAGTATGGAGCGAAATCGCCAGCGCTCGAACTCGGACCTTTTGCGTCGGAAGCCGATGTTCCATCCCAGGGCCACCACGCCGCTCCGTAAACAACCCAAACTAAGATCAGTTTTACCTAGATATTCAGACAAAGATGTCAATAAAAAATACTGACATTATGAATGGTTTGACTTCGCTGTTTTGACAAAGGTGTCGATGTTAACTCATGTTATAAACAGTTTAACGGAAAAGGTAACATACCAAGATATGGTAGGGAAAAATGTTTATTATCAACTCACACTAGAGTCAGTTCCGACGAGATGTTTAGAGAAAGATGCCCACATAGAATCTGGATAAAGCACTTTGTAGAAGCCCATCTGTTGATAGTTAAACTTGATCCAACTTGGGCGATGTTGGAGCTCTAACAAAATATGCCTTCTAAAAAGAATCATAGCAGAAATAACCGATTCGTAAATCAATTTGTAGACCACAAAGGACTAAATATGTGCACGTTATTACATAACTAAAATATTAATCAACTCATAAATTTGTCCGTACCATAAATCACAAAGAAATTATGCTCTACCAGCTGAAAAAATTTCATATTTAAAAAATGCAATGAAATTATTACAAAATGGCATACACAGTTCAAATAAGGCACAACACTGACCTACACGAGATACAATTAACACCTCAATATTCATTTTCTTCCCGCAATCTACAGGAGTTTGAAGGAAATAGAGGATTCATAAAAGTACTTTCAGTTGATATTATTTCATTGAAATTTCGCATTTTGGTTCAATGTCGCTCCAGATGGCTATTAAGAAAATCATCATGTAACAATCAGAACAAGGAACTTTACATAAGAACCGAAATCCAGACTTTTATCAATGTATACATAATATTCGACCTATAGACCATATTCGGATGTTTTTCAACTCCACTTATTATAATCAGATAATTTTTTTCAATAATGAAAGAATGATGCCATGATCGAGAAACAATCTCCAGAAAGTGGATAAGATCCTTATTTGGTAAGACCAAGTTTCAAAACAAATAAATAGTTATGTTTCTGGTCAATTTACGCTAGAAGGAGGTTTCATCAAGCTTATTCATAAATTTGGCATGAGCTAAATTTGATTTGACCAAAATGTTGAAAAAACGGTTTAACGCCCATCATCAACACTATGTATGCTAATTGTGGACGGGCCCCAAGACTGACGTCTGACAATTGTATGTTCTTCCACACACGAGATAGGGCGGGGATCCCATGACTCCTGTCACAGTCCGTCACATTATACTGACACCGATCCAACCAGTATGGAGCGAAATCGCCAGTGCTCGAACTCGGACCTTTTGCGTCGGAAGCCCATGTTCCACCCCAGGACCACCACGCCCCTCCGTAAACAACCCATACTAAGATCAGTTTTACCTAGATATTCAGACAAAGATGTCAATAAAAAATACTGACATTATGAATGGTTTGACTTCGCTGTTTTGACAAAAGTGTCGATGTTAACTCATGTTATAAACAGTTTAACGGAAAAGGTAACATACATATGTTTATCATTAACCAAGATATGGTAGAGACAAGTATTATTTTATCATCAACTCACGCTAGAGTCGGTTTGGACGAGATGTTTAGAGAAAGATGCCCACATAGAATCTGGATAAAGCACTTTGTAGAAGCCCATCTGTTGATAGTTAAACTTGATCCAACTGTCACTTTTGTTGAGTCCAAGATCTCCTTCGAAACTGACTGGAAATTGGTGTAATGGTAAGGAAGAAAAGATGTGACGAGAGGCGAATGAGTTGGGGGGAGGGGGGGGCATAATGGATTCAAAGCTACTCGTCCATAATCCTTTCGTCGAGGTGGCTTAAATGTGATGTTATATAATGTGTGTATGTGTGTTGCCCCAAACAAGAGGATTTTCCAATTTTCTGCTCTGTCCTGTTAAACTTTTTAGTTTTCCATTGAACAATCCAATAGAATTTGAATTCTAAATCATATAACACATTGTACTTTAATATTGGAAGTGGAAGTGCCTTGCAATTACTTGCAGTCACATCTTCCATATAATTATGTATATTTAGTTTTAAAAAGTGTTTTATAAAATTATTTCATTTATCTATACTGTAAAATTTGAATTTAACAATAAATTACATAAATTACCAGTCTCCAATGTGAAAGAAGAACTACTTACTGCCACCCATGTCCATTATTTCTGTCCCTTCAACTCCTGCGGAACTTTTATAATTTAGAGAGATGTACCATTTGTACCTGCAGAGTAAAAATGTGTGGTCGTTAGGAACGTTATGTATTATTTGTAAACACAAAGACAATATAAAAAATAGAGACTCGTGCAATATTGCACTACAGATCAATTGGCTACAATTTTGAATAAATACTATGATTAAGAAAATGGTTTGAGGTTATCAGGAACACCGAAATCTCAAATCATCGTCGTCAGTCTTTTGACGTAATTAAGATGTCCCTCCCACACTTTTTTATTCTTATGCCTCTATCCTCCGCATTTTTTTGTCTTTTTTGTATTTTTATTAGCCTAAATAATGATAAATATAATATTGAAACTTATACTCACAAGTATTTTTAACCTAAGAAAAGTATTTATTATAAACCTGGGAACTAACGAGGTACATGTACTATTTACCCTAGAGGAGATGCGTTCGTGTCAACTGCCACTCCAGGGCTAGACATGAATCTCTGTTGTGAGGCTGACACAGTTGTCGTCCCTGCATCTGACGTCAACAGTGAGATATTTACAAAAGGGAAGCCATCTTGAATCGTCCACGTCTCCATAATATGCTTGACATCGTAATTGGTCTTACCGTCGATCTGACGGTCACAAATTAATACAAACATAAGACAGTTTTCCTGATAAGGGAATAGTACTGAATGTTTGACGATTTGAATCCTTCGCGGATCCAATAGACCCAGTTAGCAATGTAATTCAGGCCTAACTTGGATTGTTTTCCTTTCTTTCAAAAAAAAACAACGTTTCATTTTCCCAATCAATCACTTTTCTATCGTTACAAGTAACAAAAAAAAAGTAAAAAATGGCCTAGTATTTACAACAATCGTTTTCGGGTACATCAGTCATACCCTTCTATTCCTCTGGTTTGCTACGAGCTGCCAATTAGATTAGAAAGTATGTGCAGGTTAGTGTTGGAGCTTTCTTACCTGTACTTCACTCAAAGCTTGCCATAAGTCATTCGTCTTGGCGTTTCCCCATTTAAAGCGTTTCAGGTATTTCTGGGAAGTTGTTGAAAATGTAGTGAGATAGTAAGATGTACACGTATTTGAAATTCAAACAATAATACTCATGTCTTGTTGTTTTTTAATCTTATTGCAGGACATTCAGAAAAAAACACGAAATTAGAATGTACAAAAGGCTGAAGAACAAAGAATTGAAACAGAAAAGTTAAAGACATGAACGCAAGTAATATTTATTAAGATGTTGTAGGAGCAAACGACTTGAATATCCAATTTATGCATTTCACACTCTAAACACTTATGTATTAACAACTTGACCCTTTGAATATTATTATGTAACACAAAAAAGCATTAACCTATGATATTTCCTTTTTCGTTTTTGTTTTTGTTAGGGGGGGGTTAGCTGGTTGTCTGTCTTGTTTTATAAAGCCCGTGGACAGTATGAAAATTATAGACTTAGTTTATATCCAATTTAAGTCTATATTGGTAGTGTTGAAGTGTGAGTGGGGGTCAAATTCACGAAAAAACGACAACAGATACCGTGACGGACGTTCTAATCCAACAACCACCGATGCTTCTGTAGTTTTCGATGTATACTTTAAAATGGCATGACTACTTTCTACATTGTACCCAACACTTTTTACGTGTAGTAAACTAAAAATATCATGCTTGAACAATACTTACAGAAACACCTTCAAAGAAGCTCTTTTCTCCCATTATCGACTCCAACATACGAATCACAGATGATCCCTGAATAAGAAAAGCGGGTAAGAATACCAATGAATTGAACATACTTTACATGTAACTGGTTTAAGCGTAAGAAAATTTTAAAATCATAAATAACATCTAGAAATTTTAAATATTGCCAACCAATGCTTAAATATCAATTTGTTGTGACAGCTGTAAAGACTATGTCATTAGTCATGTTCGAATTGACTAAACTATTGACTAAACTATTAACTCTATTATTCATGTGTTTTATTTCTTTTCTTTTGTGTGTGTGTGGGGGGGGGGTCAAGTAATATGATTGTATAGAACTTAAGTGTATTATGGCTCTACTTTGGAATAAGATTGTGGACACTGGTGTAATAAAGGTGTACTGAAGGCGTTATATTGTGGACAATTAGGTGGTATGTCTCTACCTTTCATTAAGATTGTGGAAAATTTGGTTTGATATGGTTCTGCCTTTAGAATACGTTTTGCAAACGCTGGTGTAACCAGTATTGTCAGGAGAAAGATTGTGGGCATTTTTATCATAATCATAGCCCCACCTTGGAGTAAGATAATAGATATTAGCCTGCTGTAGCCCTACCTTGAACTTGAAGTAAGATTGTACACATTAATCTGCTGTAGCCCTACCTTGAAGTAATATTTTAGACATTAGTGTGAGATACCTTGGAGTAACAGCGTGATGCCAACGAACATCCTTGCCTTCGAGTAAGATAGTAAGATATGTGTGATTCAGCTCTTACCTTGAAGTAAGATTGTGGACAAATAGCGTGATGCAAACTAACATCCTTGCTTTCGAGTAAGATAGTGAGATATGTGTGATTTAGCTCTTACCTTGAAGTAAGATTGTGGACAAATAGTGCGGTGCTAACGGACATCCTTGCCTTCGAGTAAGATAGTGAGATATATGTGATTTAGCTCTTACCTTGAAGAAAGATTGTGGACAAATAGTGCGGTACAAACGAGCATCCTTACCTTCGAGTAAGATAGTAAGATATGTGTGATCTAGCCCTTACCTTGGAGTAAGAGATGGCATCAAACACTGACGTGATCTGACTGGGCCGCTCCACGTCCACTATGATGGGATGCGAGGCGAGCTCGCTATCCTGAACCATCACTGGGAAAAGGTCGTTGGTGAGGAACTTGTCAAGCTGTGCTCGATATGTGGACGGGAGCGTATGGGTGAGTGAGTGAGTAAAAGAGTTTGATTTTACGGCATGTCAGTACAGTAACGGCTATATTGTGCCCATGATGTTCTAAGATAGTTGATACATTATACTAGCCGTAACGGTGGCTTCAGTTATTTCTTTGAGTGGTAAAAGCATACAATTTTGCATAACATGTTTGGTTAAAAGTACAGGGTATAATTATACATCAGTTTTTTAACTGGTAGCTTCTATGGATTCTCGACTTACAATCTTCCACTGCTGGTTCTTGCCGTCCACACCGAGGTATTCCATGTAGCTAGCGAAACCTTCGTTCAGCCATAGGTCGTTCCACCAGTCCATCGTGACGATATTGCCAAACCACTAGCATTCGGGGAAGAGTTGGTTGGTATATTGAGAAAGATAATTAGTACTATTCATGGTAAATATCAAGCAAGAACAGCTCCTCAAAACAATTAAAGAGAGATAATTAAATATTACGGATATGTTAGAAGGCACAGTTCATTACAGAAGATCGTAGAGGGTATGGTGGAGGCACGAGAGGTAGTGGAAGGAGGCGGATAAGTTGGGTCAAGAATGTGGAGGACATGATTGGAATAAAAGTCAACGAGTGCTGCGAGATTGCGCTTGAACGAGAAAGATGGAAGACAATGGCATCCAACCTCTGGAAAGAGAAGTAGCTCTGACTGATTGACTGATACGTAGTTTATTCGGTTTATTGGTGGGAGGGAAGATAATAGGTTATGCTAAGCCTTTTACATTTAAAGTATCTAATACATTGTGGATTGATGAATGGGTGCAGTTTTAAAACAAGAAGGGGTGCTACGAATGTCTGCTACATAGAAATAGATATTATAATTCATTGGTCGACAGAAAAATGAAATTACCATATACTAATAATTGTACTTATTTCAATTACTTCTATATGAACTGATTGTCTGCTTTAGTCAGTGACCACCAATTGAGACCTTCAGAAAATGTACCTACCAATATAAACTACTTTCATTGTGAGAACATTTGTCATGCCAAAAAATACTAAGTTCCATGAATTTGTGATATCTCCTACCACGTTAAATGACTTCTCTGCAACGTGACAATGCCTTCCATTTGCCTCAATTTGGTATTTGCAATCACCTACTTTGTGTGACACACTTATGGACTTTTTGCCGTCTTAGATTACTTCTCATGCTGTGTCATTTGCAACGTGACAATACCTTACATTCGCCACAATCTGGCATTTGCCATCACCTATTTAGTGTCACCATCTTATGGACTTTTTACCATGAAATTGTGAAATCCTTTATCAAGTGAATGTACTAACCGACTGGGGTCACTTAACTGTTTCCACCTACCATGTGGGCCATCTCGTGAGCCACAGTCAGAGATATCTGTTCTATGTCTCTCAGCGAAGACTTGCTGGGATCAACAAGCAGGCGACTCTCCCGGAATGTGATCAGACCCCAGTGCTCCATAGCTCCAGACACGAAGTCGGGAATAGCGATCAGGTCTGGAGAGATGGATACAAATTTCAAATATTCCACCATCGATACAAATTGAAATTGGTGAGTATAGCTGAAGTATTGAATTTAACTAAGCCTTCCAATTAAACGTTGTAGTACATCTAGTTGAATCAAAGTTATCTTGAAGGACTTTCATGGTGAATCTTTTAATTATTGAATGATAAATACCGAGAACTAACTTGAATAAATAGCGGGCATCTCCTGTCTCACACATTTAATGGTTTGGGGAAGAAGAGAAATACCAAACCAAAGCTCGCCCATGGGGTGGCTCAGCAAAAAAAAGTTTTTTTTTTATAAACAAAGGAATGTACCTTTTTCTAATCTGTGGTAATTTATATTGAAAAGATTTCATCTCTAAAGAAGAAAAAAAACAGTCGTCATAGAGGACTTATTATGATATGAATTCGAGGAAACAGATGAGCTATGTGGAGCTTTTTCCTGGAATACGTTACCTTGTTTGGGAAGAGGGTAACTCATGTTGAAGAGATTTTCATACAGTTCCAACGTATGCTTAGCCAATTCTAGAGAGTAGGTCACTTGTTCAATCTTGTCTGGTGTGGCGTACACTCGAATCTGGTTTAAGCCGTTTGAAAAGCATATGCTAAAGGAAAATATATTTATCCTGCTGTAAGACAATTATAGATGAGCATAGAGTAAAAGTTAAACCAAAGTTTTCGGCCTTTTCAAAAGAAAAATAAACGCTATCTACTGAAACCTAATATGGGTTAAGTCAAAAATCTTTAAACTTGTTCGATACTGATGTCGATGTTTTTGCTGTTGCTGTTAATAATATATATTTATTCCTTACTTTCTCACGTGTAAAGAACTTAGCGAGGGTGAAACATTAGATTATTTAGGTGGACTTTCATTGAAAAGTTGCAATAAATATTATCGATTTTTCAATACACACATAATTCTGAGTTGAGAAAACTCACCGGCTTGCCAGAGCTCGAAAAGGTCTCCCGATGATCAAAATCACACACGATGTAGCACACTAGGTATGTACTCATCTTCACTGATCGCTCGAATTTTGTGGACTTGAAGCCGGGGTGATTAACGCTGTCCGAGGGCTGGGCAAAGATATGGATTCATACATAATTATTATTATCATCTTCATAATCGTCATCATCAGTATCATTTAGGTACCAATAACAGTGTGATAAATATATGTAGTCAGCTTACCTGTCCATCCTGTGGCATGTTAGAGAGCGCAATGTAATCAGGCTTGTGGATCAAAGTGATTGTGTACTCTGCTTTAATGTTCGGCTCGTCGAAGCATGGAAACGCTCGACGGGCGTAGGTCGGTTCAAACTTTGATGTGGTGATGGATCTAAGTGACATAGAGAGGATAAACATGGTTTTAGAAGAAAAATCCATACATGTATTTCCAAGAATGCAGTTGTTG